>CAMZMU010000074.1:138201060-138646031 GCA_947311845.1 Poa pratensis | reverse complement strand
TAATCGGAGCTCGTCCTTCATTTAGAGTTTATGGCACTTTACCATGTTATTTTCTCATCTCGCTTCACACTGGAAAATATTGTAGAATTACGAGATTGGCGGAATATGTTGGATGTATTATTAAGCCTCATGGACGAGTATATATAGGTGTACAAGGGACTGACTTGGAATACAAGACAAGAAACAAATCATATCTCTACCATATCTTTCTGTAACACAAATATACTCTAACATCCCTCCGCAGTCGTAGCGGTAGCGTAGCGTCGTGAACAACTGAAACGTCGCGGACGGTCAGACTGGAGATAAGCCGAAGTAGAATCCAGGGGCTGACATCCCCCCGCAGTAGGAGCGGGAACGTCGTGGACGTGTGTCGCGGCGCGGAGCTTGGACTGTAGAGGAAGCGGATGAGTGCTCAAGCGAGGTGGTAGCCCTTGTTGCCGATGTCGAGGGAGCCGAGAGCGTTAGGCGGTGCAGCCTTGGTCGTGGTAGCCGTGCGAGAGGTTGCCGTGGTCGATGTCGTCGGGGTTGCCGGTGTCGAGGTAGACGCAGCAGAAGAAGCCGCTTGCGCATAATACGCGAGGAGAGTGACGGGGACGCGTCGAGGCAGTCGTCGAGGATGCCGATGCCGGGGACGACGCAGTACGAGCCGTCGAGGACGAGGTGCGGCCATTGTTTTGCCGGAACAAGACGCACGTCGGGGACGAACTTGGCGGTGCAGGCGCACGATCGGATGATCAGACCGGCGCAGCGCGGAACGCGCCATGGCAGCGACGACGACGCGCAGATCGGAGTCGATGGCGAAGTTGTCGATGAAGGCCCGGTCGATGACGGCGAAGACGAACCGGCGATGGAGACCTTGCAAGCGAGAGAAGCCGGCGGCGACGCGTCGAGACGTCCCGTGGACGGCGCGTCCGGCCTTGCTGCGCGGTCGGTGAAGACGAGCCGGTCGGTGCGGAGTCGGCGTCGGCGTGTCGTCCGCGATAGCCGGCTTGGAGGAGCCGAACGGTGCGAAGTCGGCGCCGGCGAGTCGGCCACGATAGCCGGTTGTCGAGGAGGGGGCCGGTGCAGGTCGATACCGTTGTCGGAGTAGAGGCACGAGAAGAACGACGGCGGTGGGCGACGCAACGACGATCGATCATCATCAGCAAAAAAAGAAAACGCCGATCGAGTGACCGGCGGAGAAAAGAAAACCGATCTAAAGATCGGAAAAAAAAAAGACGCTAGGGCAGCCGATCAACCAATCGGCGGGACGAACTCTAGGTACGGGCGGCGCGGGCCCCGGCGGAGATCATGGAGATCGACCTCCCCGGGGGCGGCGCGGTGCGGAAGCGCGGCGGCGGCGGCTAGGTCAGATCGTGCCGCTCTGATACCATGTAGAATTATGAGATTGGCGGAATATGTTGGGTGTATTATTAAGCCTCATGGGCGAGTTATATAGGCGTACAAGGGACCGACTTGAAATACAACAAGAAACAAATCCTATCTCTACCATATCTTTCCGTAACACAAATATACTCTAACAAATATATATAAGGGGTTCACCAATATGATTTACACTAGCCCTGTAAAATCAAAATCTAAGTGGTGTCATGTGCACTCCGCTAGTCAAACTTAGACCGGCACATGCCAACGGTAGTTTGGTTGTTCATTGCTCGTTGCAATTTGCTCTATAGTTATTTCTTGTTTAAGGGGGATAGGAAAAGTGCAGCAATAGAAACCTATGGTGTTACGATGACATGTCTAATTGCATTATATGTGAACAAATTTCATTGATTTGGGGTGAAGGATTTTTTTTTGAAATTTGGGGTGAAGAAATATTTCATGAGGTTAGACCTCATGTTATTTCCTATGAAGTTTACATTATAAGATTCTTATATGATTATTTTCTCTTATGAATTAAATGGCTTATGAATTAAAACTCGAATCAAGAAGTAGAGCGAGCAGTCAGTCGTCAAGAAAGCAGTTTTTTTGACAATAGATACCATGATATATTATAGTGGGGAGTAGTACATGGTAGAGATACATGAGATGATTACAACAATTACAAAATAAAGCCTAAAAGAAACGAGAATTTTTTTGAGATCTTCAAACTCTTTCTTCTTCCATGACACAATCTTGTACTTTTCTGAAGGCAGCCATAGAACGATAAAGATATCAAACCACAAACCTGTAAATACTAACAATGGTTCTCCCATAATTTTTTAGTCGCAGTGCCAAGACTACGTGCATGCACGCAGTCATTGAAGTAATCAACCAACATCGACAAGAGAACCAGCACCAGTATTTCAGGAAAAAACAACCGGACAACCTGGTCGACGTCGCTGAAAGTCGAGGGTATGAATCACCATTGCCGAGGACGAAACAGCCGAGACAGATATTGCGAGGACAAACCTCCTCACGGCAACCAAGAGAAAAACTCCAAAATCGATCTGGCGAAGTAAGATCTGAAGGACCGAACCTAGACAAATATAATCTTTTAACACCACCTTTGACGCCGGGAAGGAGATCTCGTCATCGAACGAAGAGCCATACTTATTGTAAACGATTTCATCTCCATTGATCAAGAAGATGGATACCTAAACTACTGAAATTACTACTTTTATCTAAAACTCCACTCATAACTCGGGTTCCCCACCCCTCTCGATGCCGGCGAGGCTGGCCGGAGGAGGGGGAACCGACCTATGTGAAAGGACATTTTAATTGTCCCTCATGATTTTGTGTGTTAGGCAACAACACTAGCGATGTTTGATACGTCTCAAACGTATCTATAATTTCTGATGTTCCATGTTGATATTATATCAATTGTTACATGTTTTATATATACTTCATAGCATTTTTATGCATTTTCTGGGACTAACCTATTAACAAGATGCCACAGTGTCAGTTCCTGTTTTCTGTTGTTTTTGTATTCCAGAAAAGCTAGTCTGGAAATATTCTCGGAATTGGACGAAACTTGGACAGAACCTCCTATTTTTCCAACACGTACACGGAGTCCATAGGAGAGACGGAGGGGAGCCACGAGGCAGCCACACCATGGGGCCGCACGGCCCCCCTGCCGCGTCGTGGGGTGGTGTGGGGCCCACGTGCGTCTCCAGCCGCCGCCCTTTCGCCTATTTATTCCTCCCGACGCGAAAACCCTAAATACCCGAGCCATTATCCACGAAAAGTTCCAGAGACGCCGCCGCCGTCAACCCTAGCTCGGGAGGGTTCAAAAGCTCTTCCCGGCGCTTTGCCGGAGAGGGGAATCATCACCGGAGGGCTCTACATCACCATGCCTGCCTCCAGAGTGATGCGTGAGTAGTTCATCCTTGGACTACGGGTCCATGGCAGTAGCTAAATGGTTGTCTCTCCACTTTATGCTATCATGTTTAGATCTTGTGAGTTGCCTATCATGATCAAGATCATCTTATTGTAATGCTACATGTTGTGTTTGCTGGGATCCGATGAATATTGAATACTATGTCAAGTTGATTATCAATCTATCTTATATGTTATTTATGATCTTGCATGCTTTCCGTTACTAGTAGATGTTTTGGCAATAACTTCTAAGATTGAGTATTTACTTAATGCTTGTAACTCCAAGAGTGAGTATTTATGCTAGATAGTGGGTTCATGCCTCCGGTAATCTGGGAGAGTGACAATAACTTCTAAGATTGTGGATGTGCTGTTGCCATTAGGGATAAAATAACCGATGCTTAGCTTAAGGGTGCACCGTTAGGTCTAATGCATTTGTTTACATTACGCACATTACTTAATGCAATTATCCGTTGCTTGCAACTTAATACCAACAGGGAACTCAGATGACAACCTGGCGGTGGATTATTAGTCATAGACGTCTATGTATTTTGTCGTAATGCCCACATGAATATCATAGTAATCATCATATCATATATATGCATTGTCATGCGCTCAATATTTTGTCAATTGCCCAGCTGTAATTTGTTCACCCAGCATGTTAGTTATCTTTTATGGAGAGACACCACTAGTGAACTGTGGACCCCGGTTCATTCTTTTACACTGATAATACAACCAACTGCAAACATTGTTCCTTTTCATTCTCTGCAATTTACTACTGTTTTCCACACCATACGTTTAATCCTTAGTTTTCAGCAAGCCGGTGAGATTGACAACCTCACTGTTTCGTTGGGCAAAGTAGTTTGATTGTGTTGTGTGCAGGTTCCACGTCAGCGCGTCACTGACAACCTTCAGAAGTGATTTCTTGCTCCTACTGGTTCGATTAAACCATGTTTCATACTGAGGGAAACTGCTGATACACTGCTTCATACCTTCCTCTTGGGGTCTCCCAACGAACGTGTGATCCACGCAATGAAGCTCTTTTCTGGCGCCGTTGCCGGGGAGTGGAAGCACTTATGTTCAGAAATCTCCTTACTTCCCCTTCCACGCGCAAGCATCTTTTCTGGCGCCGTTGCCGGGGAGCAAGAGGATTTCTGCAAGGGGAGTTTCACGCTTCCAATCTCTTTACTTTGTTATTGTCTTGCTTAGTTTACTTTTTACTTTGTCTTGTTTGCTTTATTTATCAAAAACGCAAAAAAAAAATAGTTTTCTGCATCTAGTTTATTTCAATTTGTTATTATGTCTAGTTGTTTACTTGATATCAATGGTTTCTCTCTTTGAAACAAAATCGTGTTGGCTAAGTGGGTTCACTGATGATCAACAAAATTATTATAAGGAATACCGCTTTTCTAAAAAAGGGTACATTTATGGAAACAAATAAGTACATTGAATTATTTTGCTAAGAACGTGTGCTCTACTTATGATGAATCCTACTGCTTTAATGAATCATTATGTTGTAGAAGGCATAAAAACCTCCCTTTCCAATGTGATTATAATGGTAATGAAACCTTGGCTGCTTATGCTAAAGGAAACTATGACTTTGATAATCTTGAACAAATTGAAGAATTTGTTGTTTTTAAAGGTGCCTATGAAATTGCTGGTTATATTCACGATGATGATTCTCCTTATAAATCTGAAAATTTTGCTATACTTGGTTATTGCTTTGAATATTACAATGATAATCCTTATATCACTGAATTTCTTGAGAAAACTTATTCTCCAGAACAACTTGCTACCTTTCAGGAACTGTGGGAGAAGAAACTGCTGAAACTGAAAACTCATTGGATGAAAAAGAGGAAAAGAGTGATGAACAAAAGGAGGATCTACCTTCTAATGATAGTAACTCTTTAACTCTTACATTATATGATTACCCTCCATGCCTACCTAAGGAGGAGAAATGCTATATTGTTGAATGTCATGATTCTATTGAAATATCTCCTTTTGATAAAATTGAAGTAACAAGCTCCTTGACTCAAGTAGAAAAGGAAATTGCAGAAAGTAAAAATGTGCTCTATACTAGTTGCTTTATGCTCCTTGACTCTATACTAGTTGCTTTATGCTTCAATAATTTATTTTGTTACAAGATTTCTTTGCATAGAATGGGTTAGACTTAAATGTGTTTGATATTTGCCTCTTGATGCTCTCTTTTGTTTTTCAACTCTTATTCTTATGAGAGCATCATTAAAATCTTATAGCCTAGCTAAAAGGCATTAAAGAAAGGGCTTTTGGGAGGCAACCCATTATCTTTTGTTTTAAGTTTTTGAGTCAAGGAGTTGTTTACTTCTGTAACAATTCCTTTGTATCTTTATTTTATCGCATTGTTGTGCCAAGTATTGCCTCTAATAGGAAGATGATGCTAGATTTGGATTTCTGCACAGGAACAGATTTCTGCTGTTCACCGTTTTACTTCTGTAAAATCACAGAAAAATTATTTAAATCTGCAAATTTTTGTGCGTGATCCTCAGATATGTACGCATCTTTCGTTAGTTTAAAGTTTTTCGATCTGAGCAACGTAAGTACCTCGAAAAAATTCGTCTTTGCGGACTGTTCTGTTTAGACATATTTTGTCTTTTATTTTTCGCATTCTCTCTTTTACTAGTGTTGAGTGGAATTCTTTTTTTAGGGTGAAGAGCTTCACATAACATCAGTGGCAGTAGTTAATGTTAAAAGTAACGGTCATGTTTGTGTCCTTATAGAACATGTGAGTTTTTGATTGTGCACTAACCCTCTAATGAGAATTACTCTGCGTTTGGTGTGGCGGAAGTTTTCAAGTGTCAAGAGAGAAGGATGATATAATGTGATCAAGAAGAGTGAAGAGATTAAGCTTGGGGATGCTCCCATGGATCACCCCAGCATATTTAAAGAAGACTCAAGCGTCTAAGCTTGGGGATGCCCAAGGCATCCCCTTCTTTATCAGCAACTTATCAGGTCATCTCTAGTGAAACTATATTTTAATTCGTTCACATCATATGTGCTTTACTTGGAGCGTCTGTGTGCTTTTATTTTCAGTATTTTATTTTTCTTATGGTCAACTTGATTGGACCCCAGCATTCTTGATTGGGAGAGAGACACGCTTCGCTTTTCCATATGAATACTCTTATTTCACTTATACTTGTTGAGTATTCTTATCTAGCTATTGCTATGCTTTTAGCTCCTGTTTTGCATGCATCTCTTATTCAGACTTGTTAGTTCTTTTAAAGAAAGTACTCTCTTGCTTCACTTATAATTGTTTGGAGAGTTTATGTTGAAATAAATTGATTGGTGTTTGGTTGGAACAGAAAATGTTGCATGTGGTAGATGGTATAATGGAAAAAGCTTGCATATTCTTGTAGATCACTGTATTGGATAATTTGATACTTGTCAATTGTTTTGAGTTATCAAGTAGTTCATGTTTAAGCTTTTGTATCATGTAGTTAAAACCTATTAATGAAGAACTACCGTAAAGCTCGTTGAAATTTGGCTTGCATGATTGGTATCTCTAAGGTCTAGATATTTTCTAGTAAAAGGGTTTGGTTAACAAGGAAGACAATGTAGAGTCTTATAATGCTTGCAATATGTTTTCATATAAGTCTTGATGTGTCGGTTGATATCCTGTGTTTGTTTCAAATAACCTTGCTAGCCTAAACTCTGTACGGAGAGGGAATGCTTCTCGTGCATCCAAAACTTGAGCCAAAATCCATGCCATCTGTGTCCACCATAACTACCTATATGTGGTATTTCCTTGCCATTCCAAGTAAATTTTTCATGTGCTACCTTTAAACTATTCAAAAATTATTACTCCTATTTTGTGTCAATGTTTACCAAGCTCATGAGGACGGGGTGGATGTCTTTATGTCAACTGTCAAACAGACTTTACCACCGGACTAGCGGCATATACATCCGCTTATCCATTAATTTTGCAAAAAGAGCTGGCAAATGGGGTGCCCAGTCCCAATTAATTACAACTTTAACCGCTTAATTCTCTTCACATTTTTGCCCTGATTTATCAGTCAAGCAATGACAAACAGTGAAATATCTGCATGTGTAAACAAAAGAGAAAGAGGGATGATCTGCCTTGCTGGTAGAAATAACGTCCTTCATGGGAGCCGCTCTTAAAAGTCTGGTTGGCAGGGGTCATATTGTACTTTCCATTTTCTGATTCGTTGACAATTAACAAACACCTCTCAAAACTTATTTTTACTCTCTTTATGATTTCAAAAACTTAAAAAGCTCTAGCACATGATTTAATCTCTGCTTCCCTCTGCGAAGGGCCTTTCTTTTACTTTTATGTTGAGTCAGTTTTCCTACTTCTTTCTATCTTAGAAGCAAACACTAGTGTAAACATTGGTGCAACAATTTTTATATGCTTGTATATTGCACTTATTATATTGCTTTGTGTTGACAAATATCCATGAGATATATATGTTGAAAGTTGAAAGCAATTGCTGAAGATTAAATCTTCCTTTGTGTTGGTTAAATACCTTTTACTTAGAACCTATTGCTTTATGAGTTAACTCTTATGCAAAACTCTTTGATGCTTGTCTCGAAAGTACTATTCATGAAAAGTTTCTTATGATTAAAAATGGACCGGGGTTCATGGTTTCACAAATGCACTCTCTCTTTAATATAGTGGTAGACAATGGAACACTAGAGTTGACATATGAGATTGCAACACAACAGTTTAATGACAAGTTATAATTATATGGGCATCACGTCCTAACATAGAGACCTTTTGGTTATTAGTCTCTCTTATACTCCACCAAGATGCGAACTAAATCATAACACGTCGGTAATTAAGATAACTCAGAGTATAGCAATAAGTATTATGACATGAAGTTAAAATAAGAACATGCTAGATCTAGTCATGGAGGAAGTGGCAATGGTCACACCCACATCTCCGGTAGCATGGTATTTCTTTTTATCCCTAGTGAGGTAACAAAGTAAGGTAAAGATACCCAAGTGGATCGCAGAACTTTCTCTCACGTTCACTGCACTAGCCACCCCCCCATTACTCCAACTAATGCACACGTTCCCCCTCATACGCTCTCATAAACATGCTTGATCATGACAAGTAAATAAGAACGGGGTACATAATATGCATCTGCTTTCATAATTGAAACAAAACCATTGCAATCTCAAACATATATTAACTCATAAAAAGATCCACCACAAAGGTATTACATAGATGACCGTAATCATGTTCAGCAGCTCATACGGTACTAATTAGTGAAGCTCGAGAGAGAGAGATACATAAGTTACTTCCACAAACCCATAATCCAGAGGTGGACTACTCCCTCTTCATCATGGAGACGGTGGAGAAGTCGTTGGAGAAGATGGAGACCACGCCGGCAGCGCCCCGCCGGAGTTTTCCCCCTCCAATCTGCAGCTCCAGGTCTCTGTTTCGGTGTTTCTGTGTTTCTGCGGCGCTCCTTCCAGAGAACGTCGGGGGACAATTTTTATAGACGTTTTTAGGTCAAAACGGAGTCGGTGGAGGAAAGATCGACGACAACGGAGCGTCGAGGCCCAAGTTGGGGGGTCCCACGCGGCCAGGTACAGGGGCCGCATGGGCCCACCTCTTTTGGCCCTCGGGGCTCCGCTTGTTCGCTTCCTTCGCCCCCAAGTCTTCTTCCTTCCAAATATTGACGCTCGTAAATTTGCAGGTCATTTGGACGTCGTTTGGGTCCCTGAAACATTAAAATATAGAAATAGGGTTTTCTGCCTACGCAGGGTTAATAATTCCATAAAAAATAGGAAACATGTCAAATATTCCCAAAATCATTATAAAATAGTGATATAACCCTTATATGATGCAAATATGACTGGAATATAAGTAGAAATAATGCAAATTCATGTATGCATTTTACATGCATCAGTTCCACGTCAGCGCGCCACTGACAACCTTCAGAAGTGATTTCTTGCTCCTACTGGTTCGATTAAACCTTGGTTTCATACTGAGGGAAACTGCTGCTACACTGCTTCATACCTTCCTCTTGGGGTCTCCCAACGAACGTGCGATCCACGCAATCAATGTTCTGATTGGTTGCCAAGTGCTGCAGATATTACTTGATAGATTTATTTCATGCATCAAAACGCCGAGTAGAAAAATCTGGGATTTCTGTTGTTGCTGATGCTTCCAGGCCGGAGTCTCTGGTCTGTATGGACCGGAGTCTCCGGTCCCAGGAGTTCCTGACGAAGAGCTCAAAGTGGCTTCTCCCTCTGGGCTCAGTCCGGAGGGACTCCGGAGTCTTGCCGGAATCTTTGACCTGGCCGGAGTCTTCGGCCTCAGGGGGCCAAAGTCTCGGGTCCCTGTTTCAAGACTCCGCCCTGCCCATCTTCTGCGTCAAGTGCGCCACCTTCTGGTCTCAGTCCGGAGGAAGACCGGATTGTTGCCGGAGTCTCCGGTCTAGGCCGGAGTCTCCGGTCACTCACCCAGGAGTCTCCGGTGTGACATGTTCTTCAACGGGCAGAAATCTGGGAGGGGTATAAATACCCCTCCACCTACCTCTAGCCAGCCAGCCAGCCAGCTCGCCCAACATTGAAGAACACCATTATTGCAAGCTCAAGAATCACTAGATCTCCCAATCCCTCCACCCAAACTCGTTGATCTTTGGAGGATTGAAGAAGAAGGCCCGGATCTATATCTCACCAAGCCGATTTACATTTCCCCCTCATTCACTTGAGGACCCCTTTGCTAGGGTTTCATTGGGAAAACCTAGCTCCTTATTGTACTCACTTGTTGTCTTTGTGACAGATTGTAGCCGTTCGGGAGCCCCCAATCCAGTTGTGGGTTGTGCCCTGGATTGTTGTTGTAAAGGCTCCGGACTCCGCCTTGAAGATTTCCGATAGTTGAAGGTGAACCAAAACTTTGTGGTGCGGTTTATCGGAGAAAAAGGTGGAGCCTTTGTGGTTGTTGAGTTGACCTTTGTGGTAGCTCACACCTCTCCAACGAGACGTACTCCTCTCAAAAGGAGGAATGTGTCCGCGTGTTTTCACTTCGGTTACCTCTATCCTTGTTTATAGATTTTACTTAGTGTACCTTGCTTAGTTACTAGTTTGTCATATAGGTAAATTCACCGTAGTTGCATATCTAGAGAATTTAACTTTTGTGTCAAGCCTAATTTGGAAAAGTACTAAAATTGTAGTAGCACATATTCACCCGCCCTTTAGGTGTCATATGATCCTTTCACTATGGCGGAGGTGGAAGCGGTGCGGCTGCCGGCTGTCGCTAGACCTAGACCTAGATCGCCTTTCGCGAGCACGTACGTACGTCCTACTCCTTCCTTTCAAATTACTTGACTTCCATATATACATATGGGTGTACTACACACTAAAAGATGTACTCCGTATTTTGAAACGGAGGGAGTAGAAAGCAGTTGGATTTGCACAAGTACTATCGCACGAAAAGGGAGGCAGCCACGCGACCTCAATTACCGCACCGGAACGGCGAGTCGGGCCAGATGGTGCCCCTGCGCGTCTGCCACCGCCTCGTCCGCCTGCGCGGCCTCCAATCCTCGCTCCGGCTTCCCCTCCCCACCACCATCGCCATCACCATGGCGGCGCCCCAGTCCCAGCCCGGCTGCAAAACCCTTCGCCCCAGCATTTCTTCGCGTAACTCCCCAACCCCCTCTGTTCCTCCTTCTCACCCCCGTACTCGCACGCGTCACCTCCTCTCCGCGCTCTCACTGTCTGCTGCTGCTCTCTCTCCAGCGTCTCCCGCCGGCCCGGCGCCCAAGAGGTTCAGGACGATGGCCACGGACGCGGCGGCTCCTCCGGCCTCGGCGGCGTGCTCCGCGATGAAGGCCGAGTTCGCCAGGCACGCCGAGTACCTCAACGCGCTGGTGAGTACCTGCGGGCGCCCCCCGTTTCTTGGTTTCGCCCCCTTCCTGGATCGACGACCGGCTGCTTGATACTTTCGCTTCCCGAGATTCTTTTGTGCCGTGCAATGCGCTCTAAGACGGGAAGTTAGTGTGGAGCGTTGTATGTAGCTTGGTAGGTTCGATCTTTTTGCCTAGATCTTATGCGTGCTAGGTGTTCGGAGAAATTCCAACGAAACCTGTGAGTGACCGCTGCTGGCTGCTGTGACGGTGGCTTGCTGCCTGCTGTAGTTTCTACCTGCTGATCTTGAATCAGGCACGGGGCCACTTCAATGGCAATATCACATTAGCGTAGCAAAATGCAGGATAAGGTGAACATTTCGACTGCCAAGATCATTGGTGTTCAACCAACCTGATCTGTTAGGAAACTACACCGAAGCCTGTACAACTTGGAATGTCCTCCGCAGGCGATGCTCAGTATTTACCCAGTTGATGTGAACCATATTTTCGTGTTTCTTCCCTGGTTGAAGTTGGATTAGTGAGGAGCATTGTGCCTGTCATTATACATTTGCATGTGGATGTCTATAATATTATGGGAAAGCTGCAACAGTTTTCACGTTCCATTTTATTTTATCTGAACTGCGTAAAATTATCTACTACTTAACGTTATGCCTCTTCAAGGCTCCCTGAACTATATGCTGGAAGTCGTTCCAAAACCTTCATTTCCACTAGTTTTTCAATTAGAATATTTCCCCTCCTTTTGTAAACTGAAAGCAAATCTTGTGTTGTGATAGGATGTGTTTCTCCATACTCTATTATTAGGTAATTAATTACTTTATATTGTCTCATCGCTCTTCTGTATAATTGTAGAATGATAAAAGGGAAAGGCTAGTGAAAGCAAGTCGGGATGTGACAATGAACAGCAAAAAAGTCATCTTTCAAGTCCACAGGTAATCATACAGCGCCTTCGTGACCTACTTGATTTGAGCATCAACAGTTGTGGTAGACGTATCAAGATTTATTTATTTATTATTGGGGAAAATGAGAAAATTTATTGCAGTTCCTCAGAAGTCAGAACCATTTGGATCATTCTCGCATTCTACTTTTGATCTAATTAATATGAATTAGTATGTCCTGTGACATTAAAAAGTGGAAGACAGAAATGCTTATTTTTTCAATTAAATTTTGCTTGTCTTAATATAAACACATCATGCCGGATTTTACAGAACATGCGGCAAGCCAGTAGTTAACTGCTCAAACAATCAGGAAGTCTGTACGAGTTAAGTTGTTTAAAGTAGTTGCTTCCTTCAAATCAAATGTGATAATAAGGAACAATATTTTAGCTTAAAATTCATGACCCTCGTGTAGCTCGTTGCTAGGCAGAAATTATAGATAGCTCCAGGAATTGATCAAACTTACATTTGGTTCCTTGAATTGCCAACGTATGAGACAACAATTTACTCATTTGCTAATTATCATTTAGTCTCACCACTATCCATTTTACTTAACAACACTAGAGAATAATACGTACTCTTCTCAAAATGTTCTTTCATCATGACTACATTTTATAATTACAGATTTAAAAAAACCCTGCTAAATTAGGTGAAGCTAAATCTGCGCCAGTTTATTTGCTGGTAAATTCACATGTATTCTTATACTATTGTTCTTTTCCAGGATCAGCAGAAATAACAAGGAGGAAGTTCTTTCAAAGGCAGAAAATGATCTTGCTGCTGTGGTTAACCAACACATTGGAAAGTTAGTAAAAGAATTACAAGGGACCGACTTCTGGAAGCTCAGAAGAGCCTATACCTTTGGTGTTAGTATCAACATCGTATTTTTTACATTTATTTTACCGGAGATCTGATAGTCATAAATGCTGCAGGTACAAGAATATATCGAAGCTGCAACATTTTGTAGATTTTGCAAGACTGGCACTTTATTGACTCTTGATGAGATTAATGATTGTTTGCTAGCTCTAAGTGATAAATCTGTTGAGCCCTTGCAGATAAACGTGCTTGACTATCTTTTAGGGGTAAATACTAATACAACTATAGTTTATTTATTCTCATCTTCCTTTTTGTGTGCTTGCTTGAAGTTAATGCTATTTCTGTGCTGCCATTGTCTTAGGTTGCTGATTTGTCAGGGGAGCTAATGAGGCTTGCAATTGGCCGTATATCTGATGGGGAAGTTGAATATGCTAAAGATATATGCTCATTTGTACGTGACATTTATCGGGAGCTGACCCTTCTGGTGCCACTGATGGATGATAATAATGAGATGAAGAAGAAAATGGAGGTTATGCTTCAAAGCGTAGTAAAAATTGAGAATGGTATTCACTTCTTTCACTCCCAGCAGTATTTAACTTACTGATGATTCTTCATTTGTGTAATGTATGCTAAGTAAATGTGGGTGTAAACCTCTATTTGGGAGACGTAGGACGCTGATGAAGAGGCACTGATTGGTGGAATGATTCCATCCCTCATTAGACTGATCTTGTGCTTGGGAGGGATGACGTTGTGGTGGACAAACCAATTCTGTTCTGCAGACCAAACAAGTGGTTAGGCCCAGAGCTAGGATTGAACAATAGTCACCGTCATGCAAACCAAAGCAAACACCTCTTCTTTGTTATTATCCTTTGCTTGCGTGTAATCAATCTGCTGCGTGCTTTATATATAGTGCCATCCCTAACAACTTGACTAGCCAAATAACTGCAGACGACAAGAAAATAAGATAAGATATTGACACAAGGTTTGGACATGCTGACTGACAGTAGCTAATTTACCTTTGTGCACCACTTCCATGTGCTCAAATGTAACACTAATGATTTATCGGCAGAAGCAGTGAGTAACACTTGCACAACTTATATACTAGGCATGCTATCAGTTGAAAAATACCAACATGATGAATATTGTATAGGTTCTGCCATGGCAAAGAACATGAACAACACAATAAACCTTGCCATAGTGGCAAAAAAAGGATATCAACTTCCATAGGCGTCGCCATGGAGGTGCAATAATTTGTCGACTAAGTGGTTTATATGTTACGAAAATGTTAATCACTTTTTATTGATAAAAATAGTTAGTGCGTAAATTCCTAAGGCATAATCGTCTACACATGAAATAATCTCGTTTTCTAGATAACTAAATATGAGTAACGATGGAATATTCTAGGGCTCTCTTTGACATGCATCACATCTTCGTTCCTAGATCACTAGACTGATCTTAAATGATGATTTGTACTTACCGCCGATAGATGCTAAGAAAAAGAGGTTTGTATATAGTTGCTAGAATGGCCGGTCTGAGAACTTCTCGACTACACATTTCGAAAAAAAAAAGAACTTCTCGACTGCGAATGTGATGCCCAGTAACTGCTTAGTTATATTACTGTGAAATGGCCGTTCTCTGTTGGTCTTATCTGTGAGGACTAATGATGCTGCCATTTCATTAGACATTGTCTTACAGTTCTTTAAACATGATTTTCATTCTTAAATCACAAGTTTTTTGTTTGATAATGTGTTCTGTTATGGAAGATCCGTACTTCTATTTGTGTTTGACACTGGATATTCATCTTTAATCAATTTGTTGTATTCGGCAAGAACTATCATGATCATGTTAAAGTTTGTCAATAATCAAACTGGCATGTTTGATGTTGTTTTTCTATTATTAATGTTACCCCAACTTGAACTAGGTTGGTTTCCTAGTCTTTTGTTATTTAAGTTCACATGTGAACTTTATTCTTAGGTGTGGCCTTAATTGTGCTAGTGGTGCTCAACTAGAATCATTTGGTGTGACAATTGTGTATGACATGAGCTCGTGATTTATTGCAGTACCTCTGGATAAGTCTTAAGTGAAAATGTTGTTTGAGCTTATGCTTCACAATTTTAAACAAAAGAATGGACAGTAAATGTTTTAGATGGAAGGGTGGGTGCTTGAGTTTAGGCTTGAACTACCTGTGCATCCTTAAAGAAGTTCAAAAAATGCAAAGATGTACATCAAGTCATAATTAACTTGAACACCTACTTCATGCAAAAATATGAATTAATGGAGCTACCTGTCTTTTTTTACATGAAAATTCGATCATGTTTTTACATTATTTTTTTGCCTGTGCATGAGCACGTACTTCATGCAAAAATATGAATTAATGGAGCTACCTGTATTTTGTACATGAAAAATTGATCATATTTTTACATTATTTTTTGCATGTGCACAGTTTTAAGATGATGCAGAATCTCTGAACTATTCTAGAATTTTCGAAAATGCAGAAGTACCAAAGCCCTGAACTTAAGCACCCACCCTTGAATCTCCATTTGCTTTTACCAAATGAGCGTATTTACCTCGACATTGTCAAAATGAAGAAAAAAACAAGCACATGATCTTTCTGCTTTAAATAATAATTTAGACTCACTTAGTTGAATTATTTTAATTCTCTGACATGAGGAACTTACTTGTTACAAAAGTATCTGTAGTTTTTTTCTCTTCTGAACTTTATCGTGGCAAAATAGGCATAGTTGAAAACTTGAAATCAGCTTTATGCATTTGTTTCGGTATTATTAATGCTGTTATTAACAGGCCTATCTTCTGCCACTATTTGTTTGTCTCTGTTAATCACTATGTGTATTTCTACTTTTACAGCACGTTGCACTCCCTATATGTTAATATTCTCATTATCTATTTCTTTATGTAATCTGTCGTTTGTTGAATTAGTTTAAACCATTTTAGAGGAATACTTACATATGCATTTGCGGTATCATCTTCTTATTCTAGTTCGTTAATATTGCATTTATACGTGGACAGATGCAATTATCTTGTTGCTGGTTTACATTCCCTGAGATAAATCTGTTGGTACTTAATTGCCGACCTTTAACACTGCATATATATGTTTCAGCTTGCTTCGGTGTTCATGTGAGAGGTTCGGAGTATATTCCTATGCTGGGCTCATCTGCGGACCCGGATTACGCGTTTCTTGGTGCCGCTGACTACGATTAGTGAAGCCAGACGAGTCAGAAGCTTCAGATAAGAAAACGAGACCTGACGGACATGTGACGGAACTTATTTAAAAAAAGATACTGTATTTTGAAGAAGACTGAACATGTAATCATGTCTAAGCTTTGTGTAGCGTAACAAGACTGGCCTTGTAGCACTAAAAGGATTCGTTCTTCTTTGCAATGGTTCTTGTCCCCATCTTCCTGTGCTCTTTTCCCGCATTCTAAAAATCTCCCTTGCGCTCTGATTTAAGTTCATCAGATGACTAGAGATATGGTCTGCCTGCAACTCACCAACTTTCCAGGCATGGCTTACAACATGCAGATTCACTGGTACACACTTAAAATTATCACGTGTATCATGCATGTTATGTACTTACAAGATCACTCCGTCTGTCTCACTATTTATATTGATTTCTATCATTCTTACGAGAATTGCCGGACTAATTGAGAAACATTTCACTAACCATCTCCGCTTAGTTCTTGTTTAGGACTATAAGTGTAATGAATACTCGCTATGTTCCGAATTATAAAATGTTTTGAATATTTTAATATGGACTACATGCTTTCAGGGAAACGTCAGAACATCTCATAATTCGGGACGGAGAGATTATTATACTAGCCTGACGTGCCATGTGTCGTGCCATGTGTCGTCACCATACTAGCCTAATTGGACCTAAATTGCACGCCTTGCGAAGTATTTGGACTACCTAATCACCGTTTGCAATTACTTGGACTAGTTTACACGCAGAGGACATGTATTAGGATGAACCATGTTTTTTAACTAGGATGAACAATGTTACTATTTGCTCTTTTTGCTAAAAAAAATACTCCTATGTTACTATTAGCTCTTCTGTAAAATACTTCTGAACTTAATTTTTGAGTAAAGTCTGAAATAAACCTTGAAGTTGTAGAGGGTGTCGAAATCGAACCCTGAACTGTCAATCCCATAAATCAGCACCCCAACTCATAGTTCCTGTCGATACTTGCCTGACACTCGTTTCCCTCATTCCCTGACTGTTTTGCTGACGTGTTCACGATCAACGCTGGGATTGTTGACTAATCTTTGACTCAACAATTTGAACTGTGAACTTCTACGCGCACACCAAGGCATCGCAGCCCTATGCTGTGGTCGAGTGCGTTGAACTCCAGAATTTTCTAGTCACCGCCGTTAGCCGTCGCGGTGACCGCCAGCACTCGCGCATATGAGCCTCGCCTTGCCGAGCCTTTCCCTCGCCGCCCTTGTCCAAGATGGCGGCTGGAAGACGAGCAGCTCCGTCGCGTCAAGTGGTACCGTGCAGGCGTGCAGCGTTGGCGCCGCTCTCGGTCAGGATGCTGCATTCGTCGTCCTCCGACCCAAAAGCCATTGCTGCGCCCTCGGAAGAACACGCAGCTCTGCGCACTACCTCTCCCATGCTCACCATACGGCCAATGCGTGCTTGCCGTGGCTTGAATTCGAGTCATGCATGGGACGGTCTGACGACGGCGTGGGCGCCGAGCTCAGCGTGCCTCGGAACGACGAGCTCTGGTCTTGTCCACGCTGTTGCCCGGGTAGGGGCACCGCCATCGCCGTTGATCAGTACGGCAGGCACCAGTTCGTGCTCCTCCGGATGTACGTCGAAGGAGACGACTGTTCCGCAACCATGGGGTACGTGCTCGCGCCGCCTGTCCTCTTCGACAACCCGCTCTCACCGGCTGGCCAGCTCGCCGTGTTCCACGATGTGCATGCGCGCCGCTTTGCAGGCGCCTCGCCGCGGCTGTGCGGGAAGGGACATCTCTGCAACTCTGTTGCTCAACATGGGACACGCCGCCACTGCTCAGATGCTGCCGTGGTGGTGCTCGAGCGTTAAGGGAGATGAGAGATTGCCAGCGAAAAAAAATGACACCTGGGAAATAAATGTCAGCGTGAGACAGATTTGAGACTACAACCATGCCAACGATTCCCGTTTGTGAACAACCTAAATGCTATCTTAGACCGGGAACCCAAAGTTTAGGGTGTTTAGGGTGCTGATTTTCGGGATTGAGAGTTCAGGGTTCATCTCGACACCCTCTACGAGTTCAATGTTTATTTCAGACTTTACTCTTAATTTTTTTCGAAAGGGAACCCGCTAGCCTCCTAGCGCTGGGCCGTTTTTTCCCCACATTTTTAGGCCCATAACACTCCTTATTTTTCTACCTGACGCGTTTTAACCCTTCCGGCGCGGTTAATTAGCCGTCTAGCCAGCACCCGATCCCCGATCGCGTGGCGATACGACCTATTGCCTTTTATCGCCCAGCCAGCCAATCCCCTCTCTTCCCCTCCTCCCAAATCGTCGAAACCCTAGCTCGCTTTCGCCCCCCAATCTACACCCCACCTCGCCGTCGCCATGGGCAAGAAGCGGAAGCTCGAGCCAAAACCCACCGTGGCAGCTAAGGCCGCCGCCGCGAAGGCCGCGGCTGCTGCTAAGATCGCCCAGCCGGCAGCCCCCTCCCCTCAGCCCGAAACCCTAGCCGCCTATTACGCCCCTTCTTCCCAAACTGTAACCCCGGAAAGCGGGTCAACCGCTGCGGCCATGGAGGAGAAGCCGCCCCAGGAGCTGGGCGGCGAGGAAGACGAGTGGGAGGAGGTGGAGGTGGAAGAGGAGGAGGAGGAGGAGGTGGAGGAGGAGCAGCAGCAGGCGGCGGAGGAGGTGGAAGAGGAGCAGCAGCAGGCCGAGGAGGGCGACAGCGACCCCGCCTCGATCCAGGCGCTGCTGGAGGCGTTCCCCAAGGAGCAGCTCGTCGAGCTGCTCCGTGACGCCGCCGTCGGCCACGGCGACGTGCTCCAGTCCGTCCGTCGCGCGGCCGACGCGGATCCGGCCCAGAGGAAGATCTTCGTCCACGGCCTCGGCTGGGACACCACCGTCGACACCCTCAAGGAGGCCTTCGGCCCTACGGAGAGATCGAGGACCTCAAGCTCGTCTCCGACCGTGGCACGGGCAAGTGCAAGGGCTACGGGTTCATCCTCTTCCGCCGCCGTTCTGGCTCCCGCGCGGCCCTGCTGGAGCCCCAGAAGAAGATCGGCAACCGCACCACCTCCTGCCAGCTCGCTTCTGTGGGCCCTGTTACATCTGGTGGTGCGGCGAGCAACCCTATGCTCGCTACGTCTCCGGCTCTAGCTCCACCCGCGGTGATAATTCCACCAGCGTCTGAGTACACGCAGCGGAAGATTTTTGTCAGCAATGTCGGTGCAGATATCGACCCCCAGAAACTGATGCACTTCTTCTCAAAGTATGGTGAGATCGAGGAGGGTCCTCTTGGGCTTGACAAGGCAACCGGGAAGCCCAAGGGTTTCGCTCTGTTTGTCTACAAGACCCTTGATGGCGCCAAGAAGGCGCTGCAGGAGCCGCATAAGTCGTTTGAGGGCGTTATGCTGCACTGCCAGAAGGCAATCGATGGACCCAAACCCAGCAAAGGAGGAGGATATGGTGCTGCCAGTACGAGTGGAAGAAAGGGCGCTGCTGGTTATGGTGCTAGCAGCTATTCTCTGCCTGGTAGTGTTGGTGCCGGTTATGGGATGTCATCTCCAGCGAGCTTGGCTTCACTGCCTGGGGCTGTACATGGTGGTCCAGGAATGAATCCTGTACTGGGGCAGGCCTTGACAGCTTTGCTGGCCAACCAAGGGGCAGGGCTGGGTCTGAACAATATCCTTGGTCCGAACGGTTCAGGGGTGCCAAATTCAGGCTCTTCTGGAGCTCTTGGTGGCGGCGGTGTGCCCGGTATGCCAGGTGGTTATATGAGCGGCTACGGGGGTGGTGGTGGGTATGGACCGTATGGTGGTCCACCAGGAGGCTCGGGAAGAAATTACATGGGTCATTAGGTAAGGCTCGATTGGTGGATGTCTCCTATCTGTAGAAGTTACATCTAGTTCTGAACTTCTGATATATGTTTCCCTGTTTTTCTTTATCTGTGAAGAAGTTAACCTTGCATTTACAGTTCTACACAGATATTACTCTTTGCAGTTTTTCCCTTCTATCTCTATTTACTTTGGTAAACCCAGAATAGGTAGCTCTAAAGTTTAGTGTTGTGCATTCTTAATGAGATCTAGAATGTGGTTGAATGCATTTATCTAATTTATTTTTAAGGTACAATAAGGCAACATGAACTACAAAATATAAGTTAAGTTTAAGGAATTGGTACTCCGTAATAAATTTCTTTTAAGTTTAGTGATTGTCCTCCTGTAACTGTATTACCTTTTCTGCATTAGTGCTAGCCAACCTAAGATTGATCGAGGTTATTGAAAAAAAAATTCTGCTCAAATTGTAGTATGCAAATGTAGATATCCTTGTGGCTGTAGGTGAAATGTTGATTATATGAGCTCTATTTTAGTTTGTGATGCTTGTTTTCTGTTTTGTTGTTCTTTCAATCTCTGGGAATTTTTCAAAAGACTTTACTCTCTGGTTTGGTAGGTTTGAATCGTTTTTCAGGTTGCAAACAAAGAACTGTTGGCAAGCCTTACCATTTTTTTCATAACGCTTGTGTATTAAACATTGTTTCACATGCAGTATGACATAGTGCTTCCATTAAAACATCGATCTTGTTTTAACTATTACAAATCCCAAACTACAAATTATGCCTTTTATTTAACAGTTTGTTTTGTTTTGTTTTTTTCATATGCAAATAATATTTTGTTTTTGAGAACTATTTCACTTATCTTTGCCCATATTGTTATTTGACAGGATGATTAAAACTATTTTACTGTGGCCAGATGATTCTACGTGTTCCTGCGTCACACTTATAAACATGCTGTTTTAGGCTGCTTCTGGCAACTCAATTACTCTAGCGGTCAAAGTTTTTAAAGGAACTTTGATTTCTTCAATCCTATGTTTTCAAAATTGAACAAAGCTTTGTACAACTATCTAAATTTTCGGAGTGTGTGATCCTATTGTAAAAGTCTTCCTGTGGATTTAGAGCACCGTGGATTTTTACTACATTACCATGTTTTATGTGATACTTCTCTCATTACTTATGTATTCTGAAAACCAAACTTGTGTTCTTAAAGGCCGTTTTAGTCAGTATCCTAAGTTTCCTGTCATGCAGATCTGTTTCTGACCAGAAGTGTCATGCGGTCTTGTTTCTGAACAGAAGTTGAATAAACTGTTTGTTTGTTTTGGCTCAGTTTATAATTATTGCGACATTAAAGTTGGTTGAAGAGAAAAATCTTTAGCAGTTCTTGGAAAATATCAATGTTTTAATTTTAGAAAAGAGGCTATTGTATTCCCAAATGTGTGGTCTATCTATTTTGGTTGTGTGGTCCTTATGTTGTTATGCTAGTGTTAATGTGAGGCGATTAGGGATGGCAATGGGTACCCATTACCCTTTTACCCTGCGGGTAAAAACCCTATTAGGGTAAGGGTATGGGATAAAATATTACCCATGGGTACGTAAATGGGAAAATATCATACCCATCGGGTAGATAGAGTACGGGTATGGGATCGTATAACCCATACCCGCGTACCCATATACCCATATAATATTTGACAAGTGAGTCTAAACTTTCACCCACGGATATGTGAGTAGGGTCTATGCATGAGGCTACAATCGTAATTCAAAGATATAGGCAGGGATTGCTCGCTAACCCTCCGCGGATGGCGCACCATCCTGTGACTACCTCACTTTACCGATAATTTAGCTATTCCTAATATTATATCTAATCTATCTGATTCACGTGATCACGTATCGACTCCTGATATAGCAAAACAATGAAATATAACTCTTCTGCATGAGTTATGTGTTGTTTTTACGACTATTTTCTGCCCAATTTTACGTGTTTTAAACGCGGGTATTTTTACTCGTGGGTACCCATCTACCCTGTCGGGTGACGGGTATGGGAAAAAGTTGTACCCGTTGACGGGTATGGGTAAGGGTGACGGGTAAGATCGTGGTCGACGGGTAAGGGTATGAGGTGGCTCCACCCTTACCCATACCCTGCGGGTGCCATCCCTAGAGGCGATGGTCGCAAATAAGAGTACTAACAGAGGTGTGCTGTTGGGAGGGAAGCGGTGTTGACTATTCTTTGCCAGTTGGTGAAGAATGAGTAGGTCATGGAAATGGTAGTGCTGTTGGAGGGGATGACAGCAGTGTACTTGTGAACAAAACGACTGGAGATGGAAGAATGGAGCGGCCCCTACCTTCTCAAGCAGTCAAGCGTGCCTAGTGCTCGCTGCTGCGTCTCACACAGTATCTCTTACCACCTCTTCTGGCTTCCCATCCATGTCATGGCGATTGGGAATTTCTTCTTTGGTAGTACCTTGGAGTGTGATGGCTGCGTTTTGAAAGAGAGAAACTGAGTGTGATGGCTGTGTTGCCAGAGGAGGAGCTGCTGAGGGAGGATGAGAGAGTAAAGCTGCTTTAGCAGAATGAAGAGGAGGTGCATGTGACAGTGAAGTGAGTGGCGCTAAGCTGCTTCACTGCCTGGTTAGCTCCCTGCCCATCCTCATTAGACCTTATTCCTTGTCTCCAATGTGTTTTCCGTCTCGTCTGCTATGTCTCCTTCTCGTCTGCTATGTCCTCCTCTTCTTCCTATGTGTGCTGTGACTTGTGTTTTAGGACTAGAATAGAACTTGGAGGAGCCTACCAGCAGGAACTATTTGGATATCACCAACAAATTCAGTTATCTTGGAGGCAGCAATAACTGCAGTAGATGCGATCTCTGAGATAGTATCTGCGATGTGTTAAATTTTATGCCTTGTTATCAGAATCTTGTACAGTACAAATATTGCACTCTGCTGAATAGTGTTGGAGTATATAGGAATAAACCGCCTTGTCTGGAATCCTAGTTGTTTTGCTTGAAGGCAATTGCTTTAACAATTTTGTTACTTGAACTAAATTTGTAAGAACCACATCTTAGGGTTGTATACTCTACTTTGTGGTGGATCACTCAATCGGTGCTTTAGTTTTCTCAACCATGGTATGATTTAAGTTTAATCAACCATGATACGATATAAGTTTAATCTGATAGTAAATGGATTATTGTACCTTGTCAGTAATCAGTATACAAAAGTTATATCTATCTCGTTATCTGGGAGGTTATCCGAGTGTTTCTCACAAAAATTTATGTGTAGATTAGGTGTTCTTTCTTATCACGAAGACCTGCTTTTTTTAATCTATGGTTACTATATGTGCTGATATTATTTGACTCTCATTTGAGTGCCAACCTTGCTCTTTCGAGGTACACATTTGTGATGCAGTTTCATCTGAAGTAGTGCTCGAGTTATGCCCAGTAACATACAGGTACATGTGACAGTTTTACTTTCGAATGGGCAAATGGTGCAAGTGTCAGCATATAATGATGCCTAACTAGACCATGACTCGATGTGGTCAGCTGCTGAAGTAGAGCATGAGGCAACCTGGTCTCTTATGATCACGCGGAGCGGCGTCGTGTACAAAGCTGTGTATTGCATCAGTTTGTTCCGTTGTAGCTGGCACAACGTAGTAATACAATTAATTTTCTGTAAATCTTTTGTTCACATGCCAATTCAAGTCAATATGCTATGTTTGCATTTGAACAAAGCATTTGCTGGCTTTTGTATGAGAGCGCTCATACAACTATTCCGTGTTCTAATGTTATAACCCACCGTTCCAATTAAATAACGAAAAAGTCACTCAAGTGCCTCTGGCTAAAGCCTACTCTAACCATCTGTGGCGTGTATGCGTTCTTTTACCAAAATAATATGTGCAATCAAAATATATTCGCACATTAGTTTTTTCTCAAACACGTGTACAACAAGGTGACGGGACTTATAGCTGCAAAGTGGAACTTCAGAATTTAGAAAGCTAGCCTAGTTGGAAATCCATTTTGGCTTCTAGGATTAGATGAGAACTCATATTCCGCAATGTAAAAAAATTCTGAAAGAAATTTTGGTGTACATTCAGATATTTTATGTAGGCACATAATCTTCGTAAAAAAAAGACATTTTTTGTTCCCCGTGTTAAAGACAAATCAAATGTTTAGTAAAAAGTCATTTTTGAGCATCGAATTTGTTCTGTTATACAGAACACAAAAAAATTATTTGTTGTGAAACTTTATGTGCCAACATAAAATGATTGAGGTACACTCAAAAAATTATTTCAGATTTTATTTATAAAATGCACTTCCCATGATGGGACTAGACGCTCCTACCCGAGCTTACTTCCTAGGGAAAGTGGATGTTTGAATTTGATCACCTTCCATACTTCACAAGCCGCCGCTAGTTCAGGACTTCATTTGCAAGCTGTTAGGATAATTTCATTACCTTTACGTATCTCTAGTGAAGCACCACTTTCTTAAAATCTAGTATCATGCAAAATCTGGTGGAAGCTCAAGAAAAAGTATATTTGTGCCAAATGTAGCTCACTCAAAAATCAGAAACCCAATTAGTAATAAATACAAATTACAAAATACCCCTTTCATTCCACAAGAATTGTTGTTTCCAATTTTAGGAAAAAAATTATACATATTGATTAGGATTTTTTTTATACATATAGATAATAGTGTGATCTATAATTGTGCAAAATATCAATGCAAAATTAGTTATTTTTTAGGCTGTGCAAAAATGATAAGTTTGTAGATCTGGGTTGGTGAACAACACACGTTTTCAAAAACTTGAAATGTGCTCACATTTGTCATCTTTGTGTGGCCTTGAATACAACGAATTTTGCATTTAATATTGGCACAACAGTAGACTTCAGCATTATCTACACCCACGAATATTTTCCAAAATATTTTTAAACTTACAAATGACATATTTGAATTCTTCAAAATAACAGGTCCCTGGAGCTTGGCCTCCATTTGGGGGTACATTATCATAAATATTTTGTTGAGGAAAACTTACGACATATCATTAAGCATCTACCAAAAATGCGGGGAATTTTACTTTTTGCCACGTTTTACTTTAGAACTATCCGATTTGCCATTCTTTACTTTGACCTCTCCTATTTGCCACTACTTACTTTGCTGGTTTATTATTTGCACTAGCAAAGTAAGTAGTGGCAAAAAGGAGATGTCAAAGTAAAGAAGGGAAAATCGAATAGTTGCAAAGTAAAGCGTGGCAAAAAGTAAAATTCCCCCAAAAATGCTAATGAAGGTAGTTCCCTCCCCCTCCGCCGGCCGCTCCGGCGGCGGGAGGGTGGGGGAACCTCGGATCTCGCCTGTACATAACTAGGTGTGAGTGGGTTACCGGCGGCGGCGCTCGGAGGAGGGTGCGGCTGTGCAGGTGGTTTGTGGTGGCGGAGTTCTTCTCCGGTGGTTGTGCTCTTCGGATCCCCACCATGTCTCTGCCTCCGTTCCGGCGCTCGCATCTCGGTGGAGTTGCCGTGCGTCGAGTTCCCGTGCCGGAGTTCGTGTGCGGCGGCTCCGGTGTTTGTTGTTCTGGTTGTTGCAGGTGGTGAGTTCCAGCGTGAAGATGATGGTGGCGATGCAAGGTGGAGGCCTTTCGGGGTTGAGGATCGTTGACTTCCCGCTCGCCATGGGACTCCGTCCTGTCCAAGGTCTCAGAGGAGGAGCGGCGGCGGCGTGCCAGCGGCACGGCTTCTTCGTCGGCATCGTCTTCCTTATCCTAATGGACTTGGTTGTAATTTTTCTATTTCCTGAGGACTGTTCTGTTAGGGCTTTGGAGTGATACCACTTGTACTTCCCCGCAAAAAAAAAAAAAAGAAGGTAGGGGGAGCACAGCAAGAATCCGTGTAGAAAAAATCACTTGTTCGTGACAACGGACTCACTCGGGACAGAACCACAGCGGACGGGAGGCCAAAGAACGGCGACCACATGGCGGAAGCGCACATGAAAACGACCGCCGGAGACGCCATGGGGGTGGAGCCCAGCACCGCCGGGCAGAGCGCTGCCGGGGTGTCCGGTCTACTCCGTGGGTTCCTCGCCGTGCAGCAGCGCCGCGCCGAGGCCTACTCCAAGCTCCGAAGGTATCGCTGCTGCCCCACCCTAAACCCTAGGAGTAAAACAGTCGGGAGATTCCCCGAGGCCCGATTAAACGCGGCGCGTAATCTGGATGAATACCCAGATATGCGATATTGCGATTTCCCTTGAGCAGATCGTATTTACCCCCTCAGTTTCTTAGCATGGTAAATCAACGGCGACCTGGTACATGGTTGAGGGGTTCGGTAGTGTTTAGAAACACCACCCAGATCTAAACATGGGGCAAAAACTACGCTTTTTTTTGCTGAGCTATCCATCTGCCAGCCCCCAGTTTGTTGCCATCAGAGGCAGTTTGCATTCCATGGTGCATCGTTGCTCCTCATTGTAAGTGCTGTAGCTTTGGTGCATAGAATTGAGTTGGCTTGCTGGGATGTTACTTCAGGGGAATCCTGTGATCTGAACATTAGTTCCGATAATGATTGCCGGCTGGACAATGCCTTTTTTGTGTTCTAATTACAACAGTTTGTTGGTATCTAGTTAGAACGATTTGTTGATATCCCTCATCTCTGTCCCCAATTCAGTCTAGTTCCTATCCACAGCACAACTATACTACTACCTCCGACCCCTTTTACTTCTCGCGGACAGACGACTAATATAAGACAAATGTGACATACAACTCGCGACAATTAATTTGTGTCAGGAGGTAGTACTAAATTATGGACTATTTGGAAATAAAGAAAGTTTGTTTGTAATAGTTTTTTTCTGCAAGATTACATAGTTTCAGGTGTCATCGTGTTTTCGTGCTTGTTTATTTTGAGAGTGGAGTGAAACACATACTAATGCAAAAAATCTCCTGGGTCAATTTATATGTTGAATTTAAGCGAAAAATCTGCGTATGAGCAAAGACAATAGGTGCATCTTAGTTAACTACTTAACTGTTGCAGAGTTTGAGACAGATCTTTCTTTTCAAGGTCACATCAGCTGCTCTCTTTGACAGTATGAATAACTTTGCTGCATGTGTTGTATAGTTGTATTCATGTGTTCTAATGTTTTCGTCATGTACAAGTCATCTTACAAATGGGAGTTGGAGAGATGGAAAAGTTGCAGATGGAAAATCGAAAAAACAATTGTAGCTAAAAATGCTAGTTTTGCAATAATGACGCCCATCGTTCTGTTTGCAGTAGGTTCTGCTCGGTTTGGAGTCTTTATTAGAAACATCTCTCTCTTTTTACTAAATCAAGAAAGCAGTAAATAGAATCTCCATATGTGCCGTTAACGTAATCTTAATATGTATACTGGAGTTCTTTCTGCTGATGCACAGTGCTGAATACTGATAACTAGTCTACAAACCTTCATTGGAACATGCTGGCCATGTAGAAATTCTAATTGTTTTGCATTATACTAGTGTATGACTGCATTGGTGATATTATGTGCGAAGAGTAAATCAGTAAACATGAAAAATACCTCCCCATTTAATATCATGAATTTTTGTTTACTCGTTATGAAATTTTTGCAGGGGTTTTACTGAATATATGTCTAGTGGAGGTGAATGTGCTTACCAACAACTATGTGGCAATGTTACGGCGGAATTCAATGATTGCTCAACACAGGTAAACTGTGCCTTGCTCATACATTTAGTTATCATCAAAAGTGTAATGCCTAATACTGTTTACTACAGATTCTTGAAATGGTGTCCCTGCTCTCAAAGCCACATCTTTGTCGTGGCGATCTTGCTAACTTACTGAAGGATGTACAAGCACATGAGAGAAATAAGTTACAGCTGGTAAGCTGTCTTTGACTCTTGTATTGCTGTATGGACTCAAAATGGTTTTCTTTGCAATAAAGACAACAATATACCAAATATGTGTTTTCTACTTTTCATTTTCATTATGATCATTATTTTGTTATGACCTGCTCAAGTTTTATGGAGGTTCCTTTAGTTGTTAAGGTAACATGGGGATTAGTTCGTTTGTGCACGCTGGATTGCTAGTATCGGCTGCAATAGCATTCTGCATTCCTGAATGATAACCACTCCACCAATATCATACTACTGTACCCCCAAATTATATTAACACCGTGTGCTTAGCGTCCTTTTTTTTATACAAGTACTTGGCCTCTTTACTGATGTGGGCGAGATTGTTTTCTATCGGATTACCTAGATTTAATTTATACTATCTGCTACCAAGTTTTGCGACAAAATGCAGCCTTTTTCGGTATCATCATCTTGTGTACATTTTTTGCTGCACCTTTTTAGTTCACATTTTCCTTAGTCACTTGTCAGTTTGTTCATTATGTCTCTGGTTGAATCAGACAGCGCAGATTCAGGTACTGAAGAAAGCTGGCCGTCCTTCAGAACGCCTGGTAAATCACGACCATTGTCGGTCAAGCAGCATGGCCCAGCATGTGTGTGCGAACGTGAAGGAGATAACCGAGGCATCTGGTACCGAGGATGCAGAGGCGGATGCGGAGTACGATGCCGCTCTCAAGGAGGCCATACAGGGCATTCAAGAGGCGGTGACCAGCATAAACGAGCATATGGAGGAGGTTCGGTATGAGATCGACGCCCTCGAGGCCGAAACGGTTGGCAGCAGCTTGAATGAAGTCGAGGAAGCGTTCCCTGATACTCTTTTGATAAAGTAGACGAGTGATAGGGGCTGGTAATGGTTGTAAGCAGAGTTTCCTATGCAATGTAGTAGTAATTGGAGGATTTAGCCCAAGGGAGCCAGTGGAAACTGGTATCAATTTGTACTGTAGGTTAACTCGTGTTTGTGGGGGAAAGCGAAATTGGATCGCCTGTTTCTACTAACAGCAAACAATGTTGGCGTGCTTGTTATTTGGAGGTGGTGATATGAAGATATTCGTAGTTTATTTAGTTAATCTGTGGTGTTGCTATTTGAAATTTCGGAGTGGAGCTCTTTGCGTGCACTTGACGAGTTATGTAATTAGGTTCTAAACAAGGGCAACACTGCCTCGTGCTCAACCGAACTACTGAACCCTCGGGTAACACAAGGCTACATTCACAACTTCCATACGATGTGTCCACGGCGAAGCCGCCACCACATGATGACCATATCATCTGGGTGAAGACGGCGGTGTGACGCAGTTGGGCAAAAGTACCACCATGATCTCCATGTCAACTGGGTGAAGACGGTGGTGGAGTATTTGGTGGAGCCACCATGACACGGCGATGCAGTTGGGCGAAAGTACCACCATGATCTCAAAAGTGAATGATTTTGGAGTTTAGCTCCTCGCTCACAAGAAAGTAGACTTCTACAAATCTACAACGCCAGGTGCGCTGGGGTGCAATGTTAGTATGTTCCTGATAGGAGTACATCCAGGACTTCATCCTTCCATACAAAGACTACCTCGTCATATATTAAGTACGAGTGGATGAAACAACACTCGTACATATCATGCACCAGCACTTCATATTAAGAATCTAATCCACTCCTTAACTGTAGGATTTGGCTTCACACATCGCTACAAAGACGTGTAAGCAGCATGTCAGCATAGAGCATTATCATGCTATCAAAATTAATCAAGTGGTACTCAGGTAAAAACATAATGAAAGAGAGAGCATACATTACTACTAACTAACAGATACATAGGTAACAGATGTTTTGCATACATAACATCAGCACGGGGCAATATCACATCACCCAATTCAACGAGTAGTAGTTCACAAGACAAGACTTACAAGTCCACAGATAATGTCACACAACACAACTTATACTAGAGACACATGATAACTGGAATTGTTAAAAAGACTACAGATATTGCTGGACATCTTCTAGCCTGCAAAGGGTATATTACAGCTGATACCGCTCAGGCTTGAGCACCACGGAACATCGCAAGACACCTTAGAGCAAATTCCCTCATGACCGGATTATAGTCTAGCACACAACAAGGAGAGACCAAGCGACTTTAATCTTGAGCTGACACTGGCCATCAAGATCACATTCACCGTCTGCTATGTCACTTCGTCCGGCTTTGAAGCTGACAACACCTAGACCCATGCATACTTTACTGTCACCAGCTACCGAGTAGGCGCACACACTAACTTTCATCTCCTTATGCTCATTGACTGAAACAACACGTCTTGACAGAGCGAGGTTACCATCTTGATCCACCGGTGGGTTCATTCCATCCGAAAAATCAAGCAACACAACTTTCCCCAGTGAGGAGCCGTCGTGGCAAAAGACTTCCCCTGCGAAAAGACTCGGCCACGACCCACGAATAATTTGGACACTGATAATAGTGGCCTGAGCCGTATGCCGAAGCTCCATAGAGTTGAAGTTTATTTTGCAAAGCTTGTTGGAGCAACTCATAGGGGAATAACCAAGAGTACCGTTGTACAACGTGTAGGTTTGATGGATCAATGTCTCTTTATCTTCAGACTCTCCCTTCACTTTAAGATTGATTTCAAACTCAATCGGGTCAAGAAAAACTATTGCACGAGAAGGGCCAGTCAGCAACAAGCTCGGATCCTGCAATCAAGCATCGTAGTAGTATGAGTAAATCGAGTTAGGCCGGCAAACCAACATCAACCCCACCCTAATAAGCAGGGAAAACGAAATCAAAGGGGGGAAATGTATACATTTTTGGTAATGATTTGGCAGTTATCCCTCTTGCGATTGAAGAGAACGTTGCGCCTTTGATCCACAGCGTCTCGGGCAGCAACAATGCCGTAGACCTGAAGAGGCCACGTGAGTTTTGCCACCTCGACTTTGATGGAGTAGACTTGCAACGCGGTTTCGGTGAAAGCACACATGTTCTTATGATATTCATGTGTGGTGACCATGGAACTCAACGTCGCTGCACACATACACCATCCAAGCAAGCAAAATGCGTGTTAGATTAGATAGATAGGTCTGTGTTACATCACATCCGATGTAAAAAGAACAATGGACGAGACTATAGAGCGGCGCCGCTGCTGTGCCATTCCCAGCGGCGGTCAACGCCGTCCGAGCCACAACGCGAAAGGATTTCTGCCCGATCGCGAGCCCTGATCGTTAATGGGCCATTAACAGTAATTGGGCCCTAACCCCTGATTAAACTAATCACGTTTCTGGCGACCGGCCGCGCGCCAAGCATACACCAGCTATCATGCACAATTCGTAGCAACGATGCGACTAGGCACAGCAGCGTTGTCTGTTTCTGAAATAAAATATACGAACAAATCAAAATATCAACTACAACACTGATCCACGATCGCCACTGTTCATAGAATTTTCCATTCTTTTGACTTTTCGCATGTTCATTACACAAATTATTAACGTGACATTTTACATGGAATTATTTACGTAAAATATATGGGACGCGTGAACAACAATTTCTAACTTTTTCACATAAAAATGATTTGAACTGTTATTTATGATTAACTTTCCACACAAAAATAATTTGAACTGTGATTTATGAGCGGCTTATGAACGTATTGGTTCTTATGAGATTTTCCAGTGTGATATTATTGGGAGCAAACAACTATTGGGATTGCTATTAGGAACATCTATCATGTTTTTTAGATGAAACTATCAAGTTTTCAAATTAGAAATGGTCACTAGGTTTTCCTAAAACAACTATCGATTTGTTTCAGAAACAACTTTCAGGTTTCCAGAAAATAGGTACTATGTTGTTCAAATGTAGTTATCGGTTTGCTTATAAACAATGGTAAGTTTTCCCTATAAAGCTGTCAAGGTTCCGATAAATATCAATTTGTTTAAACAACACTTAGGTTTGCCTATACAGTTTCATGAAAACAGCTATCAAGTTCTCAAAATCAAAATTCTTTAGGAACACCTGCCAAGTTTTCCTATACAACTACCAAATTTTCCGAAAACAGCTATCAAGTACATGAAATGTAGCGACCAAGTTGTTTAGGAACACCTACCAAATCTTCCTATATAATTACTGAGTTTTTTAACAGCTACCAAGTTCTCCAAAATAAACACATGTCTAGTTACTGTTTTTTTAACAACTATCAAGTTCTCCAAATAAACACATGTCTAGTTTCCACTATACAGCTACCAAGTTTTCCGAAAACAGCTACCAAGTTCTCAAAATGTAGCTACCAGGTTGCTGGTTATATAGGAACAGCTGCTGCCAAGTTTCTCTACACAACTAAGTTCTCAAAATGTAGCTGCCAGGTTGCTTATTAGAAACACCTCCGAAGTTTCTCTATACAACTGCCTGATATTACGAAAACAACAACCAAGTTCCCGAAAATGTAGCTACTAGGTTGTTTAGGAAGACCCACCAAATCTCTCATACATCTGCCAGCTAACAGCTACCAAGTTTTTAAAATGTAGCTACCAAGTTGTTTAGAAACATCTGCCAAGATTCCCTATATAGTTCCCAGGTTTTTCAAAAACAGCTACCAAGTTCTCGAAATATAGCTACCAGGTTACGTAGGAACACTACAAGAACACGAGGGTGCCGACCGGGCTAACCACTACAGGAACAACGCCACCGAACCTCGCTGCACCTACAGCCAGACGGCAAGGGTGGACGAATCAGTACCTAACGAACATGACCGACAAAAAAAACACCACGAAAACAACAAAATCCAGAGGGGATATGGGCTCACCACGCTGGAGACTGCGCCGGCGAGCCGCTCTGCCCCTACCCCGTTGACGCCGATAGGCAATGAGGGTGAGTCATGACCTAACGACCACGACATCACGCCTACGCCTGCGCCGCCGAGCCTCTATGTCCCTACTTCGTTGACGAATAACTATTATGTTCAACAAAACAATTATCAGATTACTGATTATTTAGACACAATTATCAGATTAAATAGATACTATAACCAATTTTTTTGCTATGCCAAATTATGAGGTCATACATCAAAACCAATTTATTCATGAATAACTACCAGATTTGAACAGAACAAACACCAGATTTTTCTCACCCAGCTATCAGAATATTTACACTGCTAGCAATCCATGTATCTAATCGAGCAACCAAAAATGGTATAGCAGCAGCAAAGAAATTTCCGGTACAGATATATACTTGATCCTAGGTTTATCTTGCTGATACCTTCCGCTGAGACGCAATAACAAGTTACAGAGATGAGAGGCGAATGGTGGGGGTTGAACCTGGAGCATGAGAGGAAGACAGTGAACTAGCTAGTGAGGCTCGCCGGTTAGCGCCAGCGTCGAGAGCACAACAGGCTCACCCCCCGCAACCTCGTCGGACGACGTGGAGGTGGTATGGCCTGAGCAGGGACGAGGTCGTCCAGCATCTGCGCCTCCGCCGGAAAGCGGGGAAAGTCTACTGGACCACGACGCTGGTGGGGTAGGTAGTACTCTCCCTACTATGTTGCCGTTGGTGATGTCACTGGGCGGCCGCGTCGCCAGCGGTCCATGGGCACGCACTGCGCCTTGTGCGCGCGCTTCCAGTCAAGGGCCTGGCACGCGCGCGAGCAGTAGTTGGCCGCGCCGCACACGGAGCAGCGCCGGAATTCGTGTCGCCGCGTCTCCTTGCGCCCGCACCGCATGTGGGAGCACAGCCGGAGCTCGGCGTCGCCGTCGACGCCGGTGGTCGCCTCCGCGGCCGCGGCCTTCTTCGGGCACGCCTGCACGCCCCGCGACGCCCACCAGTCCGACATGAACTGGTTCGCCGTGTGGGGCTCCGCCTCCGGGAGGCTCCACCCGAAGTCGGACCGCAGAGGGCAGCCTCCGGCGCCGACGCCACCGACCGCGACGGCGCTCAGGGGAAGGGTCGCGAAGGAGTGGGTGGCCGACGCGGCGGCGAGTGCGAGGGAGAGCTCGCGGGCGTTGGCCGCGACGAGTAGGCGTCGTCCCTCGGCCGGGTCGCGGCGCAAGCCATAGCCGTCCTGCAGACAGCGCCCCAGCTCGCGGAGAGCGTCGACGTGACCCAGAGCAGCGGAGCGCGCGCACAGGGCCGTTGCCGGCGTCGGCGCATCGCTTCAGGTACCGCTGCACCGGCTCCGACCACGCCGCCGCCTCGCGCTCGTCGACGGTGGCCGACGAGGCCCTCCCATCCGTCGCGCCTCCTCCTCGTGTGTGTCGGCGACGGCAGCGCTGCTGTCGATTTGTGAGAAGGAGAATGAGTGGACAGGAAGAGAGTGCGTGAGGGGATAATTTAAGGATAAAAAGGGATAATAACGAGGATGGTTGTTGGAGCGTGCGATGCTCTTTCGCGAATCGTGAGGCACCGCCGCTCGCTTCCATCTCTATCTATAAAGGCGGCGTTCGATCGATCTGCTCCACTTCTTGTTTTCCCGGCCGCAATGAAACTTTTTTTTTTTGAAAGGAAAAGCAAACAGCTTTATTACGAAACCAAGGGTAAATCACCCACCACAACTTCAGCCACGCTGGCTGGTACATCATCTTCCCAAGTTATACACTCTTGGGCATTACAACTCTTGCCTAGAATAGCAAGTTCATGAGCTGCTCTATTTGCAGAACGTTTACAGGTTACCACTTCGCTCCAAGAAAACCAAATACGAAGTTGGATTTTCAGGTCTATTGACGCAGCAAGCTGGGATGCATCTTGACCTTTGCGATTGCTAGGGTTTATTTCTCTTCTTTGTTTTTCATAATAACAGTCAGCAAGGCACGCCTGCAGGTGCCAGCGACAGTTTTTCCTGGAGCCTCCAGAAAATATCGAAAGGAGGAACCAAAAAATAAAGGATGATCTGGTGCACCGGTGCACGTTGATCATGATACTCGTGTATGATTTTGACTAACAACAGTCAAGAACAATATTGCATTATTTACTTTTTTAAACTGCATTATTCACTATTTGAAGAGTAGACTATACTTTTTATAAAGCAAAACCTCATTAACATACATTTGTGATTTCTATCTCAACATGCAAGGTATTCACATCACCTATTATTTTAGCTAATCAATTGTCCATGTCATCCCATTAACATTTATGGATGATTATATCTTTACATGCAACATATCCACATCATTTATTGTTTTAAGCCATACAAGTTTCCACATCATCAATTTTGTCCGAAAACATCTCACCTCTTTATTCTTTCAGTCAAAGTTACATCATTAACCAAAAGAGGTACTATGTTTGGTGACGGATTTTTTTGTCAAATACACAACAATTTCACGTCATTAAATTTAGCCTCTCAGCTACAGTTGAATCTTTCATATTTATGTCGACAACTTCATATGTGTCCTTATAACTTTTATTTACACAATACTTTTTAAATATTCCTGTCGCAACGCGCGGGGTATTGTTCTACTATCCTTAACGGCGGAGACGGAAAGCACATGAGTAACAATTCTTTATAATTATTGGCTCGCTATAAGTAATATATTCTTCATACGCTTCTTTATCGGTTTGATTTCTCTAACAATCAATTATTCTCTTCGTTCACAATTAAACTCAGCTGTGTGTTTAGTCAAAATCAAACAGTATAATTTTAACCAAACATATAGGAAAATATCAACATTTATAATATAATATAATTTTATTGAAATCATCACAAAATATATTTTCATGTTATACATACGCATTGGATATTGTAGATGTTGATATTTTTACGTATATACTTGGTCAAACTCCATTTTTTGACTTTGAAAAAATATACAACACAAAGTAAATAAAAATATAGGGAGTATATTTTCCAACCTCAATGAATATCCCCACACACTTTGTTTTCCCACACTCATAATTTTGTCCCAGCAGTGCCCTATGTGGTGGTGTGCCTTCTTCCACCTCCTGGCATTGCATCCAACTCAACTTTGGTCCACGAGCGTTTTGGTGTTTCAAGGCTTCATCATTTGTAGTCTGCACGTAGTTTGTTTTTCTTTGCGTATAATGTTTGTGGTCTTTGTATTTTATTCTCCTTATCACCCATTCTGCCTATTGGATATTTGTTATTAATTAGTTAATTTCTCTTTTTACACTCCAGCTTAGCTTTTGTGTCACCGATTACCCTATTTATAAATAGTCTTCCAGATTAAGAAATTTTGTATCCGATTTTCATATTTTTAAAATGTTTTTGCCAGTTCTATCAAATGAGTCATGCTCGCAAGGACAACATAGCAAACTTTCATAAATTAATATATGCTTTCAATTCTGTATTAACAATGCTTCCAGTTGAATAGAGTGCGATGCACTAATTTGACAGTAGATTACATGTATTTAGTGATTATGATTACGTTAGATCATCACTGTAGATGGAAAAAAGTTAGAATTGACAAAGCCAAGTGCAGAGTTGCTTAATTCGGGTAATCGAAAGATTTGTTTTCCTAATGTAATGACCGACCCCCGCGTCGCCCTCCTTGGGCGCCTCGGGGGCACCCTAGGCCGCCGCCGCCAGGGCCCCGCCCGTCCCTTCCCCTGCTTCGCCGCCGCCGGAGGGGGCGCCGGCAAAGCCACGCGCCCCCGAGGAAGGTGGAGGCGGGGCGTTTTTTCTTTCTTGCGCGGATCTCCTGGGACGGCGACGACGGACAGAGTCTAGGCTCGGCGGCGCGGAGGCGCCGGGGCGCAGGGGCTCGGCGCGACGTTGCGGCGCTGCCGTGCCCGAACTAGGCCGCGGACGGGCCGAGCGGGGCGCGGTCCGGCAGTGCGGCGCAGCAGGAGGATGAGGTGCAGCGCGGCTTCGCGGGGGGCGACGGCGGCAGGGTCTCGCCGGCGTTGCCTGGAGGAGGCTGATCAAGCTGTAGATTTATAGGGGGGTTTGTGTTATCGTCTCCACAGGGATCAACAAGGTTATGATGGTTCTAAGGGTTGGCGGAAGATAAACCAAATCTTCAGGTTTTTGTGTTTCCAACAGAAAGTAAATGTTTTTACTGGAAAGGGTTTAAGAACTAGATTTCAGAATTTAACTTGCAGGTTCTTGGTTGCCAATCAAGTCCACTGCAAGGATCCAAGCATGGTGTAGACAGGGAACAAGAATTACTCGAACAGATTGCAGAGACTAGTCATGCAAACAAGGGTTTTTAGCAGTTTTAGGCAGGAGAAAAATGCATAACACAAAGATCACTGCTTTCTGGGTTGTCAAGCCAGAACACAAGTGAGTTAACAAGCAAAGGGAGGCTAGGAAAAGAATTACAACACTCAGTGTGCAGGGACTAGCCTTACACACACAGATCAAAACAAACAGCAAACAGATCAAGTAAATCTTCAGTTAAAACAGAGAACTGTGTCACTCAATTCACTGCAATAGCCAAATATCACAAGCCCTACTTGCAAATGGATGATCTACTCAGTTCACACAGGATTACACAAGAAAGTGGAGAGAAATCTTTGGCTTTAGCTCACAAAAACCCTAGTCGAAGCAGGGAGGCAGAGAGGTGGAAGAAGAGTTGCAGATCATGAGCTTCTGGTCACCAAGGCCTTGTACTTCTTCTCCTGATCTCCTTGTTCATCATGTCCTTCTTGTTCTTGCTCTGGTTCTTGGAGTTCTTGGTCTCGGGTTGGTGGTGGAAAGGTGTAGTGGAGGCTGAGGGAAAAGGTGGAGTGGAGTGGATGGTCGAGTGAGAGGTGTGTGTGATGCTCTGTGGTGGTGGTGGCTTTATACACCTTTTTCCATTTGTGGTGGAGGTGTGGTACGAGTTGATGGAGAGGGAAGCTTCCTCCTTGGCCACAGCTCACAGTGCACATGGCTTGTTTCCCCTTTTTCACCTTTTTGCCTTTATGCCTTTTGTGGTTTCCTTGATCTCCAAGTTGATCTTCTTTCCCTTTCTTTGATTCAAACATATTTGAATTGCTTCTTCTCTTCTCTTGTGGTCTTGTATTGCTTCACTTGTGCTTTGCTTCGACTGATGATGAAGAACTTGAGTTAACTGACAGAATTGATCTCTGTCAGTTACTGTTCACTTTCTGGCACACAGATATTCTTCAGTTTCTAGCTTGATTTGAACTTGTTGATCATGGCCATCTTGTTTGCTGCATTGATATGAGTTGAATGCTGCATCTTGCCTCACTTCTACATTGGATCTTCTGAAGATTATGTGCCTTTGCGCACTGAACTGTAAAAAGAGTGAAAGCACTGTAAAATGCAGATATTTGCAGTTCTGAATATGAAACTAGTAAGGTTTTTGAGGTTTTAGGTCTGTGATTTATGCATATAAATGATGGTTATCAGAGGCGACCTGGCCGGCGGCGCTGAGGACGTCCAGACCCCATCTGGGCCTTTGGCGGGCGGAGGAGGCGCTGGTGCGGGAGGTGGCCTTCCTGCCACCGTGCTCCGGCGCCCGGGTGCGAGGAAGCCGGGGCGGCGGCCCCGGGCCGAAGGGTGCAGCGGCAGTGGTGTGGCATGGGTGCTGCGGCCATCATGGCGGCGGACATCGTCGAGGCAGGGGTGCCACGGTGGGGTTCCGGCGTGCGGCGATGGATGTGGAGGTGGCGTCGGCAACAAGGATATCTGGGCTTGGCTTGCAGCTCCCTGCGCTTCTGATACGTGCATTTTATATCATCATTTATGCAACCTTTAGTAGCATATTAGAATGTTATTTGCACTGTTATATCATTATTTTTACATGTTTTAGATGATTTAGGGGATTTTTCATACAAAGTCCCTATTTTTGGTATTTAATTTCTGTGAGGCAGAAAACCCCATTTTCTTGTTTTTATTGTTTCAAGAGTTTCAGGAACCAAATAATAAAAGGAAAAATACCACGGAGGTTTTTCATCGGAAGGAAGGCAATGGAAAGAAGACCGAAGAGAGGAGAGCCACGAGGGCCAAAAGAGGGGGCCCACGCGGCCCATGTACCTGGCCGCGTGGGGCCCACCAAAATTGGCCTCGGGCACCTCCTCTCCTGGGGCTTTTTAGCAGTGCCTTCGTCTCGCCCGAAAACCTACGCCCTAATTTTCCCTAGTCTATCCGAGGTCGCGGCGGCGGCGAAACTCCTGATTCCCTCCGAGGGGATCAGATCCTGCTGCTCCGGAGCTCCGGAGAGGGGGAAATCATCATCATCGTCATCACCTCTCCTCCTTGGCGTGGGAGGAGGCCTCTACATCATCATCCCCATCAAGACCAGCACCATCTCCATCATCATCTCCGTGATCCACTCCGTTCCCCTCGTAGTCTGAGTGTTGCTATACCCTAGATACTTGTCTTGTGCTACTATTCATGTTTGTGATTGAGTACTTGTCATTATTTGTTGGTGAAGTTATATTTTCAGATTGTGTTGTACCACTTATGCCACAGATTATGATCATGTTTGCACGTTGTGAGTAGTTCCCGTATGTTCCTGAGGGCATAGGATGAATTGGCAATGATTTATATAACATGTGTTGGTATTTTGTCAAGAGTTTATCTTTTATGTGATTCTATGATGGTGTTGTGCGAGCGTCGACTGCACAACACTTCACCTATATGGGCTCATAGGAGAACACCGTAGTATAATGAATTGAGGGAGACTTGGGAGGACATGTAAACCTGAGACCAAGTCATGAAGTTATATTATGAGGGTATTAGTATCGGGGACCTTAGAGTGTAATGATATGGTGGGACATTATGTCTTAATAATTCTTGCGTAGTCATTTACTTGGCCACATGATCCATCATAAGGGGCTGTAGTCTATTTACTTAGCTATACCGAATTATGGCTCCGTCCAAAGAAGATTAAAACTTGACAAGATATTCAACGTGTTGTTTAATAAATCTCTATGCCTAGTGATATCCATGCCGCCCTCGGGAACGTTTTCCACCTATAAGTTACACATCACTTGACCTTGTCCTCTTACCACATAAGAGGATTGGGCTTTCTCTCTTTGAGAGTTTTCACTTGCTATTGTTACTTGCTGCATTGGAATTATACAACCGAAAATACCAAAAACACTTGCATCTTTTATTGTTTTATTTATCAATCTTGCTAACCAATACCTTTAGCTCCTCGTGGGTTTGACAACCTTTTCTAATCAAAAGGTACTACAATTGATCTCCTGCACTTCGGAGTCATCAACTTCACGGCTGGATCGAGCTCGGGGGCGAAAGCCTTGCCCTGACTTCGTCGGGGCCTACAACGGCGGCGCCTCTGGGCGTCGTTTCCTTCTTGATTGCGTCATTCGTGGAGTTTCAAGTCCATTCGACGGGAGTGGTGTCAACAGTTCCGGGTGAAAGCCTAAGCTCCATGGGAGCGAGCGGCAGCGACGGGCGTGTCGCTTCCTTCTTGAAGGCGCCGCCTTGGAGTTGTTGACCCTCACGGTGCAACAGTTTCGCGAAGGCCAAGCGGGATGGAGTTGCTGTCGGGATGGTGGACGTCGGGGCGGCGGCACCGGATGATGGTGGACGTCGAGGCGGCGGCCTTGGTCTCCCATGCTATGACGGTTCTATGAGGCAGAGTTGTTGGTTTAGCGTGGGTCTGGGTGGCAACCTGGATGAATACTGCGTGGGCAGAGGGTTCGTCGACCCGACTGGATCGTCTTCGGGCAATGCGAAGGTCGATCTGGTTGCTACTCCGGGGCGGCGACCCCGTGACATGGTGGTTTTGGTGGCAACCTGGATGAAAACTGCGTGGGCAGAGGGTTCGTCGGCCATGACTGGATCACTTTCGGGCAATGCGAAGGTCGATATGGTTGGTATGCCGGGGCGGCGGCACCGGAGCGGGTGGTGTGATTTGTGACGTTTGTTCGACTTGGGTCGTGTGGTCGGCGTGTCGCTTCATCTGTGTTAATCTTTTGTACAGTTTGTATGGTTTTTGGATCCGGTTTCCCTTATAAACTGGGTTAATTCTTTCTATCTATTCGGGCGGTGGATACGACCACCTTATACCTAAAAAAAATTATGTCTCAACTGTCAAACTGGAATTCCCTCTTAATTAATTTAATACCGTGGATCCTTTCTTATAAATATAGGATCATATTCTTGGATCTGAATTAGTGCAACACTGCCTCTTGCTCAATTGAACTATCGAACCCTTATGTATGTATGTAACGAAACTACAGAAGGCTCTCACCTCCACTACACACTACGGGAACCTGCCGAGACGCCGACGGCCGGAAACCGTCGGCGTAGACCTGAAGGCCGTCGGCGTAGCGCCGTCGGCGTAGCGGCCCGTCGGCGTACCAACCTGGCCGTCGGCGTACGTGGTGGTGGGACCCACAAGACGGCATCCGGCCGTTCCGTCAGTCCACCACGCGCCGACGGCATTGTCGTCGGCGTACACATCCGGAAAAAGTTAAAAAAAAAAACTGAGCCACCGCCGCCGGATCACCGGCCGGCCGAGCCTACCACCTCACTGACAGAGGCCATGGTGAGGGAGGCCACCGCCAGCACAGGCCACGGCCGAGCGGCGGGCAGCAGAGCACTAAAACTGCGGCACGACGAGGTCAAGGACGAGCACGACGAGGTTGATGGCGAGCACGGCGAGGTTGATGGCGAGCACGGCCTGCAGGAAGTGCGTGGCCTTCTGCCACGCTTCTCGCTGCGTCGCTCGCACGAGGGTGAGGTAGAAGTAGGCGCACACCTCGACGAGCGGCAGAGAGGAACTAGCGTGTCCTGGTCGACGAAGACGGCGGCGCGGTCGAGACTGTCGGAGACGACGGCGTGTGCTCGTAGCTCGGCGCGGCGCGAGCCCGTGGTGTGGAGTATGGAGGCGCCGCTTGCTCCTTGGCGCGGAAGGAGCCCTCGTTGGCCGGCGACCTCGCACGGCTCGCGGAGGGCGAGCAGGGAGACGAGAGCCCTCCGCGGCCGACGTGCCCGAGGAAGTGGAGTTGGACGGCGTCGGAAGCAGTAGGGCGGGACAGAGACGAGGGACGGCCGGCGTCCATGGCGTCGGGGGCCGTGGTGGTCGTGGAGAGTTCATCGGGAGAAGATAAGGAAAGAGAGAGGAAAGAAGGAAAGAGGATGCGTGCGTGCATACAGATAAGGAAAGAGAGAGGATAAGGAAAGAGAAAGGAGAAAAAAAAGGAAAAAGGGACACACCACCTTAGACCAATCAGAATGCAGCATACGGATCACACGGATTGTGTGCTTTCTCAGGGATACTAGGAGGCGTTGGATCGTGCTGGATCAGTCATCAACGGCTGAGAGGTGTGATCCGGTGAAACTCATCCCGGCCAATCAGAATGCACAGTTTCTCTTTTTTGTTTTTCTTCTTTCTTTTATTATTTTCGCTGATATGTAGAAGTGACTATTGCTTCGAAAAACTATTTTGCACCTTGAAATATGCCAAATATGGACTACTTTGCGTGGAAATTTGATTGGTGCCACTTTGAACCATGTTTTTTGTATTTTCTTCACGAAAGTCTTTTTTGGCACTTAAAAATTAGAAAATGATATATGTTAAAATAATTTTAAAGTTATTTAAATAGGCGAAATCAAGAAAAATCCTAATACTTGGGTATTATCCATTAAATATGGATTAATATTTGTTATAATTATTATAATTGTATGGTGTCTTTTTGCAGCATATGTTTGGTACTTCATTCATAAAGAAACTCATTTTTTGACACTTAAAAAATGGAAAATGATATTTATATAAATAATTTGGAAACTTTTTTTGGTACAATGTTTTCCATGCAAATACACACATGTGTGTCCAATATGAGCACTTGATCACAAATACACACAATGTTTTCCTTCATATAGTTCATATTTCAATTACTTTCGGAAAATATGCATAAAGTCATTTAAATAGGCACAATTAGGTAGAAACCCATAAAATTCCTAATATTGCTCCATTATCCATAAACTATGGTCTACTTTGCGTGATAATTGGATCGGTGCCATTTCCCACCATATTTTGTGTACTTGCTTCACAAACAATGTCATTTTTTACATTTAAAAAATGAAAAACGATATTTATAAAACTAATTTGAAAGACCTCAGTTCTATAACATTATTTGATTCGAAACTTGTACATGTTTATAGATAATTGACCTTTTTGTGAAGAAGTTTTTTGAAAACTTTGTCAAAACTCAAATTTATAATTTTTCCTAGCAACTAATACACATAAAATGACTCCATGCCAAAGAATTTTAGTTTTGTTGGGTTTCAGACGCTCCGAAGCCCCGCTTCGGCGAAACCCTGGACCCGCTGAAAAAAAGTCAAAGATCGGGTGTACCTCTTTGAACGGAGTCGAAAGGGTGTAGGCCAGTGGACTTTTTTCTTGGTTGTGTTAGTTTAGGACATAGGAACATCCCAAACCAATATCACGATATAAGTGCATTTAACCCAAGCCCCGTTGGAGAAAAACCAGACTTATACGCATACAAGCGGTACCTACGTCAAAATGGGATAGCAAAGTGTACCTAGTTGCTTGGTTGCTCATGATTTTTTTTAAGAATATAGTTTGAACAATGTGTATGATGATGTAGATCTACTTCTCCTCTTCGAAACGAGCTAAAGAACATCAAAATCCGAGTTCCAATGCAAAATTTATGCTCAAAACGGTGAGTAAGTAAAAAAAAACAGGGCTAGGCCGACGGTAATGCCGTAGGCGTAGCTCAAAAGAAAAAGAAAAAATCTACGCCGACGGCAAAAAGCTCTAGGCCGACGGCATTGCTGTCGGCGTAGCTAAAAAAAGAAAAAAAAGATCTCGGTTAGCCTGGTCGGGGTCTACGCCGACGGCCCCGACATGTCCTGGCCGTCGGCGTATTGAGCCTTTCCCGTAGTGACACTGCGGCCCTTGCCCACAACTATCACCACACAACGTCCTTCCAAGAAGAGCCTCAACTCCCATTCTTCAAAACCATATCGTTCTCTATGCACCAACCAATCACCAATGGGTCACAATTTCTGTACAATACATTATAATGCTGTCAAAGTTAACCAAGTGGTACTCAGGAGTAAAAACAACATGAGAAAGAGACCGCACATTAGTACTAGCTGATGTTTTGCATACATGACATCGGTACTAAAATAGCTCGGGCAATCTCACATCGCACAATTTAACGAGTAATAGTTCACAAGACAAGAATAAGAAGTCCATATAATCCCACATAAGTACATGACACAGTTTTTTTTTTTGTTGCGGAAAGTACATGACACAGTTGATAATATAACACACATGATAACTGGGCTTGTTAATAGGCTATACAGGAAAGACTACTGATGTAGATGGACATCTTCCAGCCAGCAAGGATATTATAGCTGATACTGCTCACGCCTGAGCACCACGAAACAGATCACGACACATTTGGTTTCATCAGAGCAAATTCCCTCATGAATCGATTAGAGTCTTGATCACAACAAGGAGAGACCAAGCGACTCTAATCTTGACCCGACACAGGCCATCAAGATCACATTCACTCTCAGTTACACCACATTGTTCGGGTGTAAACATGACAATACCTGAAGAACTAATGGCTACTTTCCTGTCGCCGGCTACTGAGTAGGCCCTTACAGTAAACGTCATGTGATTATGCACATTTACTGAAACAACGCGCCTTGACAGATCAAGGTTCCCAGCTTGATCCAACGGTGGGTTCCTTCCATCTGGAAACTCAAGCAATACAACTTTATCCGGAGACGAGCCGTCGTGGCAAAAGACTTCCCCTGCGAAATGACTCGGCCAGGACCCACCAATAATTTGAATATTCGTGATAGTGGCTTGAACCGTTTCAGGAAGCTTCATAAAGTTCAAGCTAATTTTGCAAAGCTTGCTGGAGCAGCTCCTACCGCGAGAACCTAAAGTACCGTTGTACCTGTAGATTTGATGGATCAATGTCTCTTTATCTTCAGATTCTCCCTTCACTTTAAGATTGATTTCAAACACAACCGGTTCAAGGTACACAATTGCATGAGACGGGCCGGTCAGCAACAAGTACGGATCCTGCAATCGAGCATCGTAGTATGAGTAAGAAAAAATATGATGGCAAACCAAAGTCTACCCTAAGCAGGGAAAACGAAATAGAGGGCGGGAGGGAAATGTATACATTTTCAGTATGTTAGGTTGATCTCGTATTGATGAGCCCAACGGCTCATCAATCCCCTTGATTACGCCCTGATCGGGGGCGTCTGTTTCCTGTTATGGAGCAGTGGGCCCCTGTGACCTGCGCTATATAAAGAGGTGGGGGCCAGGGCACACTGTACGAGGTTCACCTGTGTAGCCAGCCACCCCACCGACATCCCCTCCGATTAGGGTTAGCGCAGTGCTCACGGGAAGCACCACTGCGCCGCCACCGCTCCGACGGCCACGCCGTCGACCACCATGGCCTCCGGCTCGAGCTCGTCGACACACACCGAAGGTTTGCATCTCCGATCCCCTCTCTCTCTGTTTACACACACACACACATGATTTCCACGTTGATCTACCGATACAAGTAATCCTATGGATCTAACAATGGTATCAGAGCAGTTTTAGATCCTAATTTTGTTTCGGTAGTGTTTCAAAATCAAAAGCAAAAGAAAAAGGTCACCGGGGATGCCCTCGAGCTCGCCGGAAAAGTAACGCCGCCGCAAGGCCGCGTCAGTTCCGCTCGATCCAGATGCGCACCCGAGTGGGGGCATCTGGACGAAGAATACACCCCCTCGGGGGCAAAGAACAGACCTTGAATCCTAACCCTCCACTAACCCTAGATGCAAAAGGGGAAAGAAAACTCACCGGCGTCGCCGGAAAAGGGCACCACCGCCTGCGCCGCTTCACGGCGATGCGCCCACCCTCGGGTGCACGCACGCGCCTGCAAGGGGGCAGGGGAGGCGCCGGCATCTTCCTCAATATTTGGCCTCCGGGCTTCTGTTTTTTTTTTTTGGGGAAGAAAAGAAAGAAGAAAAAGATAGAAAAAAAAAAGAAGAGGGGAGGCGCGGGGCGCACGCCCAGGTCGTCGCCACGGCGCGGCTTTGGCCGTCTCCGGCAAGGTAGGGCGCGGGGCAGGCCGACCGCGGCCAGCCGCCAGCGCAAGGGCGTGAGGCGCACGGCACGAAAGGCGCAACGGCGTGGTCGCCGCGGCCGGCGGCCGGCGACCGGGGCGGTTCTTCCGCCGCCGTCGAGCGTGGGTTTCGGGAGCGAGCGAGAGATTGAAGGAGAGAAAGGAAAGAGGAGGCGCGCGGTGCGGAGGACGGAAGCGGCGCTGGGTTGACCGGGCGGAAACGTCGCTGGACCGTCCGATGAAACGGACGGCCAGGATGCATCCTGGCGCAACCCTAGCACGCAGTTGGGCCTTGGGCCGAAAGAAGCAGGCCACGGGCTGCGACGGGCCCGTTTCCGCGTCGCCGCGCGCGACAGATAGCCGCGGGCTGCAGATATACAGTTTCTTTTCTTTTTAGCACGTTTTTGGCAATTTTTTGTCCAATTTTGTGCTGAATTTTGCATAGTTTTTCCTATTCAAATTATTCCAACGAAAATTTGTTTAGGAAATATAAAAGTACACAGAAATGTTTCTGAAAAGTATAAAGTTTTGTGAATTTTATTCATATTTTTTTCCGCTGCAAAAATAGTTAAAAGAAATTGCATAAAAGCAATAAAGTGAAAATTAAAAGCATGATTAAAATGATATTAATGCTGATTATGATTTTGTTATTAATTGACCAACGTTATTAATAGCATTATCATGATTTAAAGTGAGAATTAAAAGCGTGATAAAGTGATATTTATGATGATTATGATTCTGTTATTAATTGACCAACGTTGTTAATAGCATTATCATGATTTAAAGTGAGAATTAAAAGCTTGATTAAAGTGATATTAAAGATGATTATGATTATGTTATTAAATGACCAACGTTGTTAATAGCATGATCATGATTTGTTTATTATGTGTTAAAAGGTGCATTTATTTCTCTTATTGCCCAACGGTGATATAGTTTTAATTGCACAAACAGTGACAGAAATGGTTATGAAAAGTATAAAGTTCATGAATTTTATTCATGTTTTTCCGCTGCAAATATATAAAAGTGCTCTTAAAGTGCAAATAGAAATAAAGAAAGAATTAAATTACAAGAGCATGTTAAAAGGAATTATTGAAACAATTATGGTTTTGTTATTATTATGACCAACGTCGTTAATAACATAATCATGATTTGTTATTGTTTTATGTGCTTTTATTGCTATTTTCTGCCCAACGGTGATGTAGTTTTAAATTGCGCAAACAGTTGCATATTTGAATTTCGACCAACGTTGGATTTTTATATGCAATTGTTGTCTCACTTAATTGTGGTGTTAAAAGGGGTACTACTTGATGAGCTGCATCGAGGATGTCCATACCTACTCTGAATGGAGAAAGAAAGTGGATTTGGTTTTTTGTTTATGTTGAGGTCGACTGGGTTGTGGTAACTCCACAGCCAGTTAAGCCTACAGAGCCAATCAGAGACGAAAAGGATGATGATAGTATTTGGAAAAGAAAGAAGAGGGACTATGCTCCGCTGGAGATGTCTACACCCTCGAAAACATAAAGTGGCTAACCGCCAATAAAAGTGCATGGATTTTATAAAGAAACAATTGAGCAAGCTATTGTCTGCTCAATTGTAGAGTGTGCATTGAAATGAGTTCCTTGAAAAGATAAAGGACCAGTTCACTGGTTCTTCAAAGATATATGCTACCCAGCTGCTTCAGCAGCTGGTGACAGAAAAGTACACTGTTATTTTGGATGTGGCAAGTGTGCCATATGGTGTAATAATGATCATGTGGGTGTTGCATTACTCCACAATGAGCTTTATTTATTATTTTCATGTGAAAAGTGCATTTCAGTGTGCAAAGTGAATAAGCATGTTTCCGTCGGATAACGAACAAAAGAAAAGAAAGAGAACTCATGACTCGTCAAAATTATGGCACTGTTTTTTGGGCCATATTTCGAGGGGAAGAATAGAAAGCCTCGTTAAAAATGACATTCTTCCTCCGTTAGAGTTTTCAGATATCAAACAATGCATAGATTGCATAAAAGGAAAGTATGTAAAGCAGATTAAAAAGGGTGCTAACCGAAGCACACGACACTAGAAATTATTCACACTGATATATGTGGACCATTTCCGGTGAAAAGTGTGGATGGTTATGACTCGTTCATAACGTTCACAGATGATTACTCCCGATATGGTTATATTTATCCAATTAAAGAAAGATCTGAAGCATTGGATAAATTTAAAATATTCAAAGCTGAAGTTGAAAATCAACATGATAAAAGAATTAAAATAGTCAGGTCCGACCGTGGGGGGGAGTACTACGGTCGGCACACTCCATATGGTCAAGTACCTGGACCTTTTGCAAGGTTTTTACAGGAAAATGGAATAGTCGCCCAGTATTCTATGCCGGGCGAACCACAGCAAAATGGAGTAGCTGAAAGGCGTAACCGTACTCTTATGGATATGGTGCGCAGTATGATGAGTTATTCCACACTGCCATTGGGATTATGGATGGAGGCGTTAAAAACCGCCATTCACATTCTCAACAGAGTACCAAGTAAGTCGGTGCCCAAAACACCGTACGAGTTGTGGACAGGGAAAGTTCCTTCTCTACGCCACTTGAAAGTCTGGGGAGCCCAGCTGAGGCAAAAGTTTTTAATCCACACATTGCAAAGTTGGACCCCAAAACAGTAACTTGCCATTTCATTGGCTATCCTGATAGATCAAAAGGTTATCGTTTCTACTGTGCAGACAGACACACAAAGTTTGTAGAAACGAGACAAGCGGTCTTCTTGGAGGACGAAATGATGAGGGGGAGCATGGTAGGCCGGAAAATTGATCTTGAGGAGAAGAGGGTGTGTGCACCTTTTCCGATGATCCATGAGCCATTTTTCGCCCTACCTGTTGTACCTGCACCGACAATCCCTGAGGTTGTGGTGCAAGCACCTGTTGTAACTCCACCCGTGACCACAACGAGGCAAGATTCGGAACCTGTCCGTCAGGAGCCGACTCGACCTTGTTGAGCATGAAAGGGAGCGACGACAGCCACATTTAGAAGAAGAGTCGCACGTTGAGACACATGATGCGCCAGAGAATGAGACTCTCAGAAGGTCTAAAAGAGCTAGGAAATCTGCTATTTCTAGTGATTATAAAGTTTATAATACAGAAACAGTTCATATGGAAGAAGATCCCACTTCATATGAAGAAGCCATGAGAAGCGTTCACTCTTCGAAGTGGCTAGAAGCCATGGAAGATGAGATGAAATCGATGAGTTCTAACAATGTTTGGGACTTAGAGGAAATTCCTAAAGGAGCCAAAACAGTAGGCTACAAATGGGTCTACAAAACTAAGTATGACTCCATCGGAAACGTTGAAAAGTATAAAGCACTTGTGGCAAAAGGCTTTACGCAAAGAGAGGGAGTAGATTACAATGAGACTTTTTCTCCGCTCATGTAAGGATTCCTTCAGAATCATCATGGCACTAGTTGCGCATTTTGATTTAGAGTTGCATCAAATGGATGTAAAGACGGCATTTCTAAATGGAGATTTAGAAGAAAATGTTTACATGAAACAACCCACGGGTTTTTTCATGGAGGGGAAGGAACATATGGGATGCCGCTTAAAGAAATCCATTTGTGGGTTAAATCAAGCCTCTAGACAGTGGTATTTAAAGTTCAATAATACAATTAAAAGTTTTGGTTTTAAAGAGAATGTTGAGGACAACTGTTTATGCAAAGTTTAAAAGTGGGAAATATATTTTCCTAATTCTGTATGTGGATGATATTCTGCTTGCGAGCAATGATGTCAGTCTGCTACTAGAAACAAAGTTCTTGTCCTCAAATTTTGATATGAAAGATCTTGGTGAAGCTTCATATGTTTTGGGCATAGAAATTCACCGGGATAGAAAGAATGGAGTGCTAGGACTATCACAAAAGGCATATTTAGAAAAGGTTCTAAAGAAGTATAGTATGCATAAAAGTAGTACCTCACCTGCTCCTATAGTCAAGGGCGACAGTTTTGGGAAATTTCAATGTCCCAAGAACCAATATGAGATCGATCAAATGAAAGGAATACCTTATGCTTCGGCTGTTGGAAGCTTACAGTATGCACAAGTGTGCACTCGCCCTGACTTAGCTTTTATCACCGGGGTACTCGGTAGATATCAAGAAAATCCAGGCCAAGAGCACTGGAATATGGTAAAGAAAGCATTGCGTTATGTGCAAGGCGCAAAAAGACCTCATGCTAACATACAGACGATCTGATTCCCTAGAGATAAGAGGGTATTCAGACGTAGATTTTGCGGGAGATAGAGATGATATAAAATCCACTTCAGGATACGTGTTAACTCTCGCTGGAGCTCCAAACAGACAATAGTTGCATCATGTATGCAGAATTTATAGCAACTTATGAGGCCACAAGGCAGGTGATATGGTCAAAGAAGTTGATACCCGACTTGAAAGTGGTAGATTGTATTGACAAACCACTAAAGATGTACTGTGACAACCAGCCCGCAGTATTCTATACTCACAACAACAAGTCGAGTAAAGCTATCAAACCAATAGAGATAAAGTATTATGTTGTGAAAGGTAAAATCCAGAATCAAACTATAAGTCTCGAGCATATAAGGACAAAGGATATGCTTGCGGATCCGCTTACGAAAGGCTTACCACCCAGCGTGTTCATGGAACACGCAGTCGACATGGGTTTAATGGAAAGCCTATGATTCCTGGATTACAGAGGCCCAAAAGTAAAAGAATTTGTTTCAAAATAGAGAGGTATATTGTAGCTGTCTGATTCTATCGGCAATTGAGCTGTGACGATGAAACATGCTCTATGTACTGATCTATGATGAAACGAGTAAAGCACAAAGTACATGGATAAAAGTAAAAGTTGAGATCAAGGGGAGAATGTTAGGTTGATCTCGTATTGATGAGCCCAACGGCTCATCAATCCCCTTGATTACGCCCTGATCGGGGGCGTATGTTTCCTGTTATGGAGCAGTGGGCCCCTGTGACCTGCGCTATATAAAGAGGTGGGGGGCCAGGGCACACTGTACGAGGTTCACCTGTGTTGCCAGCCACCCCACCGACATCCCCTCCGATTAGGGTTAGCGCAGTGCTCACGGGAAGCACCACTGCGCCGCCACCGCTCCGACGGCCACGCCGTCGACCACCATGGCCTCCGGCTCAAGCTCGTCGACACACACCGAAGGTTTGCATCTCCGATCCCTCTCTCTCTGTTTACACACACACACACACATGATTTCCACGTTGATCTACCGATACAAGTAATCCTATGGATCTAACACAGTAATGATTTGGCAGTTGTCCCTCTCGCGACTGAAGAGAAGGTTACGATTGTGATCCACACAGTCTCGGGCAGCAACCATGCCGTAGACGTGAAGTGGCCACTTGAGTTTCGCCTTCTCCACTTTGATGGAGTAGACTTGCAAGGTGGATTCGTGCCAAGCTTTTAAGGTGGAACCGTTTGTACTGATGGTACAGTATGTAGTGGCCATGGAACTCACCGTCGCTGCATACACCATCCAAGCAAGCAAAGTGCGTGTTAGATAGATAGATGGATAGGTCTTGGTGTGAACATCCGATCGATTCAGACCAGAAACAGAACAATTCCCTCGTTAAAAGGAAAAAAAAGGCCCAGAAAACCGCAAAATTTCTTTGCTAAAAGGGAAAGGGGGAAGAATCTTAAGTTAGAGTATCCATGATTGCAACTTTGCAAGGAGGAGTGAAACTAAGCAGTCTGCAAGTAATTAAGCTAATTAAGTCAGAAAAGAAAGTCAGATAAGCGACTCACTCTCTTGTTCGAAGCTACCGAACTGGTCAGCCAACAGATATTCCCAGCCTTTACGGTAAGCAGCCATTTGCTCCTCCAGGGATAACGCCTTCTCGTGAAACACCTCCCAATCGACATCGGTCCACTTTGCTTTTTCTTCCTCCGAGATCGGCTCGTCATCCCACATCGTCTCGTCCTCCGACGTCGTCTCCTCCATCGTCGCTGATTCGTCGTCGGAGGAACTGTCCTCCGTAGAGCGGCGCTTCGGGGATTCTCCCCCGCTGGCGGCCTCTCCTTCCGTCTCCATCTCTGGTGATCTGCTCCTCTTCTTCTTTTCCCGCCGCCTACCGCAGTTGTTAACGTAAGAGGCTCGGGCTAGGGTTTTTGTGACGGGTGAGGAGAACTCATCTAGTCTAGTGAAAAAACTAACGACAGGTACGATGTGTACCCATAGAACGCTTCTAATTGCAAAAGTTTGATAGTGCAACGTGTTCCACAAGACCGCATAGAGAGACAATGGCAGCGCTGAAATATATTTCAGACCAAATACACCGTTAAGAACACCACTTGCAAGCTGGTTATTGATAATGACAGCTACACAATATTGTTAGTAAGAGTTTGGTCGGATTCTCTTACATTGCCTACATGGTAGCACCCGCAACCACATTGCGTTGAGCGGTTATACAACTCCGGGAAACTAAAAGTCACAACATAAGGTGGGCCTGAAATTTTCTGTAGTTAATTATGAGGACACGGTGGTCTGTGACGTTTTGCCTATGAATGCATGTCATTTGCTGGTAAGCCGACCGTGGCAGTTTGATAAGCGTTCCACTAATGAGGGGTGTACCAATGTCTATCTATTCCTTGTGGCATTCGGGGAAAAGTCATGTGATGCAGCCAATGCTTGACAAGGATATCAAATTGGATGCAATTGTTGCGAAGAACAAGGTCCAACTCATTAAGGAGAAACCGATGCCGGTTTCCTTCTAGTTTTTTTGGGGGGACTGGGGATGCTGATTGGAGGATGCCTATTATTCCTGCCATCGCACCACCTCCATATTTTCTGAAGATTGGACAATTCTGCTTTGAGGTTCCTCTCGAGGATGAGGTTCATCCCAACTTCAGGACTCCCCCGAGCTAGAGGCGTCTCGTGGAGATTGAGGCACTTCACATAGTCATTTTATTTTTATTCTGTGGGGTTTATTTTAGTTGTTTCGAACTATGTTTGGGTTTAGCCGGTTTAAGCTTGTGTAGGTTCGCTTTGTACCTGTCCAACCGGAGTCACCCTATATCCTACATAAGGGGCACGCTATCCGCCACATAAATTTTCAAGATTAAGAGTATTTTGAGGTTTGTCTCAAGATTGTTCGCCTTTGCGAGTATCTACTTTGATTGATGATCATTAGTGATCTGTTGTTTGTTGCGTGCGTGGGATTGATTTCATTGATCTGAACATTTTTGTTCTTGTTTCTTCGTGATAGATTAGGCCTACAAACCCCTTTGGTTCATGTTAATCTTTATTTTTTTTGAAACGAAGGCAAAAGCTTTGCCTTATTATTAATTAAGCAGAAGGTGCCCGGTTTATTAGTGGAAGAAACCGGACGAAAACCATACAACAAACACAACACCACGGGGCGACGCCCACACAACCTCGGGAACACCGACGACAAACAACACCGCGAGCAACCTCGTCGCCCACACGACACAAGGTGGAGCACCCTCGATGTTGCAGAACTCTCGGAGCCGCCGCTCCGACATCCACCTCTCCATCACGCCCCGCGCAATCCACCTGCACAACCTTCCGAGGCCGCCTCCCCGACATGCCACCGCTCGCACTCCAGCTGCAACGCCGCACGACCTAGCTGTCCGCAGTCCAAACTGCACAGGGCAACTACCCGCAGACCACGGCCGCCACACCACGTCCGAGGCCGCTGCCTCGACATACTGAAGATCGCCCCCTCGCTGGGATGCATCGACCGAGCCGACAACCTCGCTGCACTCGCAGCACAAGAATGTCACCCATGCCATGCAAATCCACAGAACCACCCCATAGAGCCGTCGCCGCATCGCTTCCCGAGGCCGCCGCCCCGGCTTATCGAAACTCCACCCACCCGAGGCCGCTGCCCCGACATCCACTGAGACCCCCACGGCAAGAGAAGTACACGCAGGGAACTCGGGTAAGCTCTCCAAAGGCGGCGCCTCCAAGGAGGGAGTGGCGAAACCACCAAACGCCGCCCGCTCGTTGGACCCGAAGCTAGGGCTTTCGCCCGGAGAGCCCAAACACCCTCACGAGGGAGAGAAACTTGAGTTCCTCGATGACGCCACCAAGGTGGGACACGACGTCAAAGACGCCGCCGTCATCGGTTCAGACCAGCGGTCGGTACAGGCTTTCGCCCGGAACTCATCCTCAACACTCGATCATAGGGAAGCACCCGCAAATCCGTAAACTGAATTGTCGAGACTGCCGGAGCACCGAGCAGATCCTGCAACTTTTCTGCCGCCGTCCACCTAGCACCACCGCAACCTCTTCACTGCAGCACCCCAAGCTCCATCGGCACCCGACCTGGGAGCAGACCGCCGGACGCAGTGAGCCACAGCGTCGAACCAAGCACCATGCGGGCGAGACGCGGAGGAGCACCACCCGAGCCAAGTACCACCACGGTACCGGGCGGCAGTCATGCGCCCGTCGAGACCGGAGAGCAGCCACCATCAACCTCGGACCTCCGAGCCGCGCCCAAGCGCAACAGCGCCGCCCCGGAGATCCTTGCGCCCACGTCGCGCCCTGTGCGCGCACGTCGCGCATCAAGCACGACCTAATAGAAGCAGCGGCGATGGTGGGGTTCACGGCGGTGGCGAGTGGCACTTACAGAGGTTGAAGAACATATTGCAGTCTAAATACGTGCATACATACAGTACACAATCTTCTCGTACATGACCGTCGAAACAGAAAAGTTACAACACGAAAAGTGTGCAGAACGTTGAGACATAACTACACGTCAAAGGATATCTCAAACGGTCGACCAATGATGACGAATTTGACAAATTTCGTTTTAAAAAGGGGCAAACATCGGTGCGAAATTGAGAAGTTATAGTCGACAAAATTTGAAATATGAATGATCTTACTCCCTGGCGCGCATATTATTTATGTGCACTTTATTTTGAATCGAGCAATATTTTGTTAGATTATAGAGCGACTAAGTGAAGAAGGTTAAGTGAGCTGAGGTGACTAAAATGTGAGGTACAAGCTGAACCAACCCTGCAGCAAACAGTACCCCGTTTAACAACCGGTTCGACGGTTACTCTGGGTATGGTTCAGATATAGCTGGCCAAACGGGTCGGACCCAACGGGCCAGCATGAGGCACACTTTTTTTGGCCCGGCCCACGCACGACACTGCATGACTTAAATGTGCTGCGGCACGGCACGGCCCCGTTACGGGGCCGCTCCTCGACTTGAAGCACGCCGGCCGGCACGGCAAGGCACGATTAACTATTTTTATTATTTTTTAGATTTCATACCTATTTTTACTTATTTGTTTTAATTTATAGCTATATTTATCTATATTTTTTTGACTTTTATAGATATTTTTATTGTGTTGTGCCGTGCCTCACGTGCCTGCGTGCCACATTCATGCAGACGTGCCCGTATCCAACCTCAAGCCGTCCCATGTGCCGGCACGTCACGACACGAATAGAATCGTTCCGTGCCGTTAGCGTCCGTGCTGGCCAAGCCAGCTATAGGTTCAGAGTTCTTTAAGTTCCATGCATACGCAGGCTCACGAAACTGGCATCAATTTAAATGTAAACAAAGTTGAGATATCTTTTTTGAATGAAGAGAGTATATTTGGTGTTAGTGCATGATTTGGTTAAAGAACACTTGATTGTTTATTTCGATTTCTAAAGCATCCACGGTGCGCGCATGATCAGCGGCCACAGTTGCTGTCACAGTGTCACTAGTGGTGCCATTACCCACTGCCACCTACAACAACATGCAAACGGACCCGCGCGGGGTTTAACAGCTCGGCGAACGAACGTATCCTCTGTTCCTTATCCCTCCCCCTTCTTCCTCCCCAGCCCGAGTTCCTCCGATTCCCGCGGCCTCGCAGATCCCGCCGCACCACCCGATGACCCACCGGCGAGTGGAGGCGTGCGACTCCTGGCGCCCGCCGCCTTCGCCCGCTCCGGCGCCCGCTCTCCTCCTCCGCGCCGGTGGCCGCTCCTCCGGCGCCTTCGCGTCCCTCTCCGTCCGCGACGGCGGGGAGGCCATGGCCGTCAAGGCGGAGGATGAGAAGGAGGTGGCGGCGGAGGGGTCCGGGAAGAAGGGCAAGGTGCCGCCCGTGGCGCAGCTGCTCAAGCACCCCCTGGCGCTGCTGGCGCTCGTGCCCAGCAGCGTCGCGCTCTTCGCCGCCGGCGCCGGGGCCGGCGCCGTCGCCAAGACCGTCACCGCGCCGCTCGACCGCGTCAAGATACTCATGCAGGCATGCTCTGCGGCCTCCTGATCCCGATGCCCCCTTTTCGGTGAATGCTGCCGGCCTGGGTGGATGCCTTGTTTTTTTTAACACGCGTTTCCTCTTGCAGACTCACAGCGTGCGCGTGGCGGGTGAGGGCACCAAGAAGGGAATTCAGTTCCTCGAGGTAACAATGCTACTTTCCACATTTTCACTCCATGTTGCACACTTAAGAATGATCCATCGGGGAAGACTTGTATAGGATCTGTCCATTAGGTGAGATAGGATCATGTCACAAAACCATATATAAAACGTTGTTAAAATATCTGAAAAAATTACACAAGATACTTACAGGTTTTTAGTACAACTCCAAAAAATGTCAGCTCGAAATTCGACCTACAGTTAGAGAAATAAAAATGCTAAACTACACTGTGAATAGTGTCAGATTTGGTAAATAGTGTTTCATACTGTTCACACCGGAGTTTCTCTTTTTTGCCTCTCTAAATATATGTCGAATTTGAACCTGCCAATTTTCGACGTTGCATATATAACATAGATGCGTGTTGTCAATTTTTTTAAGAATTTTTTAACATGTTTTGCCCATTGGAAAAAATAGATCTCATAGATACTATCTAATGTGAGATCCTACCCAAGTTGCCCCCATGATCCAGTGGCCAGCGCGAACGTTTACACGCTCCATAAAAATGCAGTAGATTCAGACCTGCAGTTTTCAAATACACAACTCAAGGAAAATTTCCAGTTATGTGATTTCTAATCATCCTTAGAACGTTCAACCATCATAGCACATTTGCAATGATATGCAAACTGATCAGGAGTAACCAAACAAAAAGAGTTTCTCTGAACTATAAGAAGTAGGTTATCTTAAGACAAAGGGTTCCTGTGCGAATAAATTGAGATGAAAAGGTGCTACAGGATTCTTGCTGTTTCTCTGCCCTGAACGTAGTATGTTGAATATGAGGATCAACGCCAGTGCCTCTGAGGAATAGCTCTCATGCTTGGCAGTCGTTAGCTCTACACCAAAGGTGCCAGCCGCTAGTAACTCTGCTCAGTCATGTATGGATATGCTTTTATGGGTCTTCTTGTGTTCATGCAGTTACCTGATCAGAGTTTTGTAAAATGTCTTAGAAAATCAGAACTAAGTTTAGGCATTGAAAGAAATATACAACGGCATGGCATTTAAATGTACTTGAAACTTTATAGTGTTATTTTAGTTCAGATATTAATATAATTCAGAGGCTTGTTGGATTATTTGAATAATGTTGGCCATGTAATACCTGGTACCACGTTTAGCATGTTTGCCTCTATGCCAGCTTAATTTCCTTTTTGATAAGAATTATTACTCACTTCTGTTGGATGAGTAGACTGTAGATTTCCACTTCATAACACAGAGGAGCGGGCGTGATGTCCTTGGTTTCATGTCTTTCTCGCTGGTGATACTTGTGGTCACGTATAAAAAAATAATGTTATTTGATACATCTCCAGTTGTATAGGCTATGGCAGAGATAGGAAAGGAGGAGGGTCTTAAGGGTTACTGGAAGGGCAATCTTCCACAGGTGCTCAATATTACACCCATCATGTAAACTGTGATTTTGTAACTCATGCAAGACTAATGTTGTGGTCTGTGTTGACTTTGTGTTCTTCTCCGTAAACTCCTCCAGGTTATCCGCATAATTCCGTACAGCGCAGTGCAACTTTTCTCATATGAAGTTTACAAGGTGCTAACAAGTCCTTGCTACCATTAGTCACTTGATCTGTTTTATGCTCTTGTAATTGTGAATTTCACATTCTTTGTTATCTTACAATTTCGCTTCAGAAAATTTTCCGGAGAAAGGATGGAGAGCTTTCTGTGTTTGGAAGACTTGCTGCTGGTGCTTGTGCGGGCATGACATCTACGCTTGTAATTTGTTTATTTATCTACTTTCTAGCAAAGATCTGAGCACTTCCAGTGTTATTGGTTAGGGAATATAGTATGGACGATTTGGCACACTTTACTTTCCACTTTTATGAGGGAGATTTTACAATTTGGCACACTTTACTTTCCACTTTTATTATTTGCCGCACCGTGTGTCATTGACATGTGGTGGTCAATGTGGCAAATAATAAAGAATTTCAGAAAAGTGTGGCAACTAGTAAAATATTCCTGATTATGATGTGAATTGTTTGGAGATATTCTGAATCCATTCACCCTCATCCTTTCTGAACTTTCTGTGCTTGATGATAGGTGACTTACCCATTGGATGTTCTCCGGCTTAGGCTAGCAGTTCAATCTGGACATGGCACTATGTCACAGGTAACAACTGTTACAAGCACAAATTTCTGTATCTGAAACTGGCATTAAATGATGCCTATGGTTTTGTAGGTTGCTCTGAACATGCTGAGAGAAGAAGGGCTAGCTTCCTTCTATGGAGGCCTTGGTCCATCTCTTATCGGCATTGCACCTTACATTGCTGTAAACTTCTGTGTTTTTGACATGTGAGATTCTTTCTTCTGCATTTTCATAGTTGCTGTACAAAATGGTCTCAGATTTCGATATTTATCTCATGTTTCCTTATATCCTACTCTTCATTTCTATATGGAAGAATGAAGAAATCTGTGCCGGAGAAGTACAAGAGTAGACCAGAGACATCTCTAGCAACTGCTCTTCTTTCAGCAACATTTGCAACTTTGATGTGCTATCCCTTGGACACTGTTAGGAGGCAGATGCAAATGAAAGGCACACCATACAATACAATTTTCGATGCTATTCCAGGTTTGCTACTTCCACCATTCTTTGTACTCATTTGCAGCTTGATCTTGTTCTTTATAGGCCAAACTGAAGCATTTTTTATGCCAAATGCAGGTATTGTGGAGCGCGATGGTCTAGTTGGACTATACCGAGGTTTTGTGCCAAATGCGTTGAAAAATCTACCAAATAGCAGGTGCCCTTTTTGTTGCCATGCATCTAAAAGTATTCTATCTTAATCGTGGAAACGCTGATAGCTAGCATCATGTTTTGACTTGCCATATAAATTCTGTTCTCTCACAAGTTTGTTATACCCGTGCAGCATTAAACTCACTGCCTTTGACACGATGAAGATCCTGATATCTAGTGGGCAAAAGGAACTGGAAAAATTAATGCAAGAAAATGAAGAGAAGACAAGCTAGGAAAAGAGCTGTACAACCTTAGGACTCAGACCTAGCACGTTACCTCTTTCCATGCACCCTGTCCATCCCTTCCTCGATGCAACATTTTAGGGTTTTGGTAGCACATCTTAGATGTTCCTTCTGAAGCTGGTTCCAAACTTGCAATGGTTTTGCATACCTTGCTGAAGATTAAGACACTAGAGTGAAGTAATTAGGTTACTTCTTTAGTGGCAGGCTGGCAGCACCGCTTTAGCTAGAGTTGGTAGTACAAGCATTTGCCTTAGCAGATATTTATTTGAGTGGACGCATAGATTGACCTCATTAGTTCTCCAGAAAGTTTACCACTATATGTATTAAACAGATCTATCACAAATACAATGAAGACCATGGATACTGCCCTGTAATAGGTTCAGTCTGAATGAAATGCATCCTTGTTCTACAGATTACCAAAGCACGGACGATATTGTAGTATCGATATCCCTGGCTAAGATTCACCATTTGAGTAACTAGTGTCAGTTTGGGCAGCATGTCCTTATGCACCATCTTTTAATGTAATTTGAACTTTTCTTTCAATCTGTTTTAGAATTAGGCGATGAAATGGAAATGATGAAATACAGTTTAGGGAGAGAAGAGCTTTTTTGTTTTGTTTATTGATTTTTTTATTTGTCTTTGTTCAAGAAGCTAGAGAAAAATGATGTTGCATAAGTTGTGTACTGCTGTTACATGATGTGGATATGCTTTTCTGCTTCGGAACGAGTGGATTGGAACCTGATATGAAGATTTATCATGTGCATGTCGTGTTGGAATTGCATCAGTTTCCACTTTATATCATGAAATGGAGTTTGTATACTGCTGGAATCAGATGTCACTAGTCCTGTTAATTTTGTATGTTTGCCCTGTCACATGGCTGAATATTTTATGTTCTTGAAACAAACTGTTATTCTTGTTAGTGCAATATACTTCTCTGCATTTTGCGAGATATGGTTCTTTTGTGGTGAGAGGCTGATGTTTAGAAACAAAAGAGTCATGGCGAGTTGGATGATTTCATTCTAAACGGTGGGTTATGTTTGGCGTAGGACCTTCATCCTTTACAACGGATACCAACATTCACTAAATGTCTTCAAAGAGGTACAGTTGAAGTCAACATTTACAGAGCGCATCTTACAAGAGATAGAAGCTAAGCAGGTTATTGACCCACTAATCTTACCTTCCCTCAAATCTTCCACTGAAAAGAGCAAATCCCAGAAAAAAGGATAGCGAAGGAGAAAGGCATTCAGGCACCGCAAATCCAAGAAACTCCGAATACAGGCCGGGCAAGATCTCGTATTACAAAGTTGGTAGTCTAGAACCAAAAGATAAGATATGTGGAAGTAAAATACTGAACCTCGCCCCTGTGCAAGAAAGACATCACGGGATGAGATTCTGTGTAATTTGTTGCAGTGCTTCATGTTGGGTTTCTGGGCTGACAGATCGCCATGACCTATCATTTTTATTTATTTTGTATTGCATTGTCATTTGTACGGCGTCGCGTCATCGAAGCTGCATTATTATGTAGTACATGCCCAAAAAATGTCCAGATCACTAGTTTAGCAAGGAATCAACGAACAGCAATGTCAGCACCAACGCAATCAGGGGAAATCGAGGGCAATTGGGTGGCAAAGACAGGAAAATACCAGCGTCAGATACTCAGATTCAAATCACTGATGGCATTTCACACATTTCCCATTTCAGTTCATAACGGAGCTGCGTCCCTCCGTTTACAAGTCGTGTTAATGCACAAATGCTACAGCTCATTATTCAGTACAGAGTAGAAGTACACATTGCTGCAGAAAGAAACAGATTTCTCTACGCCTGCAGCAGCTCCAGTCGCCGGAGGCGCTGGACTTCCTTGCCGAGGACGCTGCAGCGCACCATGCTGCCGGCCGTGCGCCACAGCAGCTGGAGGTCGGCCCAGGGCTCGCTGGGCGCCATCCGCTTGTGGAGGTAGCAGTCGAAGGTCCGCCGCTGCACGTGCTCGTCCGCGCACATCTCCACCAGCGCCTCCCGCCCGGCGTTGTCGCCGTAGAAGACGCGCTGCAGCAGGTCCAGGAACCGGAACGTGAGCAGGAACTCGTCGTCCCACCGCCGCAGGTACCCGCGCCTGATCCCGGCCTCGGTCACCGCGCCCGTCAACCGCCACTCCTTGGCCATCGCCTGCCCGCACATCCGCCCGGACTTGGCCGCGAAGTAGATGCCCTCGCCGGAGCACCGGGTGACGTACCCCGCCGCGTCGCCCACCAGGGCCACGCGCCGACCACGCGGCGTGGGCGCGGGTGCTCCGGGATCGGGTGCGCCTCCACCTTGATCACGCGGCCACCCGCGATCTTGGGCCCCGCGCGCGCGCGGATGCCGGACTGTAGCTTCTTGATATCCGGCTTGGCGGCGACGGTGCCGGTCCCGACGGCGACGTGGTCGCACTTGGGGAACACCCACCCGTAGAAGTCCGGGGAGACGTCGCCGCCCACGTACATCTCGGCGAGGTCGTCGTAGTACTCCATGGCCTTGTCGGGGAGCCGGATCCGCTCCTGGAAGGCGATGGCCGTGGTGTAGTCGCCCGCGCCGACCTCGCGCGCGACCCGGCTGTTGGCGCCGTCCGCGCCGACGATGGCGTCGACCTCGAGGACGGTCCGGGTGGGCGAGGGGCCGTCGCCGGCGGAGGAGATGTAGTGGACGAGGTACGGGTCGGTGGGGCCGGCGGGGAGGGAGAGCGAGGTGACGAGACCCGGGACGAGCGTGGCGCCGGCGTCGGCGGCGCGGGTGCGGAGGAAGGAGTCGAGCACCTCGCGGCGGAGCATGGGGATGTGTGCGCCGGGGGGAATCGCGCGGGAGAAGTCGGCGGCGAGGTTGGAGGGGGAGAGGACGCGCATGCTGGTGACGCGGCGGTCGACGAGCCCCAGCGGGATGGAGAACTCGTCGAGCATGCAGAGCGGGATGGCGCCGCCGCAGGGCTTGGCCCCCGCCAGGCTGCGCTCCAGGAGGAACGCCTGGGCGCCCGCGGAGGCGAGCGCCTCGGCCGCTGACGCGCCGGCCGGGCCGCCGCCCACCACGGCCACGCGCAGCGGGCGCCCCGGCGCGGAGGAGGAGCAGGAGATGGAGAGGCGAGCTGGGGAGTGGCAGGCGGCGGACATCATTGCCATGGTCTCCTTGGGCGAATGGGATTGGGGGCTTGAGATTTGGGAATGGGGGGGCAGCTTGGAGAGTTGGAGTGTAGTGTAGCTTCGCCCGGGCTGCGGCGCGGGACGATGGAGAAAATGACACAAAACCACCACATTTGCGGGGGAGTTCTAGCATATAACTACCACATGTGAGTTTTTGACACATAAATACCATTTTTGGGGCTAGTGTGTGACGCTGAGCACTGATTTTTGCCTGTTAACGTTTTAACCATGTTTCTGCCAGGTGGGGCCCACCAATCAGATCTACGTGGCAAAATTTGACAGAGAAAAGTAAACGAATCGTATAGGACCCACCTGTCATACTCTATTCTCCCTGGGAAAGCAACACACACCCAAGTCAATGCTCTCACCCGAGCGGCCCCAAAGCTCCGGCCGCCCTCGCCGCGCATGCCGACACCGCTCGTTGCCGTCGGAGCGCCGCCTCGTCCAGAGCCGGTCATGGCGCGGGCCACGGGCGAGCGCGGTGCCGCGGTGCTAGGCGCGAGCGTGGGCGGCGAGCCCCGGCCTCCACGGCCAGGCGGAGGGGAGCAGCGCGAAGACGGCGTGCGTCCTGACCAGCAACCTCCAACTCGCTAGCCTTCTAGCACCTTCGCGGCTTCGCGTCCAGCCGGCCGGCCGGGCAATCAAGCATCCTCGCCGTCCGAGCACCGGGGTCTCGCGGCCACCTTCCGCGCCCCCTGCGGCGCGGCCGCCGGCGACGGCGGGGGCGAGTCGAGGCAGCGCCGGAGCAGGCGCGACACGGCGGCCATGAGCTCCTCCGCGGCCTTGCTCCCTGGCGCCTCGCGCGCGAACGCGCCGTGCCGGTCGAGCGCCTCGGCCGTGGTGGTGCCCGCGCGGCGGACCTCGTCGCCCACCGCATCCGTGCAGAGGCCGCAGACCCAGCGGCCCAGGTACTGCGCCCGCACCGCCGCGATGTACGGCGGCGTGCACTCCTCCGTGAAGCCGCAACACTCGCACCTGGCGGCCTCCACCTCCATCGATCCTCCGCTAGCTCTTGTACCTGCAGCCAGGAATATCGCGAAGACGCCGCACGAGGCCAGCGCGGACATGGAGTCAGAGCCCGCCGCGGAGCGCGTTCCGCCATGGCGCGAGCAGGCGGCTGTCCGCGGTATGGTGGCGGAGCCAGAGCATGATGCGGAGCGGGACGGCGGCGTGCTCTTACAGCCCCGCGCGGCCGTCGTGCCCCTGCAGCCCCTGAGCACCCAGGTGCGGGACGCCTGGTTGCCGCTCCCTCCTGCGACGCTGATGCGGAGCGGGACGGCGGCGACCTTGATGCAGACGGTCGTCGGCTCCGGCGAGCGAGGGGTGGAGGCGCCGGCGAGGGGGAGGGTCGGCGGCGACGAGTCCAACACTGCCCGCCCGCGCCCGCGCTGTGGGAGAAGAGAACGATGATAGTGTTGATCGTTCTTTTTTTTCTTTTTCTTTTTTTCCACGTAGACCTGATGGAAGGGTCCCACTTGCCAGGAACACAATTAGACTGCTAAAACAGAAAAATCAGTGCTCAGCGTCACACACTAGCCCCAAAAGTGGTATTTATGTGTCCAAAAACTCAAATGTGGTGGTTATGATAGAACTCACCCGCAAATGTGGTGGTTTTTTGTCATTTTCTCGGAACGATGTGAATGCGTCTAGGGCCCAGGTGGCGCTGCAATTTTAAAATACAATTAGGACCCGCATGTCAGTGAACAAGAGGACCTTAATACTGTGTACTTCTTTGAAAGAGTATCTCAAAACTCTCTTAAATACGATTAGGGTCAGTGATCAAGAGGATTAAAGAACGCCAGCTCAGATTAGGAGAGTATCTAAAAACTCTTTTAAATACGTTGTGTTTAGAGGAGGGGATGATGACACGCCTCCCCAGTTTCCAGTCACTATAGACCTTCGGCTTTACTTGGCTCATGCACTGGAATGCAATGTTGTGTACTGTTACAAATAAACGACAAGGAATAAAACGATGAATAAAGAAAGATCAACACACGGATATGAGATTTTAACATGGAAAACCATTTCAAGGAGGAAGAGAAAAATCACGGGCGCCAAGTAGCAAAACTTCTCTATAAATATCCGGAGAAGTTACAAACGCCGGGATTTACAACTTGCGACTTATTCCAAACCGGCGGCTTACAAGATGTATTTATAGTGATCCTGACCTAATCCAGGTCGGTAACGACCCAAACGACCCCGGGCTCCGACGACAGGTCTCCGCTTCACTCTGACATAAAATAGGTTTTATCATTATATGAGTTTGGATCATAATAAAATAACATGCACTTCTCCGAAAGAACGGGATCGCCGCGAAACAACTCAAACATTACAGACAGCTCTTAACGAAAGGAATATTTAAAAGAGTTTATCGTATTACTACAATTTAGCTTGTTTTGCTGTAATCTGCTATTCCTCCAGATTAATTGTCGCCGAATTGGACGTATCAAACGCTAAAAAATGTCTCAGTACATCCAATTTAGCAACATTAATATGAAATGAAGGAGTATTAATTTTGTTTTCAGTTTTGACATGGGCAAGTTATGCTACCTGTTTTCTGTAATAATGTGGAGTTTGTTTGACAACATCCAATTTACTAATTTAAATTGAGAGCCCCTTCAGAATTGTTCGGTTAATCCACTCCCCAAATGGATTGAAGTTGATTGGAGGGATTTTGACTTTGAGAGGATTTACTTCCCCTTGTTATAAATGATAGCAAGACAACGATTAAGAGCGGAAAGATCGAACCAACGGGGACACGAGATTTAACGTGGAAAATCCCTCCAACAATGGAGGAGAAAAAACCACGGGCGCCAGCCAACAATATTTCACTATATCGGATGAGGTTACAAACGCCGGGGATTTACAACATGTGAAATATCCCAACCGGTGACTTACAAGAGGTATATATGGTGGTGCAAAATCCCAAGTCAGCTGCAGTCTAACTCGGAAACGATCCGTACGGCCCAAGCCTTCGGCGACGGGACTCCGCTTCGCTCCGAAGTTAGCCTCTCACTTTATATATTCATATGAATTTGGATCAACATAAAACAACACTCTATCTTGAGACAAATTCCATCATGTAGCATGAACGAGAACCTTCACCCTAAAACAACACCCTCAATCCATATATGTCAATCCACTTTACTCTTTTGAGAACCGAACAGGGGTTTACAGTTCCTTCTCTTAAAGAAAAGATTTCTTAGCTTCCCTTTCTTCCATCAGCACAAGTCCATGGCGCTTCGCTGTTGCCGCTCCATGCATGTTGGATCCAAACATTGTTGCATGTGGGCAGGAAGTCATCAAAACTATGGTTTTACCAGAAAAAAGACGCGGTCGGCAATATCGTGTACTTAGGTCAGTAATTCTGAACAACTCCCATTAATTATGATAAAAAATCATTTTCCATATTATTCATATATGCTCTATAAAAGTCCTTGCATTTGAGTAACATGCTTCCGATATACTTCAGAAGAAATATACGGAAACTCCAAACAACTCCGTTTATAGTTTAATTTTGTACCACAACACTTTAATTAGGGATATGTGAGAGTGAGAACATACTAGTGTGAATCTAGCAGCTACACAGGTAGTGGCCGCTGTTAGATCGCCAACACTCCTGTTAGCAATAAGCATCTCCATTGACTAGATGGTTCCTGGACAGTGGACACACATTTTCTCGCTACTTTTCACCAGGGTGTTGCGGTCAATGAATTGCCTAGATCCTGGAGCATTACTTGGTGGCTCCACTACAGGACTGTGAAGAAAACAAGAGTTTGTTCCCCAATGTGGGTCAAACCAACCTTGCTCGGCCAGAGAGAGGACAAAATCACAGTTTGGTTTTACAACGACGATCTAAACTTCCTAACTTGCATGAACCACTTGTACACGGTAAGAGGCCATGATGCCTTATTCATAGAACCCTTTCGACCTCGTACTTTGGATATACTAGATGACCCGTTGCGCATCGCGCAACTGCCCGAATGCAGAGACTAAATTGTTTTCATAAGCTGTATTTGCCGGTGAAGATTAATTGTTGCTATATCATCTCTACGGAACTTAGCATATACTTAGCATATAATTAGATCATAGCAAAGGAAACAGAATTTAGCATCTAATTAGATCAAAGAAATAAAGCACGTCGGTTCATAGCAATACAATTTTCTAACATATTTTCCAAGGTTTTACAAACCTATCTCTGTTAATCTTCTGCCTCAAGTTCATCTCCTCTGTTGAAGGCTGTCATGACTGACAACGGAACAATCTCTTCCTGAACTGAATTTAGTGTTGTCCTGCAACCTGTTGGTGCTGCGTAGACAGTTATGAATGATGGAATGCTCCTTTTCTTCTCAGTCCAGGCAATACTTATGTATTATTGACATGCGCTTGAAATTAAACCATGACTACCCTTTTTATATTGTTATCGCTAATGTTGTGTTGATGTGCATGCCTCGAACAATGGCCCTGTTTCTCCGAAAACCCTGACAGACATATCCCAAAATAAACATATCATGGAGAAGGAAAAATCCCACAAAGTTTGAGATCAACCTGTCACGTTGCGCTATTGGCGACGTGACAAAAATGGTACATATCGATTGACTCAAACATTTCTTTTATGTGGTGTGTTAGCAATTCACAATTTCAGTCTTTCGCGAGCGCATTGATAATCCATGGGTAAAACCCTATGTGAATCATAATGAAAATGAAAGCTGAAAGAACAAACTATACGTCAACAGCAAAAGCAAAAAGTTTCTCTAACCGAAGAGATTATAAAAAAGATGCTCATTGTCTTTATTTTGCTTATTTCAGGGATACAACGAAATTACTGAGTTTATTTCAGGCGCAAATGCCGGAAGGGAGAATTTATTTTACCCATAAGTTTTATGTGTTTGGATGTACGTCGTTGTTGTCTGCGTTTCGGTTTTTCGATTCTCATGTCACTACCATCGATGCCCTTTGGAACTATTGAGGTTGCTTTTACGGTTTCGTCGCCTCCTCCCATTGTGCCGACTATTGGGATTCTGTCACCGACATTCCTTTTTTAAGTCTTATTGTCCTTCGTCCATGTACATCATTTCTCAGCAAGATAATGATAAATAAGGCAATACTAAAATGCCATGCAATGCTCATAATATTTATAATACTGCAATTCTTATTACGTCTCAAATCTTGAGCATAATTTAACAAACCATCTTGCAAATTCTCTCTGGGAGCATCTTTCTCAATTATCTGAGGCACGGAAGAAGATGAAAATATATGAAAGGCATGGGAAAGCAATCATGAAATAGAGCATACTTGCTTCAACGGGCCCTTTGTTTTAAATTGGCTTCTTATTACCTTAGACTTGCCCATTTGTCTCGACCGGTGGAAGGGGTGGTCGTGTTTACGTTCTCTAGGAGGGGATTGCCTGGAAGCGAATCTACTGAAGCATTCATGTAATCCAGACTTAATTAAAAGGGCTTTGTTGCTTGTAGGATCTCTATGATCTTCTTGCCAGTGTTGTTGTAGCATTGTTGTAGCAGGAATAGAGGTATGCATGCATATTTCGTAGGGAGAAAGTTATTTTGACTTTCCATACTTGCGCACTCTTTGAGATCACAAAATCAGTCCATCTTATTAGCCACCGTTTCACAATAATAATAATAAAAAATGCATGGAGACATATGATCCACAATCTGTGCTTATCTTTAATGTTATGCTTAAAGTCCAGAACAAAATATAGACCTACCTACATAGTTCATAGAAAAATAAACTGACCAACAATGTGACACCCTGAAACTAAACACTCAAACACAGTAATCATTCCCCTAGCCTTAGTCATTCGGACATGACGATGCTCACATAACTGGAGCAGCTAGCTCGATGATTTGTGGCCGTAACTTGAACGGAACAACCCCATCTTTGCTCTGGTTCTGAGCATTCAGTTCGGCCCGTTGACCAGCTCATGTCCCTTCATCTGCTTCAGCTCCCTATCATGGATGCAATTTCTGAATGTGTTGTTGCCCACGAACACGCTGGGCTGCCGGAAGCTCTGCCACCTGAAAGGGCATGTGTTGCCCCATGCGTGGTTTTGGTAATTAATGACAATCCTTATGGACTAATGTTTGCATTGAGATATACTTGTAGATCTTGTCCATAGGAAAAGATTGGAGTTCATGTGTTGGACTCTAGAAGATTTCATGATGACCAAGGTTCCATCCAAGGGTTTATATGAAGAATGGTCATGCGAAGAGTTGAACTTATTGCAAGCATGGCTTGAAAAAGAAGATTGAGTGAACTTCATGTTTATCTCCAAGCCATCATCTATCAAGATAAGAAGATGAAGTGTAAGTGGATTCATGAAGACGGAGTTTAGCAAGGCTCTTCCATAATGGTGTATGGGGGAGTATTTGGAGAAGTCTTCATCAAGCATGTGCTAGCAAGCACAATCAAGAAAGGTGTTCCAACTTGAGAGAGTCAAGATCATCATCATCGAGCTCAAGTGGAATGCGCAAGGCAAAGGTATGATCTTGATAGATTTTCTATTTTACCCGTCTCGTGGTGTTAGTGGGAGACCGGGTTATAGGATATACGGCGTACTATCAAGAGGGGCTCTCAAGTGAGTAACTTGATCGCACCTTTGTGGAGAGCTCAAACCTTTGCATATTTGGCATATCATCTTTCTTGGTTCTTATTTGGCTTTTATTCATGTGAGAATTTAGAGCTTATGCTCATCTCCATACCAAGCTCTAGTTCATCAAAAACGGATTTCATTTGGATATCTTGTGGTGTTTTTGATGTTGGAGGTTTTACCGGTTCGTCTCTTGTAGAGAGGTCAATCTCTCTCTTGTGTTATCCTCCTCACATGATGGACTATGATGTGTATATGCATGATCTTGTAGTGCTTGTGATTATCTTCGGAGCAAGCCCAAGATCATTGAAAACGGAGTCCGAATGGAAAACTTGTTGCGTTCTCGGTGTTGGAAATATTACCGGTCCTCCTCGAGATAATATCCACACCTCCCATGTGTGATATCTCCTCCATATTTTTGTAGGAAAGCTCTTATCGTTACCTTTCCAACCTCGTTGGTTTCATCTCGTTTGGAGCTTCCTTGCAAAAGTTATTGCATTTCAGGCCTTGCTGTTTTGCTGCTGCTTTTCAGTCCGGAGTCTCCGGTCTCAGGGGGCTCAGGGTCCGGAGTCTCCGGCCTGCCGAGTTTTGTAGCCTCACGGCGGCAGTGGCTGCATCGAGGCCGGAGTTTCCGGACCGAGGCCCCGGAGTTTCCGCCCTCAGTGGCCGGAGTTTCCGGTCCATCTGGTTTTTCTGCGAAGAGAGCATCGCGGCGGCAGTCGCTGTTTTGGGGCCGGAGTACCCCCGGAGTCAGTCCGGAGTTTCCGCTCAGGCCGGAGTTTCCGGCCTCCCTGACTGGAAACTCCGGACTAAGTTGGCTGCAACGGCTCTTTTTCTGGGAGGGTATTTATACCCCTCCACCTACCTTCAGCCACTCAGCTTTTCCAAGCACGTTTTTCCCCCTCTCTCTCCTCCATTGTTGACCTTGGAAAGCTTACCCTCTCCCAATTCCTCCCATGATTCTTGCATATCTTTGAGGGATTTGAGAGAGGAGATCTAGATCTACATTTCCACCAATCCATCTCTCCTCTAAGTGAGGGGAACCTTGTAGATCTTGATCTTGGAGTTCTTGGTGTTTCTCCTACTTTGTTCTTCCTCTCTTCTCCCCCCATAAGCATTAGTTGCTTGTGGTGGGATTTGAGAGTGAAGGATTTGAGCCTTGTGCTCTTGCCATTGCTTCGTTGCATCGGTTTGTGCTCTCCACGAGGATTCGTGGAAGCTGAAAGCTTGTGAACTTGTTACTCTAGGGTCTTTGGACCCTAGACGCCCGTGTGGTGGTTGAGACCCTTGTGTGGTCACTTGTAGCTGTTCGGGAGCCCCCAATCCCGTTGTGGGTTGTGCCCCGGATCATTGTTGAAAGGCTCCGTATTTCCGCCTCGAAGGATTCCGATAGTGGAAGGTGAACCAAACCTTTGTGGTGCGGTTCATCGGAGAAGAAGGTGAAACCTTTGTAGTTGTTGAACCATTGTGTTGGTTCACACCTCTCCAACGAGACGTACTCCCCTAAAAAGGAGGAACTCGGGAATACATCCTTGTCTCCGCGTGCCTCGGTTATTTCTATACCCGAGCTCTTTACTTATGCACTTTACATTGTGATAGCCTTCGTGCTTGAAGTATTCTATATTGCTATCACCTTGTTGCTTGTCTTGCTTAGCATAAGTTGTTGGTTCACATAGGTGAGCCTAGTTTATTTAGCTTGTTGGCTTGTTAATTTAAACACCTAGTTTTATTCCGCAATTATCAAGCCTAAACCGGAAAAGTTTTAAATCGCCTATTCACCCCCCTCTAGGCGACATCCTTGTCCTTTCACCACCTCCTGCTCCAGGTCCCTGCTTTTAAATGAACAAGCTCTTGTTAGTTTCTCGTCGGCCCCGCAGCTTATTCTGAAGAACAAGAACCATGATGGTTCCAAATCAGAACTTGATACGACCTGAATAAGAACAAGAACTGAACAACCGAACTGTGGAAGAAGATATTACAGAGGACATTGATATGGCTTTATCATTGTAAAAAAAGGCCTACTGTATCATGCATTCAAGTACAGAAAACATTGATAATTGACACTTGCATGTAAGCACAGTTTGATTGACTTTGGGTGATCTCAAAACGAAAGATGAAAAAACAACACTCCCATATTTCTCCTGGTTTTATTTACCTGAATCCTCTACAAAATCCTAGCGATGGACAAGGAGCGATTTCAAATGCCTGACTGAGATGACAGCACAACACTCCAAGATTTCTGCTGGTTCCCATCAGATACATCTGCTTGGTCTGCTTTCTACCTTACTACACGCAACACAAAATGAGCATCGACTCCAATAAAACAACTTTTCACTTCCTTTGTGCCTTGAATCTTCTCAGTTCACATTTTTCATCTTTAGCCTGGTGGTAGCATGACAGAGTCGTTGTAAGTTGACAATGTGCATGACCACAACACACCTACGCTACAATACGACACATTGGGTTTCAGTTGACATGTGCATCACTTACACATTGTGTTTACATTTTACCTTAGCTAATCAAGATGACTTGAAAACACTCAGTTTCAGTTCAGCTGGAGATTGTTATACTTGTAGTTGTAGGAAATGAAGTGTCATAAACCTAGTGTATTTGTCATTTTCTTGTAGATAATCAAAATGGTGCAATATGATCATATTTTGAAATATGGTAATTAATTAACTTGAGACGAAATCTACTCTAATCTGATTTTGAAGTAAATAAGCTTGTATATTTTGATTTTGAAGTAACTAAGCTTGTATATTTCGAGAAGACCAGAGTCTACTGAATATTTCTGTACTGCATGTGGAGTATGAGTTTAACTGAGACAAACCAAGCCTCTAAACCCTTTTGCTAATAGATCCATCTTCAGGTTCTGTATAAAAAGGAAACATTAGTATCAGGGGATGCAATGCTCCTTATCATCTTCAGGTTTTTGTACAAACAGTAAAACATTAGATGCACATAGACCTAATCAGGATTTCAGCTATTTATACAGTTGACAAGAGTTACGTATTTTGCTGCTTTGAAAAAATAGGAGGTAACATCCGAAGCTAGCTTGCATGTAGGTATATCAATGCATCAGTACAATAAACATCTACTGCAAAATAAAATGCATTGATTTAGCAAGTTTCATCTAGCAGGAGTAGCAAGTTTAACTTCGCAAATAAATCCACTTTGTTCCATGTGCATGATTCCAGTTCTAATCCATTGCATCAGTAGAATAAGATATACTCCAAGCTAAATACTCCAAGTTATTCTGGAGTACCATGCTTACACACATAGTTTCTATGCTAAATACTCCAACTCTAAGCACAGTAATACTCACAAGCCTATGTTTTGTTCTAAAACTGAAATTGAAATTCAGTCAACAGTGTCTGCACCATAGTGGAACTAACAATTGAAATTCAGTCAACAGTGTCTGACCCGTTGCGCGACTGCGCAACTACCGGATGCAAAGACGTATTGTTGCTATACACTTTCTTTGATTTGCTTACCATAATTTGATTAAGGTTTCAAGTTTTAACGTCACATTGTGGTTTAATCTATAATGTAAATGAGTGTTTCGTTTGGTGTTCTCTCTCGGATTGTTGTTTACCTTTTTGAGATGCAAATATTGAAAGGAAAATGCAAGTCCCCTTGCGCAACTACCGGAAAGACACGCACCACCAAGTTTTCATCAATTAATACATAATTTACGAAAAGGAAAGACACGCTTAAGTCAGCTTGTCTCAGTTAATACATAATTTAGGATTCCAATAATTCAGTAAGGAACTCTAAAGTAGCATTAGCAGGCAAATAAAGTACATACATGTGAGATTACATGGCCCTTTAATAACTGCAGCTACATACACAACCGGTGTCATCTTAGCTGCACAAATATTATAATTTAAGCTACAACAACCGGAGGTTCAAACCACATGCCAACAATTTTTTAATAAGCATGCGAGTACCAGATATGCGTGGGTATTGAAAAATTGATTGCAGCATCAGGCAACCAAGAACACTCAGCTTTACATCAAGCGGTGATTTCCAATAAGATTTCTCCCAGAGGAAAATTCTCAAGAAAAAGTACGTGTCACGATGCTGTGATTAAGCTCAGAATTGATGTTATTGATGCAGAAAGGGCTTCAGTGCTCTGCAGTTCAGACGAATCACATTTAAGTAACAGCTATTCTCAAATAACACAGAGATTTAAAGTTGAAAGAAGAGCTCAAGGCGATTTGTTTCAAGCAGCTGGCATGCAGCTAAAATGGAAGCCACCACTCTAGTTTTACGACAAACTACTTGATTTTAGGACCAGGTTCCTCCCAGATTTGATACATCTGTCAAGAAACAGAGCAATTCTATTGACACTGCGTTGCAATACATCAAGTGCTAACCGGAGAAACAATTGGCTGAGAGGATTACAAGCAGCAATTTGACACAGATTGACTATATATGCTGTATACTACCTATCACATATATGGAGAATGCAAGTAACAGGTTTAGAACTTTGGATGCATGCGGTGCACACAAGTAAATACCGCCTCCAACATAACAATTAACAAGCGTACAGTATTAATAACTCAGAAACGGTAGAACTGTCTAGTGTCTGCTTCACAAGAGATTAAGCAAAGGCAGTAGTCAAATTCATTGTTCAAACAAAGGCAGTAGTTAAACTCAGAGTTCAACAAAGGCAGTCACCAAAAAGCAGAAAAAAAATTGAAATAAAAATTGTACACAACAGAAGTTAAAACCGAAGAACAACTGAATAATAATGGTACCTGATAGCTGATACCACTTCCATAACTATTTTTTGTTGAATGATATACTTTTCAGCAGCACACTGTTGAACTGCAGCAGGAATCATTCTATTAGATAATTAGGCCATGAAAAAAAAGCAGATAAGGCAACTATTACTCAGAGTCCATTTCCTTTTTAACAACTTTTACCATTTTACATAAGAACATATACATGAGGCAAACAGTACCATCATTCAAGTCCACCTTTGATGCAATAATTTCTGCCGAGGATGACACCGCTGCTCAGTAATTTAATATTTTTCACATTTAGATTCATTTGATATAGATACAAATATGAAGGGGTGGGTAATTCATCAGTGGCAAGTTAACTCCCATAGCAAAAAAGAGATAGAAAGTGATAATACCTGTTGTCGACAATACAATATTCAGAGGCTTGGCGATAATTCTTGATTCTAGCCAACAAAGGCGATTTACCTTGAGATTAAATAGGATCGTCACAAGATTCTTGATTCCAGCCACCATTCAGGTGGCACAAAACATTAGAAGAATACCTACAGGTTTCAAACATGGTAACGTTAATGAAAAAACACCGCTTGAAAAAACTTGCTCCCTGGCCGTTCTCAGATAATTGCAAGATATGTATGCATCAATTAAATATCATCAAGTAGACTAACCCAATACTTTCAGGAGCGTCTTGTTTCATTTTATATACCATGTACTGTATTGCCTGATTGGTGACCAATTAATAAATGTCATGGTAGATGACACGAGGAGAGCAGAGTGGCTAAAGAAAGGAAATGCTCTTGTACAGAAAAGCTGGAAAAAAGAGGTAATTAAAAAATTCGGAATGAATCATGCTTAGTAGACGAAAAGAAAAAGGAGATAGTTTGTAGGGAGAAACCAATTAAGAACATAGCTGACAAAGTATGAATCAAGATACGAAATTTCAACATTTTCCGAAGGTGATAAAATCCTTTCTAATGAATATAGAGTTATTTCTCGAGGACCATACAACCCTCTGAATCTCAGATCGACTACATTTACATCATGTACTCTAAGGAACTTGATTGATTCTTTAACAAACAAATGTAGTTAGCTCCTCTCTTTGATCCAGTAACATACACAAACATAATAAGCCACCATTGAACAAGCCGAAACATATTGGCCAGAAAAATCACCTTGCAACCTGGAGCTGAATAGAAAATCGACAACATGCAGGGGCATAATAGTTAACTCCATGAACTACATAAACAGCTAGAATACCCAAACAATCTCCAAGTGAACCAAACTTGCATATATGAAATGAGTAAGTAAATTGGTTACTGCTTGAATAGTCCAACAACAGGCAAGGCAACATAGTTTCTAATAAATTTCCAACAATTAAATATCTGATGGAGAACAGAACCGAGTCCTATAACAAGGAAAGGTTTGGTATGCAGCATATGCACCTTAAACCTGCAGTGAGCCAACCAAAGACCAATATCAAGAAGGTAATGTAAAGAACTACAACTACATGACAAACTGCAGTAAGTTAAAAGGCACGTCAAGCACTAACAATAGGGATTTGAATCCTACAGAGGGGGCACACTCAGCCGCTCGTTGGCTATATTTTCTAAAGCATGATCAGTTGGCCATTTAAGTAGTGTAACCTATAGATAGCATAAAATCTATCATAACTTGAAGGGTACTACTGTGAAAATATTTAAAGATCTGAACTGTATAATCCATGATAAATAAACTGTTATGTTTGGTCACATTTGGATTTCATGATCTGTGTGCATGCAAAGTCCCAGCAAGCAAGATATGATGTAGCAAAACACAGGCTGCAGCAAGCAAGATCAATGGAATTAATTAGCACCAACGAGTGCAATAAAATTTAGCCGCCACATAAGAAATGTTTTTTGCAGATTCATGTACAAATGCATGATATTTTTTTGTAAAATACTAAAATATGATGCCAACGAGTGTGGTACAAAAATCTTCAGTTAGGTTATGCAAAATCTTATCAAGCTCATAATATAAAATCTGAAGTTTTACATTAATGTAGCACTACATCTAAAGTTATCCAGAGGTAGAGGATGCAACGGCCTAGCTATTTTAATCTGAACCTAAAGAAACAAAAAAAGCAGTGGGAGAATCCAATATACTTAGCAAATATCATGTCTCGAAAATCACAGTTAAATGTGTTTATTTATTCTCAACCTTAATCAAGTAGCGTCATTTTTATCTCTATTTCATCTTACAATGTGCAGTTTACAATGTGCATCCACATCAAGAAACAACTACGATAGATAGAATACCTTGGCAGAGGACTAATTCACTGAAAAATACATGTTCAATCATATGAACGTGAAACATACCATAGATGAGATGAGCTGCAGCCGCATCTTTATTGTTCTCGATCATGTGCCAGCACCACCTATTTAGTGACCAAATGGTTGCAGATGATTGTGTTTAGACCAAATGAAAAGACGGATAGATTGATGAAGCACCAACTGTCCAATAGGCAGACCACTCCACCATTCCAACAAAAACCTACGCATTAGTACAAAGGTCATTTATCTCAACTTTAATAATAATGGAGTACGGCCCAATATTTGTGTACAGAAATGATTGGATGACTACTAACCAAACAAATCTATGGAAAAGCGTGTATATTTTTTCAAAACCTGTTGTACTGTGATAAGATTCAGAAATCCAAGATAAGACTGAACCTAGTAGAAATATTTACTCAGAACAACGTACTGAATGCAATATAATTTGGAGGACAAGGTGGAAACCATGCAAATAAAGCAACCTATCTCCCTAAACAATATATGTATATATAAAAGTAGGTTTGGTCTTAATTAAAACAAATAACAGAAACCAGAATAGTGAGGTGAGCCAAGAATAATGCCTTCCTCCGAAGCGAGAAATAATCTTTCCAACCTATATGCAAAGAGCAAAAGACATGCAATGTCCTCGTGTGCCAAATTGATTACTGCCTGAATAGTCCAACAAGAGGCAAGGCAACACAGTTTCTAATAAATTTCCAACAATTAAATATCTCACAGAGAACAGAACCGAGTCCTATAACAAGGAAAGGTTTGGTATGCAGCATATGCACCTTAAAGCTGTGAGCAAACCAAAGACCAATATCAAGAAGCAGCTTATTTCTAGATGAATCTTGCTGCTCTGAAAAGGGTGTGCTTTCGCAACAATATTCTGGCCTTTTCTCTTCCTTGTTTCTATATATTTAAGCAACCCCCTTCTCCATTCATATAAAACAGAGACCCTCGAATTAAGTAGCAATCATTTAGAAACTGGAGAAAGATTAAAAAGACAAATAAGTACTACCTCGGTCCCAATTTATAAGACGTTTTGGCAAGCCAAAACAGACTACGGAAACGTCTTATAATTTTAGACAGAGGTAGTAACTCTTAAATGGATGTTGGATAATGAGTCAGAAAGAAAAAAGTCTAATACTATTGTTTGAGAAATAGGGAGGAGTCAAATTAAACATGCATGAATCAGAACGAGTAGGCTAAAACAAAATATAAAATGCAATATACTGGACAGTTATAGAAGGCACCAACTTACCATACCTCAGCTTGCAAGAATGGCATACATTGCAATGAACCCTGCATAAGTAGATGCATAAAGAATTTAAGGACAAGCTAATCCAATATATTCTACATATATAATGAGTTAGCAAAGTGGGCACAATCACAGTATTAAAAATTTAGGTGCACCAACAACCGAAAAACCGGTTAACCATTGAGAAAGTGTTTTCTCAAACATATGTCTGATGGGGGTGTGATAAAGAAAATATCAATAAATATGTAAATGCAAGTTTGATGGCTCTCTGAGAATACGGATCCACTTATATCACATGAACATAATAAGCATTGCCTTCCCCACTCCACCGCTAGACAACAGCCACATAATATGGTATATTTTCATTTACTTGCGCTCCAAAATACAATGTTGCGCTGCAAATGCTGGCTCCTATTCAATAGAATGGCTTCGATATATAACTTCATTTGTCAAAAAAGGGCTTGTCCAGAACAAAATGACACGCTGCTTTGGTGCTTCAAATTAGGTTCACACTATCCATACCTAAAGCTTATGAAGCACTTTTTTGTGTGTAGGGCTGCAGATATAAGTTTTTCTACCAAGTAGAGGCAAATATATAGTATGGAATACGATTTATGCGGAGAACAAACCTGTAACGACAGCCAGCAGCCCACAATCGTTCTCTGCAGCATGAGGATTGATACGTCTCCAACGTATCTATAATTTCTTATGATCCATGCTAATATTATACCAATTGTCACATGTTTTATATACACTTTATATCATATTATGACATTTATTAGACTAACCTATTAACAAGATGCCACAGTGCCAGTTTTTGTTTATTATGTCTGTGTATTGCAGAAAAGGCACGAAAACCAAAGTGCTCGGAAAAATCCAGAAAAATTACAGAAATTCTATTTCGCCAGAAGACCCACGGAGCCAGAAGGGCAAGTCCAGCGGAGGCCCACGGCCTCCTCACCATGCCGTCGCGCGGCCTGGAGGGGGTGGCGCCGCCACGTGGTGAGGCCGCCTCGTGCACGCCCTCCCGTTGCCCTTTGGCCTATATATTGCTCCTGCCTCGAAAACCCTAAAACAATCGACGATTTCTCCAGAAGAGTTCCGTAGCTCCGCCGCCACCAAAAACCCTAATTCGGGGGACAGAAGTCTCTGTTTCGGCACCCTGCCGGGACGGGGAATTGCCCCCGGAGCCATCTCCATCGACTCCACCGCCATCTTCATCGCCGTTGCTGCCTCCCATGATGAGGAGGGAGTAGTTCTCCCCCGAGGCTGAGGGCTCTACCGGTAGCTATGTGGTTTACCTCTCTCTCCCATGGTGTGATCTTTATGTGATCATGAGCATTGCTAGTATCGCTGAATTCATATGTAATGTTTATGCTACTCAAGTGATTTTATCTAGTTTCCGGAGTCATTGTGACAACACGGTATCAAGGTGACAGTGTGGGTACTTGTGTGTGACTCTATAAATAATTTAGATATTATCATGGCTTATTCTTTGTGGAATTGTGGTGTTTGTTTACTCAGACTTTGAGGTGTGCTTTTGTAGCCCTACGCATAGTACTCTTGTTTCACCAAGAAGGAGAATAATCCCGAGTAGCACTTACTTGCGTTCAGTTGTGCTAAAATGTTGAGAGATACCACTAGTGAAAGTATGATCCCTAGGCCTTGTTTCTAAGCATTGAAACACCGTTTACAACAAGTTCTGCTACATGTTTGCTTGCTGCCATTTTTATTTCAGATTGCAATTACTACTTATAATCATCCATATTACTTGTATTTCACTATCTCTTCGCCGAACTAGTGCACCTATACATCTGACAAGTGTATTAGGTGTGTTGGGGACACAAGAGACTTCTTGTATCTTAATTGCAGGGTTGCTTGAGAGGGATATCTTTGACCTCTACCTCCCTGAGTTCGATAAACCTTGGGTGATTCACTTAAGGGAAACTTGCTGCTGTTCTACAAACCTCTGCACTTGGAGGCCCAACACTGTCTACAAGAATAGAAGCGTGCGTAGACATCAAGCTATTTTCTGGCGCCGTTGCCGGGGAGGTAAGTGTTGGAAGGTATCTCCTTTAGATTCTGCAATTATTTCTTTTTGTTTCTTGTTTTTATTTTCACTAGTTAGGCTTAATGGAAAACAACAAAAAAATTAGAGATCTTTATGAACTTTATATTGAATTAGGACATGATGCTTTTGAAGAGAAAATTAAAAAACCTATGGAAGTTTGTTTGCATAATAGTGGTAGCAATGTTATTAGCATGAATTCTTTGAACACCATTATTGCTAATGTTATGGAAAAGTCTAAGCTTGGGGAAGCTGGTTGTGATGAATATGATATTTTTAGTCCCCCAAGCTTTAAGGAGGAAATTTGCTTTGATAATAATTTGCCTCCAATTTATGATGATTATAATGATTGTGATATTTTCAGTCCACCTACTATTGAGGATATAGTTTATGTTGATTATGATATGCCTCCTATATATGATGTTTGCAATGATGAATATGATATTTTCAGTCCATCTACTATTGAGGATAAAATTCATTATGATTATTCTATGCCTCCAATTTATGATGATTACAATGATGGATGTGATACTTTTACTCTCACTATTACTAATGATACTGTTTATGCTTATGTGGAGAGTAATGCTACTTTTATGCATGTGGATCATGATAAGAATGCTTTATGTGATAGCTATATTGTTGAGTTTATTCATGATGCTACTGAAAATTATTTTGAGAGAGGAAAATATGGTTATAGAAATCTTCATGTTATTAAATTCCCTCTCTTTATGTTGGAAGTTTTGAAGTTGCACTTGTTTTGTCTTTCTATGCTAGATGCTTCATGCTTCAATAATTTGTTTTCTTACAAGATTCCTTTGCATAGGAAGGTGGTTAGACTTAAATGTGTTTAATATTTGCTTCTTGATGCTCTCTTATATTCAACTCTTATACATATGAGAGCATTATCAAAAATTTCATGCCTAGCTAAAAGGCTTAAAGAAAAGCGCTTTGGGAGACAACCCTTTATATTTTATTTTATTTTAGTCAAGGAGTGTGCTTACTTCTGTAGCAACTCCTTTGTATCTTTATTTTATTGCATTGTTGTGCCAAGTAAAGTCTCTAGTAGAAAGTTGATGCTAGATTTGGATTTCTGCACAGGGACAGATTTTTGCTGTCCACGGTTTTGAGCTTTATTCACTCCAGAAAAATTGAAAAATTCTGAAAAATTCGTGCGTGATCCTCAGATATGTACGCAACTTTCATTAGTTTTGAGTTTCTGATCTGAGCAACTTAAGTGCCTCGAAAAAATTCGTCTTTACGGACTGTTCTGTTTTGACAGATTCTGCCATTTATTTTGCATTGCCTCTTTTACTATGTTTGATTGGATTTCTTTGCTCCATAAAACATCAGTGGCTGTAGCTAATGTCCAGAAGTATTGGTGATGATTGTGTCACTGTAGAATATGTGAATTTTTGATTATGCACTAACCCTAATGAGAATTACTTTGAGTTTGGTGTGGCGGAAGTTTTCAAGGATCAAGCGAGAAGGATGATATGATGTGATCAAGAAGAGTGAAAAGCCTAAGCTTGGGGATGCCCCCGTGGGTCACCCAAGCATATTTCAAGAAGACTCAAGCGTCTAAGCTTGGGGATGCCCAAGGCATCCCCTTCTTCATCAACAACTTATCAGGTCATCTCTAGTGAAACTATATTTTAATTCTTCCACATCTTATGTACTTTACTTGGAGCGTCTGTGTGCTTTTATTTTCGCATTGTTATTTTTATTTTCTGAATAAATTGGATCCTAGCATTCTTGTGTGGGAGAGAGACACGCTCCGCTTTTTCATGTGAATACTCATATTCTTCACTTATATTTGTTGAGTATTCTTATCTAGCTACTGCTATGCTTTTAGCTCCTGTTTTTCATGCATCTCTTATTCAGAGCTGTTAGTTCTTGTAGAGTGGTACTCTCTTGTTTCATTTGTAAATTATTTGGAGAGTTTTTGTTGAAATAAGTTGATTGGTGTTTGGTTGGAAACAGAAAATGCAACATGTGGTAGATGGTATATCGAAAAGACACACATATAGATCATTGTCTTGGATAATTTGATACTTGGCAATTGTTTTGAGCTCTCAAGTATTTCATGTTTAAGCTCTTGCATCATGTAGTTAAAAACCTATTAGTAAAGAACTACCGTAGAGCTTGTTGAAATTTGGTTTGCATGTTTGCTATCTCTAAGGTCTAGATATTTTCTGGTAAAAGTGTTTGAGCAACAAGGAAGACAGTGTAGAGTCTTATAATGCTTGCAATATGTTTTCATGTAAGTCTTGCTGTACCGGTTGATATCTTGTGTTTGCTTCAAACAACCTTGCTAGCCTAAACTCTGTACTGAGAGGGAATGCTTCTCGTGCATCCAAAACCTTGAGCCAAAACCCATGCCATTTGTGTCCACCATAACTACCTATTATGTGGTATTTTCTGCCATTCCAAGTAAATACTTCATGTGCTACCTTTAAACTATTCAAAAGCTATTATCCCTTATTTGTGTCAATGTTTTATAGCTCATGAGGAAGTATGTGGTGTTTTATCTTTCAACCTTGTCATTTACTCCTGACAGACTTTCACCAATGGACTAGTGGCATATACATCCGCTTATCCAATAATTTTGCAAAAAGAGCTGGCAAATGGGGTGCCCAGTCCCAATTAATTACAACTTTCACCTTTAATTCTCTTCACATGTTTTGCCCTGATTTATCAGTAAGCAATTTAAAAAGTTGATCATTTAAAATAGACACTCCTCCATGGTATGTGATTGTTGGAAGGCACCCGAGGATTCGGTTAGCCATGGCTTGTGTAAGCAAAGGTTGGGAGGAGTGTCACCCAAATTAAAGTACATGTGTAAACAAAAGAGAAGAGGGATGATCTGCCTTTGGGTAGAAATAACGTCCTTCATGGGAGCCGCTCTTGAAAGTCTGGTTGACAAGGGGGTTAGAGTGCCCACTACCATTCGTTGACAACAACAAACACCTCTCAAAACTTTATTTTTATGCTCTCTATATGATTTCAAAACTTAAAAAGCTCTAGCACATGATTTAATCCCTGCTTCCCTCTGCGAAGGGCCTTTCTTTTACTTTATGTTGAGTCAGTTTACCTACTCCTTTCTATCTCAGAAGCAAACACTTGTGTCAACTTTGTGTGCAACAATTTTTATATGCTTACTTATTGCACTTATTATATTGCTTTGTGTTGACAATTATCCATGAGATATACAAGTTGAAAGTTGAAAGCAATTGCTGAAACTTAAATCTTCCTTTGTGTTGCTTCAATGCCTTTTACTTAGAATCTATTGCTTTATGAGTTAACTCTTATGCAAAACTTTTTGATGCTTGTCTTGAAAGTACTATTTATGAAAAGTTTTTGCTTATATGATTCAGTGTTTACTCATTATCTATTTGTTAGCAAACTATAGACCATTGCCTTGAGTCACTTCATTCATGACATATGCTTTACAATATTATTTGATCAAGATTATGTGGTAGCATGTCACCTAAGAAATTATTTGTTGTTATCGTTTTACCTACTCGAGGACGAGTAGAACTAAGCTTGGGGATGCTTGATACGTCTCCAACGTATCTATAATTTCTTATGATCCATGCTAATATTATACCAATTGTCACATGTTTTATATACACTTTATATCATATTATGACATTTATTGGACTAACCTATTAACAAGATGCCACAGTGCCAGTTTCTGTTTATTATGTCTGTGTATTGCAGAAAAGGCCCGAAAACCAAAGTGCTCGGAAAAATCCAGAAAAATTACAGAAATTCTATTTCGCCAGAAGACCCACGGAGCCAGAAGGGCAAGTCCAGCGGAGGCCCACGGCCTCCTCACCATGCCGTCGCGTGGCCTGGAGGGGGTGGCGCCGCCACGTGGTGAGGCCGCCTCGTGCACGCCCTCGCGTTGCCCTTTGGCCTATATATTGCTCCTGCCTCGAAAACCCTAAAACAATCGACGATTTCTCCAGAAGAGTTCCGTAGCTCCGCCGCCACCAAAAACCCTAATTCGGGGGACAGAAGTCTCTGTTTCGGCACCCTACCGGGACGGGGAATTGCCCCCGGAGCCATCTCCATCGACTCCACCGCCATCTTCATCGCCGTTGCTGCCTCCCATGACGAGGAGGGAGTAGTTCTCCCCCGAGGCTGAGGGCTCTACCGGTAGCTATGTGGTTTACCTCTCTCTCCCATGGTGTGATCTTTATGTGATCATGAGCATTGCTAGTATCGCTGAATTCATATGTAATGTTTATGCTACTCAAGTGATTTTATCTAGTTTCCGGATTCATTGTGACAACACGGTATCAAGGTGACAGTGTGGGTACTTGTGTGTGACTCTATAAATAATTTAGATATTATCATGGCTTATTCTTTGTGGAATTGTGGTGTTTGTTTACTCAGACTTTGAGGTGTGCTTTTGTAGCCCTACGCATAGTACTCTTGTTTCACCAAGAAGGAGAATAATCCCGAGTAGCACCTACTTGCGTTCAGTTGTGCTAAAATGTTGAGAGATACCACTAGTGAAAGTATGATCCCTAGATCTTGTTTCTAAGCATTGAAACACCGTTTACAACAAGTTCTGCTATATGTTTGCTTGCTGCCATTTTTATTTCAGATTGCAATTACTACTTATAATCATCCATATTACTTGTATTTCACTATCTCTTCGCCGAACTAGTGCACCTGTACATCTGACAAGTGTATTAGGTGTGTTGGGGACACAAGAGACTTCTTGTATCTTAATTGCAGGGTTGCTTGGGAGGGATATCTTTGACCTCTACCTCCCTGAGTTCAATAAACCTTGGGTGATTCACTTAAGGGAAACTTGCTGTTGTTCTACAAACCTCTGCACTTGGAGGCCCAACACTGTCTACAAGAATAGAAGCGTGCGTAGACATCAAGGATGCAAGCCAAAACCGGAGAAAGTCATCTGTGAAGAAGTAAAAATGATCAGACGGATGAAAGGAAACAATTTTCAAGTAATGCCTATATGCTGCAGCTCATATCAGTTTTTTGTACAAATAAATGCCATTCTAGCTGCAGCTAGCATGTCATATCACTCAAGGGAGACAAAAAAGAATTATCTTTTGTACACAAAGGTAAACATCAATTCAGAATAAGCATTTGCAGCTAGCTAAATCATGCTTCAGTTCATAGAAAGATAAACAACAGCAGCGACAAAGGTAAACATCAGTTTCAGTAGGACCCATTCACCAAATTCAGCAGTGACAAAGTTAAACATTGCATTGGCAATCTGAATTCAGTTCAGACGAAGTTAAACATTTGGCCGTTACAAATCTTCACGTCAAACTTCAGTACCGAAAATTAAAAGTACAGACACGCACCAAATTTCAGTACGACCCATAGATGCATATAGACAAGAACAAGAACGACCCAGCCTAGAATCAGCTCGGCAACGACTCATATTCAAACCACACCAATTCAAATAGAAGGCAGTTCCTTTTTAGATATAGCACAAGAGATTTTTCACTTATTTTGTTTATTCAAACTCTGAAAAATCTTTTAACAAAAAGAAGAGGAGAAACGAAGCAGAGCACGCCACACAAATCTTGGCGTCTTGACATCAGTTGTGCTCGCCGTTGCTGCATAGTGCAATTAACCGAATGAAAACCAGGAAACAAAAAAATGTTTGAGAAATACATATTTAAATGTACATTCCGTCAGATCTTTGCATGGGGAACAATTCACATTCTCAAACTTTAAATGTACAGTCAGCAAATATATTTACGGGACTATTGCAAGAATCTCGTTTGAGCACCAAATGCCCCTCAAAATTCAGAAACCCCACCACCAAAGCAGCAACTTTCATATAGATGCATGAGATAACTTTGGGCATGGCGAAATTCTCTGCTCAAGATACTCTATGAGCTGTTAAAACGGAGGAAACTTCACGTCTGTTCATTCATTCATCTGCCTCTTTAAATAAAAGTAAGCTAAATCCTGATAATGCAATCAGCTAAGAACCATTTTAATATGACCCGGCAAGGTATACATGAATTAACATCAAGCTGAATGTATGTATAAAATCAATATCCTAGAAAAACACTCACTGACAACAGTTTACATACTTGCTAATAAAAATGATCTGTATCGAGCAATATCTTGAACATATTTATAAAAGCAATATCCTAGAAAACAGGGGCATCATCACTAAGAACCTGAGAGAACAGCGGCAATGCACATGCGTGTTTGGCCTGACATTCTTGTAGGCGCCACTGATTGTGAGAATGTATGTGTAGAGTCACACAATTGAAAGAGTGAAAAGAACAACAAAGCGGCAAAAGACACCCTTTCCCGAATGCAACACGTGAGGCAAATACTGTCGAGGAAAAAACATGATTAGTACATTGCCTCATTCAAAACTATATAACAATATAGATCAGTCACGCAGGGAGTCATAATGGTGCTGATATAATACCTGAGAAAAGATAACCATTAGAATGAATTCTGGAAGACCACACACTTTACCTGCAAATTAGCATATGAAATTTGCATCAAAATTTACAGCAGAAGTAAATGCAAACTACTCCTAAATTTTTTCAGGCTGCTCGTATTGAATAACAATATAGATCAGTCACGCAGGGAGTCATAAAATGGTGCTGACATAATACCTGAGAAAAGACAACCATTAGAATGAATTCTGGAAGACCAACTTCCAAACACATAGCTACCTGCAAATTAGCATATGAAATTTGCATAAAAAACAGTAGAAGCAAATGCAAATGACTCCTAAAAAATTTCAGCCTGCTCGTATTGAAAAAAAAAATCAAATGCGGCAAACAAAAGCAATACAAATAATGCCAAGATCCGGCAGACCAAAGGACCGTAGTTCCTCTAGAGCTAGAATCACACCTAAGATAAGATCCGTCATTCCTATCAGCCACCAAATCTACTTACTGATTCCACATAAATCAAAGAGAAGACAAGAAGAATCTGGTATACCTGCAGATGGGTTCGAGACGTGAGGTTGCTGGCAAGGACATCGTGTGGCCACTGCTGGCTCTCATGAACTGTGAGCTGAGGCTTCCGTCCCTCAGCAGACAAGGTTCCACCTCCTCTGCCAACATACAGCCGGGAGAATTTACCAGAGGAAAATGATGCACAATTAAAAAGGCAATGTCTATAAGAATTACCTTGCTACCTTTCTATTTGATGTTGTCATCCTATGAACCAAAATCCCCATCCACTGCTCCTCTCTGTTATTGCAGCAGCCATAGACATCAGGAACATCAACACTGGCAGCTCACCTAAGATAGCAAATAACCCCATACATTGGACATCATGAACACCCCCATAACAAGCAGTGAGGAAGCAGGAGCTCACCTGCCTGACGGAGACGAGAACGAGCCGAGGAGGACGGGCGTGGCCCCTGTCGGTGGACCAGCTGTGCGCGCAGGGCAAGCTCCCGTGGCTCGTCGATCTGCTCTGCGCCGCCAGCAGGCACATCGGACCGGATCCGCTCTTCTCTGCCCGGCTCGAGCCTTCCCGAAGACCTCCACATACAGCTCGCCTGCAAACAGAGATGGAGCTGTGGGGAAGGGAGATGGGGCTGTGGGGAAGGGCCCAACCCTCTCAGAGAGAAGAGGGAGAGGCTAACCTGGACGAATCCTAGCACCGTCGGCGGCCGCCTGGCGACGTCCGAGCTGGAGGAGGAGGGGCGGCGGCGGACGAGCTCGAGGAGGAGAGCAGGCACGGCCAGCAACCACTCACTGCCATCGCCGCTCCTCGTCGTGTCCACTACTGCCTGAGAGAAGAGAGAGAGAGCGCAAGGATGACGCCGGAGCGCTGCGCGCCGCAGCTCTCCCAGCCCGGCCGCCGCCGCTCGGCCCGAGCGCCTCTCCCAGCCTTGCCGCGGATCCGGCCATCTTCGCCTCCGTGCGCGCCTGATTCGTGCCGCCTCCTCCCGTTCGTCCCACGGTCGCCTCATACAGCTCCGCCCTCGTCGCCCTCCTACAGCCTCGTCCCGCCCGCCGGCCGCCCGTCCGGCTTGGAGATTTTCGAGGAGACGCGGCTGGGTGGGCGCAGGAGCGATGGGGAGGGACAGGGGTTGTCGGCGCCGGCAGGAGAGAGAGGAGGGAGGGGATTGGTACACGAAGAGGTTGGGGATTGGTTAGGTTTTCACCGCGAGGTGTAGCTGCGCCCCTTCGCGCTGCCAAGAGACGCCAGAGAAGAGACGCGCACGATTGCAGTTTGCGGTCGCTGAAAACTGGGGTCTAGAGGAAACTGGCCCCTGTTGTCATGGTCAGTCCCCCACGGGAGAGAAGTGACAAGCAAACTCACCGTATCCAATGGCCACAAGTGAAACAGCACGACGTCTTACCCAATCGCACGGACGAAATTCACCGCTCCGGGCAAGTAGGGGGAGAAGGCGGGTAGGCTACGGGCCTTTATAGAAGAGATGGTTTGGCTCAAAGAGCCGAAATCAGCGCCCTGAACATACTAGTTTGAGCATTTTGTTTAGTTGGATTGGGGGAGAAGACGGCTCCGCAGCTTGCCATCGGAGTTTGTTGTCACAAAAACTATGCGCGACGAGATAGACTATAGACTATTTTGGCTTACTCCAATACCTCACAATATTGATTTCAAGTTGGTACGAACATTAAGAAATTATCACTCTGACAACACGAGATGGCTTTTCTTGCTATTTATATAGGTTGGAAATAAGTTAAGTCATCAAGTTCCCGCCTTGTTGTGTTACACTCGTAATGGTTTCTCATGACTTGTGGTAGTTAAGTTATTCACGGATCATGAGTTACTTGGTGTACAATTCCTACTTTTGCACTAAGTAGTAAGAGCATCTCCAACAGGAGCCCAACGCGCCGGCATGGTATAAATTTTTTGCAGCGCCAAAATAGCCGTTTCGCGCGCTGGGCGCATGTTTCGCTTTACCAGCCGCGCTAAAATTTGGCGCGGTGCTGTCGCGCTTCACCAGGCGCGGTAGAATGCAGCGCGCGCGAGCAACCGGCGGTAGGCAAATGCGCCTCCCAATATGACAAATAAAATGATTTCAAACTCAAAATAACAAAATAATGACTTGAGCAACATAGCTCACACAAACAAACGAAACACCAACAAGTTCATGACATAGTTCACACAACATAGGTCACACAAACAAATGAAACACCATTTTCTCTTCATTCCTCTTCCTCATCTTCATCTTCATTGTTCCCATCCTCCCCATCCTCAATTTGGATGGTGTTCCCACTATCTCCAAATGCAACATCGGAAGGCACGGTAGGTACAACGGAAGCATTGCCTCCACGCATAGATGCTCCCATGTCTCCATATGCTCCCATGCCAACCGGAGGTGCACTCATCCCTCCCATGGCGCCCATGGCTCCCATGTTAGCACCAAAGCCTCCAATGCCTCTCATGCCTCCCAAGAGAGACCCAAAACTCATGGCGCCCATGGCTCCCATGGTAGCACCAAAGCCTCCCATGCCTCCCATGGAACCACCAACTCCTCCCATGGTAGCACCAAAGCCTCCCATGCCACCCATGCCTCCCATGCCACCCATGGAAGCACCAACTCCTCCCATGCCTCCCATGCCACCCATGCCTCCCATGGTAGCACCAACTCCACCCATGCCACCCATGGTAGCACCAACTCCACCCATGCCTCCCATGCCACCCATGGTAGCACCAACTCCACCCATGCCACCCATGCCTCCCATCATGCCTCCCATGCCCATCATTCTCTTTTTCATCAAGAGTTGATCACGGCATAGGTTGAGGTACTCCTTTTGCCTATCATCGAAATGCGACGTGTCCATGAAGAAGAGGTACTTCTCATATTCCATGATCCTCGCTTGCTCCTCCATTTCGATCTTCTTCTCCTCCAAAGCTATCCTCCTCTCTTCGGCCACCACGTTCCTAGCCTCGGTCGCTTCCCTTGCCAACGTCTTCTCCTCGGCCGCTTCCCTTCTTGCTTTCACCATTTCTTCCATATGCTTCTTTAGGTCATCATCTCCTCCTCCTTTCTTTTTTCTTCTCTTTTGTAGCTTTAGCCCCCGTTGGTCTTCTTGGATTAGAGTACACAACTGAGTTTGGCGTAGGGCTCCTCTTGGGGTTGGCGTCGTTGCTCGATCCCTCATCATCATCTACCAACACTGCATCAATGTTTGGAAAGTTAACCGCATCCAAGCGATCACACTTCTTCCATTTCTCTTCATCCTTTAACACATCGTAGCAATGGCTCAAAACAAATGGTTTCCCTTTCTTAACCTTGCCTTTCTTGGTCGTCTTGTCCTCTCCATGGAACGAGTTTTGTGCAATATTGAGCTACACATAGAAAGAACAAGTTATTGTAGAACATAACATAGAAGAGAGCAACCACCGAACATAACATAGAACATAACATAGGAAATGCCACTTACCCTATCTACATCATTTGTACCACTTGGGTTTAGGGCATCAACCGCCGACATTGTCGCCGTCCACTTTTGACAATCGGTGTTTATCAACGACCACCGGGACCGAAGAGACCTATTGCTACGGTCAATTCCACTCTTGTTGTGTGTGTTAAAGTAGAACATCATCCTATCCCAATATGTGTTCATACTTTGGGCCGTCGCAACGGCGACATCCAAAGACACATTCAACCATGCATTGCATAGCACAATGTCTTCTTGCATGGTGTAGTTACCCAACCTTCCTCCTTTTGGTGCATCCACCAAACCCTCACCGTCATCATCCATGTCTTCATATTCATGGTCATTCTCATGTTGTTCATTGGTTTCAGACTAATGAGAACTATGAGAGCCAACACCCATAGTTGTCAAATAGTCATCATCATTGGTACTATAAGATTTAAGAATACAAGTAATCAAACTATACATCCATACACATTTGTTTAAGGAAGAAAAACAAAAAGAAAAAAATACCTTGTGGGCATTCCATCGAACACCATGTGCGCATCGGGCTCCGGCGCTGGTGCAGCTTGTGGCGGTGGCACAGCTTGTGGCGCAGCTTCAGGCGCAGGCTCCGGCGCTGAGGGCGGCGCTGCCGGAAGCTTCTTCGCGCGCTTCGGAGCACCGTCCACCTTCTTCACCGACGGCCGCTTGGGGACGGGTTTGCGCGGCTTCACAGCGGGCGGCTGAGGAACGCCGACGGAATTTGTCGTGGGGTAGATAACACGGCAGATGCTACTTTGGGGTAGCTTGAGTTTTTGGGCAAGGCGACACTGGCGTCTGGGAGATTGTTTAGCATTGCAGGGGACACAGGTTTACCCAGGTTCGGCCTCTCCATTGGAGATAAAGACCTACTTCCTGCTATCTTATTATTAATCTTGGTCTCGATCTCGATAACCCGGCTACGACAACAGAGCCGGATCTCGATCTAGGTTACAAAGCTTGTGTGTCTCTCTCGATGGTTCTCTCGCCTAAAGCTTGGGGATTATGAAAGACTTGCTAGCTACGGTCAGGGGCCGGTTTATATAGATACCGGGCCCTCTGACCGCGTACACAATAGAGCCGGGTTCTACCCGAACTCCAAGTCCTATCCTAGCTCCTTTTTCTTCGTGTATTCCAAGTCTTGAACCGCCTCTTGAACCGCCTCTTGTACCTTCCAGAATATCACCTTCCTTAGCCGGGTCACCGCCAAGATGCCGGCCCAGAAACATAACCCGGCCCGTGCTGAGGGCGAACTGGCCTGACCGGGCCTCCTCCTGGCGGATCACGTTTCCCTCTTCATGGGCCTACCGGGTTATTATCCCTCCATCAGTAGCCCCCAGGTTAACCAGGTAACCAGGTTGCCATGCTTTGCTTCCAACTTGTGTCGCTTCCTTGATCAATGCTGGTACCCTGGCTTGCCGGGTTAACCGCCTGAAATACAAAAACAACAAATACATATAATGCACTATTTTATCTTTCTGCTTAACTGGGCCAGCTCTTCTTGGCGGGTCATACCGTAACCCGGCTTTCTCATACTAGGTCATATGTCTCCGGGTCTCTCACCCAACACTTAGCGAAAATCTCAACTCAACTGGACCACTTGCTAGTCATAACTGGAGTCAAAGAATATTCCTTTTGTCCTGTCTGTTTGTCGCTGGCTTCCCGGAGAAGATGCTTATCTTATCCGCTCATTTTTACCGCAATACCCCTAGGGTTTTCACCGTGGCTATAAATATCTGGCCATACCCCCAGAGTAAATTTCCCCATTCTCACGTTCATCCCCTACCTCACGCTCGCGTCACTGCCACCGCAGCCGCCGGAACTCCGATCTTCAATCGCGCTTTCAATCTCGTCAATCTCCAAGGTAACCTCGATTCTTACTTTTATCCATTCCGCGCATCCGATTCCAACCTTTATTTCTTCTAGATTGGCTCCGTATTTCATTATTCACTTCCGCATCCAAACTAGGGTTCATAACGCCATTGTTGCGCTCTGTCCTCCTCCAGAGCTGAAATCCATGACGAAGAGAAGATAAAATCTGGAGGGCCCCGTGCGGCCAAAAAGCTCGCAAAGAAACCTTCTGGTACTGCTGCTGGTGCATCTGGATCCGCGGCTCCCGCAGCCGCTCCAGTGAACTGGACAAGGTCCAGCGACCAAACACCCTTCAGTCTTCGTGAACCGGGGCGAACTCCCGGCTCAGAACGAGATCCAGTGGCGCGCCCCTGGAGAGGAGATCCGCCCAAACCCCAAGGAAGGTGAAGTGGTAGCCTTCTTAGATCATGTCCTGCGCGGTTTCCGCCCGCCGGGTTCCCTGTTCTTTCGCCGGGTCTTAAAATACTACGTCTTAGGCCACAAGACATAGGCCCCAACTCCATTCTCAACATAGCAACTTTGTAGTTTTCTGCGAGGATTACTTGCAAATAGCCCCCAGCCTTGAACTTTTCCTAGAATTTTTCTACTGCAACCCATCCCGCAAAGACAACCTTGGCCCTTACGGTGGAGTGGCGATCCAGCGCCGGAGGGAATGTGATTTCCCGGCTCTTGCTCTTGCCAGCCATCCAAAGGGATGGCAAAACACATATTTCTATTTCAAAGACACTTCACCCGAGTCAGATGATGCTCGTTACCCGGCTTTTCGGAACTCGGGCATGACCTACGAAGCAAAGATGAACAGCTACGCCACAGACGCAGACCGGGTCAAGCTCGAGCCCACGCTCCGCCGGGCCAAAGCCCTGCTCGCACATGGACTCAGGGGGACTGACCTGGTCAAGTGCTGGATCGGCTGGTTCATCCAGCCCCTCAGCATCAGGACCCGGCTCTTCCATGAATACACAGAAGAGACCACTGACGACATGCGTTACTCAGAATCACACTGCTGGATCAAATCGTGAAGAACGCCAAGAGGCTCCTTGGCGAAAAGAAGACTGATATTGCTATGAACGGGCTCGCCCCGTACAGTGCCAAAAACAAGCCTCCTACGGTAAAAAACTTGCCCTTACTTGTTTCTGTAAACTGTAACCCGGTACTTCTTGCAAACTGTTACTGATATTTCTTTTTCCAGGACTCCAAATGGTGGAGTGCAGATTACACCCCTACATCCTCTGCTGAAGAGGACACAGAAAGTGACGACCAAGAAGAAGAAGAAGAAGAAGGTGAGCCAGACTCCATAGGCCGGCTCTTCCTCGAGCTGATTAACAACGAAGTCCCCAAAAAGGACACTTCTACTGATAACCCGGCTCTTCTCATTCCAGGCCCCAATGACCCGGCTCCGGACGTATTGCCGGGTCCACAAGCTGTTGCACCAACTCCTCAAAAGAGGACCCGAGCTGCAATTGCAAAGGTGCCATTTTCTCGTTCCTCAACTTGCATGATGAACTCATCTCAAACTCAAATACCAACACAGGAAAAGGAACTTGAGAAAGAAGCTGAAGCCAACAAGAAACCGCGGACCCGGTCCTCTGCAAGCCATGTCACTTTGAGCACAGGTATCCCTCCATGTTCTTTATCAAGCTGGGCCAAATCGATCCAGAAGACGCCCAGCAAAAAGTACCTTTGGCTGGCAAAATCCGGGTTCCTAAACGTTCTCGTGTATCAGATTCTTCCTCGGACGCGGCTAGCACGCCCGAGGATTTCCTCATCAATACCGGGTTAGGATTACTCTCCTTTCTTTTCATTTTTCAACACTTTAATCTTTTCTGTAACTAAATTCACCTCTTTTCGCTTCAGTGCCAAAGCTATTGTGGAGGAAGACCCGGAATCTTCTCCAGCTGCCTCTCCTCCACCTGCTACAGCTGAACCTTCCCAAATGGAAGTACATGTTGAGAGCAAGCCCAGAAGGAAGAATCTGGCGCAGAGAACGTGATAGCCACACCACCAAGCCCGCCAGCTGCTCCAAAACCAAGCCCAGACGCGCAATCACCCGGGCATGGGTCTGGAACCAAAGAAGTTGACCCAGAAGTCCAGATCACCGGGTCTAAGCAAGGCCCGGCTCCTGGCGTGTCCACTGCTATTGCCAAGGTCACAGCACCAGAAATCAAGGTGGATCCCTCTGCAAAGGGCAAGGACCCGGTTGCTTCTTTGGATCTGGCGACTCTGAACTCCATGTCCACACCGGCTCTGTGCGAGGAATACTTTTCTCGCCTTGCTCATCATAAGAACTTGGAGACTGAGCTTGTCTCTCTGCTTCAGAAACGGTACCAGGTGTGCTTTTAACTTTACTTACCTTCTTACTTCTTGCATAACCATACTCTGCCTAGCCCCCAAGCTCCAAATTTATCACTTGTTGAAAAACTTGGTGCTTGAAACGCCAACATCCTTTACAAAAACTTTTCAACACTGTAGCCCCCAAGTGCCGGGTTAGCTGTCCACAGCAACCTGGGACTAATCACTTGAACAATTTTAAAACTTTCACCCGTGTAGCCCCCAAGCACCGGGTTAGCACGCTTGCGGCAACCTGGGGCTTTACTTGTCTGTTGCAAACTTTTGAAACTTTGTAGCCCCCAAGTTCCAGGCTAATAATTCCTTAGTAACTTGAGGCTAAACTGTGCACTTTTTTTTTAACAGGAACATGTGAACCAAGCCAATGAAGAAGTGGCCCGGCTACAAGGAGCCTTAAAAGCTGAGACTGAGACCCGGGCTGAAGGGGCAAACAAACTTCAAGCCCTGGAAGAAAAAATAACTGCCTTGACTCAGGAGAACTCAGACTTGAAGCGGGACATGCAAGAGCATGAAGAAAACTTTCAAGAGCAGCTGACCAGCCTCCAACAGAAATTGAATACAGCTACCAGCGAGCTGACCCGCCTGAAGAAGATGATTACTGCCATGGTTGCCTCCCTTGTTGGTAAGCACAATACTCTCAAAACCCGGTAAATTTTTCGTCTGTTCCAAGCTCGGCATGTAAACTATGCCTGACACTGTTTCCCTTTTGCAGGTGCACGTGATGGCAACATCCGCAAGACCGCAACTGAGAAAGTCAAATGCATGTATACACTGGTCCGCCAATTATACTTTGGGAGTTGCGAGGTCATCAAGGCTGCAAGAAACTGGGAAAACCCGCCCAGCACTTACACTGAAGTGCTGGGCCATTTGTCCACAATGCCTGGCTGGATTCACCTGCTGAAGAAATCTGCATGCAGGGCCGGGGCCATGCGCAGCCTAGCTTTGGCTAAAGCTTACTATCCCCAACTTGACCCGGCTCCTCTGGCATCGGGTTTCCTGAGTACAATGCAGATGGCACTCCTTTTGACAGGAAGACCTACAGCCGGGTTATGAAGCAGACCCGGTTCGTGGCTACCCAAATTGCCAACAATCTGAAGCTTAACACCATCCAGTATGGCTACAACGAGGCGAATAAAGAAATTGTGGACGACGAGCCTCAACGCATCGACCTGCTACAAGCTACAAGGAATCTGTTGCTGGTGATAAAACTGCTCCAAGTGCTTCTGCTGCGCCAAGCTCCTCAACTCCCACTGTGCCACCTCCAGCGCGTGCACCAGTGGAAGATGAAGATGAACACTACTTCCAGTCCCTTCAACTTGTCACCTGGCGCACTGATGGAGCCCCCAAGACCCGGGAAGCAGAAGCAGAGACGGCCAAGGATGACTCGGCAAGCGCCAAAGATGGCACCCCAGCTACAACTCCTTCCACTAACCCGGCTCCAGAAGCCGGCTCTTAACTTATGCAGATGCTGTGTCTCTGCTAGAAAACTTATATCATTTGGCCCTTGGGCACTTTATTGTAATAACTTAGCTATTCTGATACCATGCCTGTGATGTGTGCTTTTGCACTTGTTTTAAACTTTGGTGAAACTATGTGGAATCACATGACATGAAATATCCAATTGCTTATCTTCTGTGGTTTTGATGACCCTTTTGGTTTCTTTAACTGTGAGCCGGCTTTCGCATGGATATCCTGGCGCAACTTCTCTGAGAAAAACAGGGTCAAACCAAGTCCCAATGGGCTTCATGGTTGATTGAGTTTCCAGGTGTGCAATCAGGCCATATAAGTGCGAGTCACATCAGCTACACAGCAAGATAACCAAGAATACTAGTGGCATAAAAGCCGGGTCTTGGGATTGCAGCTACAGACTTTTTGCAGTAAGAGCCCCCAAGACCTGGATCAATGTTTATAAAGTAAAGGGCTTATGCCTCAGTACCCCATTGATCCAAAATACTGGTGGGACGCACTCTCTGGGCATCCTCAAAAATAAAAAACTTAAACAACTGCAACCAAAACTGAAACCCGGGGATACTTATGAGCCGGGTCCTGGGGAAATAACTTTAGCTATCTCAATGACAAGCCCCCAGGACCAAGCTTGACCCAGAACTGCCACAATACATATAGAACAAAGAAAAATAACCGGCTTATAAAACTGAAACAACTGAGACAAGACAAATTTCTGCTTCAACCTTCACTTTATTGATAGAAAAGGTTAGGTCAGCAAGCCGCCTCATTAAAAACCTTCCAGTCCCCTTAGGTACCCTGGTAAGGAAAAGAGCGCGTCTGAAACCTGCTGCCTGTTACATCATGTGTTACATCTGATACATCTTTTTCATGCTAAGTATAATATGGGCGCAGCTGCGCAATGTTCCACGGCCTCTCACGCTCTTCCATAGAAAAGGTAGAGTGCGTTGAGTCATTGACTGTCTCTGATTTCTCTCTAGCGTCCACCAAATAGTATGAACCATTGTTCAATTTCTTGCTTATGATGAAGGGCCCTTCCCAAGGAGGAGATAACTTGTGCATCCCTTCCTTGGACTGCACCCATCGCAACACTAGATCACCTTCCTGGAAGGTGCGAGTTTTAACCCGGCGGCTGTGATACCGCCTCAAATCTTGCTGATAAATTGCTGATCTTTCCAATGCTTGCTCTCTATTCTCCTCCAGCAGGTCAACAGAATCCTGCCGGGTCTTCTCATTTTCTGTCTCCACGTAAGCCGCCACGCGAGGCGAGTCATGAATAATATCACTTGGCAAAACTGCCTCTGCCCCATACACCATGAAGAAAGGGGTCATCTTTGTGGATCTGTTTGGTGTTGTATTGATTCCCCAAACAACTGATGGCAATTCCTCCACCCACGCTCCGGCGGCTCTGAGACACGGGACCCGGAGACGTGGTTTCAATCCTCTGAGTAACTCCTGGTTAGCTCGTTCAACTTGCCCATTGGCCTGAGGATGAGCCACAGAAGCAACATCCAAACGTATACCATTGTTTCCACAAAACTTTGCCATCTCTCCCAAGGACATATTAGTACCATTGTCTGTGATAATACTATGGGGATACCCAAACCTGTGTATGATCTGCTTCAGAAACTTCACTGCTGTTGCCGCCTCACAATTTGTAACAGGCATGACCTCAACCCACTTGGTAAACTTGTCAATGGCAACGAGGAGGTGGGTTTTCTTACAAGGAGACATGCTGAAAGGACCCACCATATCAAGCCCCCAAACTGCAAAGGGCCAAGTCAAAGGTATTGTTCTCAACTCCTGAGCCGGCACATGAATCTGTCTTGCATACCTTTGACATCCATCACATCTATTCACCAAGCGCTCTGCATCTGCCTGGGCTGTGAGCCAAAAGAAACCGTGCCTGAAAGCTTTTGCAACCAAGGACCTAGTTGAAGCATGATGACCACAATCTCCCTCGTGAATTTCCTTCAAATTTGCCGGCCCTCCTTTCCAGACACACATCTCTGATATACCCCTGAAACACTTCTCTTATATAACTCACCATCTATGACCACATAGGCCTTGCACCGGCGCACGATCTGCCGGGCTATGACTTCCTGCTGGGGCAACTCCCCTCTCAAAAGATATGCAAGATACGGTTCTGTCCACTCTGGAATTTCCCGGGTTACAGCCACCAGCTGCGAATCCGGGTCTACCAACTCTTCCTCATCCTGGGACTTGACTGATGGAGCCCATAGCTCGTCCAAGAAAACGTTAGGTGGAACCGGCTCTCTGCGTGAGCCGAGTCTTGACAAAGCATCTGCAGCATCGTTTTTCCTGCGGTCAATGTGATCCACTGATAGCCTGAGAAGAACCCAGCTACTCTATCCACCTCTCGCCTGTAAGCCGCCATAGTTGCATCTTTTCTGTCCCAAGTTCCTGAAACTTGCTGCGCCACAAGATCTGAATCCCCATAGCACTTAATACGCTTGATGTTCATCTCCTTTGCCATACGCAAACCATGTAACAAGGCCTCATACTCTGCCACATTATTGGTACAATCAAAGTGAATTTGCAAAACATAACTCAACTTGTCACCTTTGGGAGAAGTTAACACCACTCCAGCTCCTGAACCTTGCTCTTGTTTAGACCCGTCAAAATGCATAACCCAAGATTTGAGACTCGGGGTGAGAGGTGGTGCATTCAACTGTGTCCAATCATTAAGAAAATCTGCCAACGCCTGAGACTTGATAGCTGTGCGAGGCACATAATCAATGTGATAATCCCCCATTTCAATTGCCCACTTGGCAATTCTTCCTGTAGCTTCGGAGTTTCTGATGATATCTGCTAAGGGAATAGAACTGACCACCGTAATTGGATGCTCCTGAAAATACGGCTTCAACTTTCTACTAGCCATGAAAACACCAAACACTAGCTTCTGCCAATGTGGGTATCTCTGCTTTGCTTCTGATAGGACCTCGCTGACATAATAGACCGGCCTTTGTACCGGGTTCTCTTTTCCTTCCTCTTTTCGCTCAACCACCACCACGGCACTCACAGCTTGAGGCCCGGCTGCAACATACAAAAGCATGGGTTCCTTGGGACCCGGCGCCGCTAAAACTGGCGCTTTGACAACTGCTTCTTCAAGGCCTCAAAGGCCTCATCTGCCTCTTGATTCCACACAAAGTTATCTGTCTTCTTCAACAGCTTATACAACGGAATAGCTTTTTCTCCAAGCCGGGAAATAAACCGGCTCAACGCAGCCACACAGCCTGTCAGCTTCTGAACATCAGCCAACTCCTCTGGCCTTTTCAAACTCTGGATTGCACGAATTTTTTCCGGGTTTGCCTCAATTCCACGCTCTGACACAATGAAACCAAGTAACTTGCCCGCTGGAACCCCAAACACACACTTCGTAGGATTAAGCTTCATCTTGTACTCTCTCAGATTCTTGAATGTCTCTGCAAGGTCATTAATAAATGACCCGGCTTTTTCTGACTTGATAACCACATCATCAACATAAGCGTGCACATTGCGCCCAATCTGATCATGAAAACAATTCTGGATACACCTCTGATAAGTTGCTCCTGCATTCTTCAACCCAAAAGTCATGGTCTTGTAACAAAAAGCACCAAAGGGGGTGATAAACGACGTCTTCTCCCAATCTTCCTTGTTAAGTTTGATCTGATGATAACCTGAATACGCATCCAGAAAACACAAGAGCTCGCTACCTGCAACAGCATCCACAATTTGATCAATGCGCGGCAGTGCGAACGGATCCTTGGGACAATGCTTGTTCAAGCTCGTGAAATCAATACACATCCTCCACTCATTATTCTTTTTCAGAACCAAAACCGGGTTAGCTAACCACTCTGGATGAAACACTTCCATGATAAAGCCGGCCTCCAGAAGCCGGGCTATCTCCTCTCCAATTGCTTTTCTCCTTTCTGCATTCATTTTTCTCAAACCTTGTTTTACCGGCCTAGCCTTGGGATCAACATGTAAACGGTGCTCAGCGAGTTCAGTTGGAATGCCTGGCATGTCACTAGGTGTCCACGCAAAAACATCCCGATTCTCACGGATGAACTCGATGAGCGCGCTTTCCTATTTGTCAGTTAAGTTTGTCCCTATGGCGAACTGCTTGGAGGAATCCCCAGGCACAAAATCCACCATCTTTGTGTCCTTTGCTGCTTTAAACTTTGCCCTATCATCTTCTGTCATTGGCTTCTTGAGCGCCGTGTTATCCTGTGGGTCAACATTTGATCTGTAAGCTTTCAACTCCTCTCTTGCACACGTTTGCTCTGCCAGGGCTGCATCCCCTTCATCACACTCTGCTGCTATTTCCCTGTTACCATGAACAGTGATGATCCCATTGGGACCCGGCATTTTCAACTGGAGATACACATAACACGGCCTTGCCATGAACTTGGCATAAGCCGGCCTTCCCAACAATGCATGATATGGACTTGGAAACTTTACCACCTCAAACGTGAGCCACTCTGATCTGAAGTTATGGATAGACTCGCCAAAAGCTACCTCCAATGAAATTTTACCCTCTGGTGTGGCTGATTTTCCCGGAACTATACCGTGAAAAATTGTTGACGTTTTCTGCAACTGTGACTCCTTCAGACCCATGCGCACAAACGTGTCCCAGTACAAAATATTGATGCTACTGCCACCGTCCATCAAAACCTTTTTCAACTCGAAGCCATGAACTTGAGGAGCAACAACTAGCGCAAGCAGGCCCGGGTGCTCCACCACCTCTGGATGATCTGCTCTGCTCCAAGTAATTGCATGCTCTGACCACCTCAAATACCTTGGAATTCCAGCTGCCACTGTATTAACCGCCCTTTTGACTATCTTTCTCTCTCTTTTTGTTGTGCCACTGGTATAAATGTGATACTGACCAAGTTGCCTTGGCTGCTGTGAAAATCCTCCTTGGTTACTCGTGTTCTGGTTCTGACCCTGACCCGGGTTTCCAGTGGGTACCGCATTTGCTCCTGTTAGAGGCCCCGCAGCCGGGTTACCACCCTGGCCGGGTCCTCCACTTCTGTTTGCTCCCTGCAGAGCTCTCTGCACCTCATTATTTTTCCACCTATTCAAATCCACACACTGTGCCAATGAATGATTGGATGGTCTGCCCATCTTGCTATGGCGAGGACACGGCATCCTAAAAGCTTCCTCAGTACTCATTGGGCGTGTTCCCTGGTAACTACCTCCACTATTGTGATTTCCACTGTTCCCCTGATAACCCCTGTTGTCCTGGTAACCTCTATTTTCCTGATAACCTCTGTTTTCCTGGTAGTTCCCGTCCATCCTTTGCCTCTGAAACCCGGTATTGGTGTTTGCTACTAACTCTGAACTTCCATCATTATGACCTCGCTTATGCTGATTCTGATTGTTGTTATTGTTGTTTCCTGAGCCATTATTGTTCCTTCCACCATTATTTGCCGTGCTTTCCCCTTTCCTCCTCAGGCTCATCCTGAGTTTGTCAGTGGCTGCATGCCTATTGCAAGCATCCATCAACTCTGCCATGGTGACCGGCTTAACCCGGTGCCCTTCCTTCATGCGACCCAGCTTCTGGACAAGTGGTGCATACTTACAAGTTTTCTCCATTGATGAAATTGCATCCTTGGGCTCAATACCAGATGAAGAGTGCAGGATCTCCGTGACCCGGCCCATCCAATGACGTGCTGACTCGCCTTTTTTCTGTATACAACGATCAAGATCCTCAATGGAAAACAAACGCTTGCACGTACCCTGAAAGTGCTTGGTGAAAACCGCCTTCAACTCATCCCAGAATTAATGGACTTCTCTGGTAGATTTTTAAACCACAACTTCGCTGCTCCATCGCTCATCATCAAATACATGTACTTGGCACAAACATTCTCTGTGGCATTGCGTATACACATCGCCATCTCATAACTGCTCAACCAGCTGGCCGGGTCCATGCTGGGCTCATAATTGGATATCTTGCTTGGCTCCTTGAACTTCTCAGGGAAAGGCTCTGCTCTAATGGAATCTGAAAGACATTTTGGCCCGGCTAAACTAGAAGAACTTGCCGAAATATTGATATTACCGGGTGAGCTTGCAGACGCGGCTGGTGCAGGACCCGGTCCTCCTTGTGGTACTCCTGCTGCAGGTACTACCGGGTTTGCATTGCCCGCACTTCTCCCCGCGCGTGATCTATTGACTATCTGCTGAGCTATGGAAATTGCTGGGGCGGGTTGATGCTGCTGATTGTTTTGATTTTGATTTTGCTGGGGCGGGTTTTGCTGCTGTGCCGCTACAGGCCCGGCCAATGGCGGGTTACCTCCATTGCGACTCTTGCTACGATACGTTGTGGAATGCAATGCACTTTTCTCCCTTGAATACTGAGTTTGCTGGACAACTGCAGTGCGTAACATGTCAATGGCACGCCGGGCTTCAATCTCCGCTGGCGTGTCTCCCAATGGAATACGATCAAGCGCCAAAGTTGCTGCATACACGTTATCCGCCGGATTTGAATAGTGACCCGCCGGCGTGTGAAACCTTGGTGTCTGGGCGGCAGACCCGGATTTCCCCTGGCTACCCCAGCGAGAAGACCCGGCGCCGTTGCCACTGCAACCCCAGCTGCTCCTGTTCCTCTATCTGGTTCTACATCTGCCCTTACAACTGGAGCCACCTGGGTGACACCAACTGGTTGATCTTCTGGGGTCCTAAACAGTACTGCTGGGTTTATACGTTTTCTCCAGGGGCCAGCCGGCTCTGGTGCCTCCTCCGGTGCGCCCTGGTCATCTCATTGAGACGATTTTCCTCATCCTCTATTTGCCTCTTTCTTGCTTCTATTTCTTGCCTCTCTGCCTCGGCGTCCCTGCGCATCTGCTCCAACGCTCGGCGTGCTGTATCCAATTCCATTGCTCTAACTGCTGCGTTTTCTGGAGTAACCAACCTTGTAAGTGCTGATGGATCTAAGACCAGGCCATTGTTAAACAAGGCCGGGGCAGCTGCTGTGTTACTTCTTTCCTCTCCTTGGGCCCGGTTATGCAGGAACCCAAAACTGTTTCTGTATCTTGCCGTACCCTCGCTTTCCTCTGAGACCGAAGCCGGCTCTCCATCAACTCTCTGTTCTGCCAACTCCAGAATTGGGGGCAGCTGCTGTTGACCCGGGGTAAAGGCCGGTGGAACAACAGCTGATGGTGATGGTTGCATGCTGGACGAAGGCGCGGTGTACACCGCTACCCTACGAACCGGGCTTGGACTTGACTCTTGTTCCTCATCATCTTCTTCTTCTGCATCATACCCAAACCGGCCTTCAAACAGGGGCAAGATTGATTCCGACCCGGCTTGTTCCACCGCGTCACCCGGGATTTCTGCCGGGTCATCCAGCCGTTCCTCCAGCGTGTTCAGGACCTCCTCAACTTCAGCTGTGCCAACTGATTCCTCTCCATCAGATTGAACAATTGTGGCGGCTCCTGACACAGATTCATAATCTCCATCACTAGCAGATCTAGTTGTAATCATGCCCACAAAAACATTAAATTTGCCAATTGGAATAACATCACCTGATTCAAGTAGATCAGATTCCGGCCCCCAGCCAAAATCATCGACGATGGATTCTCCTTGCTCATTGACTGTGATCTGGCCAAAAACAAAGTTTTCGGCCCCTCTCCTTGCTTCTCCCATGATGGTGACACCTTTGGCCGCGATTCCCACAGACGGCGCCAACTGTCGTGGGGTAGATAACACGGCAGATGCTACTTTGGGGTAGCTTGAGTTTTTGGGCAAGGCGACACTGGCGTCTGGGAGATTGTTTAGCATTGCAGGGGACACAGGTTTACCCAGGTTCGGCCTCTCCATTGGAGATAAAGACCTACTTCCTGCTATCTTATTATTAATCTTGGTCTCGATCTCGATAACCCGGCTACGACAACAGAGCCGGATCTCGATCTAGGTTACAAAGCTTGTGTGTCTCTCTCGATGGTTCTCTCGCCTAAAGCTTGGGGATTATGAAAGACTTGCTAGCTACGGTTCAGGGGCCGGTTTATATAGATACCGGGCCCTCTGACCGCGTACACAATAGAGCCGGGTTCTACCCGAACTCCAAGTCCTATCCTAGCTCCTTTATTCTTCGTGCACTCCAAGTCTTGAACCGCCTCTTGAACCGCCTCTTGTACCTTCCAGAATATCACCTTCCTTAGCCGGGTCACCGCCAAGATGCCGGCCCAGAAACATAACCCGGCCCGTGCTGAGGGCGAACTGGCCTGACCGGGCCTCCCTCCTGGCGGATCACGTTTCCCTCTTCATGGGCCTACCGGGTTATTATCCCTCCATCAGAATTCGCCCGCGGCGCCATGAAGAGGCCGCGCGCGAGACCGACGGACGTAGTTGGTGTGGCGCTTGCGGCGGAGGTGGTGAATCCCGCGCTAGGGTTTGCGCCGGTGACCGGTCCCGCGGTGGGGTTTGCGGAGGCGCCGGCGGCCGAGGGGTCGCGGTTGTACGGAGGGGTCGGGGGAATGTCGGACCAGCCGGGAGGGGCGCAGCCGGAGCGAGGGCGGGAGCGGCGAGAGACTTCAGATCCGGCGGTTGGTGACTCGCGCGCTTTTTCCCTTTCATCGCGCGCGCTGGACTGGAGGCCACAAATATGGTGCGAAATGTACCGCTTCGTCCAGCGCGCTGGACGGTTTATCGCGCGCGCGGGGTTTTGGCGCTGCCGCTGGAAGACTGATTTCGGCCGCGCGCGTGCTATATTGACGGTTTATTCGGCGCGCGGCCTATATAGCGCCGCTGTTGGAGATGCTCTAAGCATGTATAGCTTGTGTGATTCTGTAGTTGCACAAATATCTAGCTCTTCTTTTATTTTTCTGAAATCAAAACAGTGTGACATGACAAATTCAGTATTCTTAAGAAATATTACCGCAATCATATTTCTATTTGTTTATTTAATATATTTTTGAAGAGATTAGTTTATCATTGAAACAAACTGTGCTCAACTAGTGTCGGCTGTTATGGATATGTCGCATGATCACTGATCTTGGTACACATTGTTTCAGAGATCAAGTCGAGGTAGAGAATGCAAATTTGTAAAAGCGGGCCGTATGCAGGTTAGGGTTAGTCAATGCCTCGCTAACTTTGCGAGGTACGAGGGGAGAACTGCTGCATGTCTTAGTTATGGACCTGATGTAGTTCTCCAGTGAGCCTATTGTAACTCAAACTGCTTAATTAAGGTCATGTTGTTGGAAACAAACTTTTAATTTATTTGACACTACAAAGAACACAAGAAATTACAGATATTACATCTAGGTTCATAGACCACCTAGCAACGACCACAAGCACTGGAGCAAGCCGAAGACGCGTTGCTGTCATCGCCCCTCCCTTACCGGAGCCGGACAATCCTTGTTGTATTACAAAGTCGGAAAGTCATCAAGTTAAAATCCCACGGGACCGGCCAGCGCATCAGAACAACAATCATCGCCGACGAAGAGAATCGTAGACCCAAATGATCCAATCTGTAAACACACGCACGCAGACGAACAAAAATTGGATCCAGATGGATCCACCAAAGACAAACACCGACCGAAACTGCAAAATCCGCTGGAGACACATCTCCACACGCTCTCCGATAACGCTAGACGCACCGCCGAGACGAGGGCTAGGCGGAGAGAACCCTATTCCATCTTCAGGGAGCCACGACCTTGTCTTTTTTGAGTAGGACACAAATCAAGCCAGAAAAAACACCTAAAAACATAGCCCTTCCCCTGGCCCAATCCACTGCACCTACATCACCCTAAAGCCATAGGAGATGAGAAAGATCGGTGGTTGTGCAGACAGGAGGGAGGCAAGAAACCCTATGGGATATGGCCTATCTTCCCAGAGCTGAGAACGTGCCTTATTATTCTTCGACGTAAACCATAATATTGAAAGGCTCTATGCAACTAAAAACAGAAGAAAATAATAAAGATCCTATTTTACACCACAAAAAGATAGAATCACTTTTTCTTTCGCATATTTCAAGAATAGACACTATGCAGAGACTAAACCGAGAGAAGCCCATTTCTTGTTAATTTCGACCAGACCTTAGCAGTAGCAGAACATCTAAGCCTAATCCTATGCCGCAGGATTGTCACCAATTATGGGTACTCCAAAAGCCGCATCACAAAACCGTTGCATGCTCATATGCCACCGTGAGAAATTGAGAATCCTGATCGATACTCGTCTCATTTCCTTAGTACTCCCTCCGTTCGTATTTATAAGACGTTTTAGAACTTTCCTAGATTCACACACATTTACATGTATTTAGACACTATTTAGTGTGTATGTTCACTCACTTCCATCCGCATCTAGTCAACATGTGAAACACTTAAAACATCTTATATTTAAAAACGGAGAGAGTATTGAGCAACAACTCAGTCTAGCACGTTTTGATACTGGATAGAATGGTACTGGTCTGATTCGTACTACAAGTCTGCAGGAACATAGGTCACGAACCGAACAGTAAAAACTCCCATTACATTGGCGGACGAGATAGTAAATAGACAATTTCAGGGCGGATGCACGTAAATTTTCTGAAACAAGCGGAGTTAAATAGACCAAAGATTCAGCTGATATTTCATCAATGTTAAAACGTGCAAATTTACACCCTGATAAGTCGGCGTCCGTTGGCACCCGTTTGCAATGTTCTCTTGCCATATAATACTAACACTCCACCAGACAACAATACATGAGTTTAAGCTGTTTCTCTACCAGGAGATGGAGAGGCGAGCTGGGGAGTGGCAGGAGGCGGACATCGTTGCCATGGCTTCCTTGGCGAACGGGATTGGGGATTTGAGATTTGGGAATGGGGGCAGCTTGGACATGTTGCGGCGCCACAGTGACGAGGGCCCAGGTGAATTCGAAAAATGCAATTAGGACCGACAAGTGAGTGACCAAGAGGACTAAGCCACCTAATTCGCCAGCTTAGATTATGAGAGTATCGGAAAACTCCTTTAAATACTTTAGGTTTAGAGGAGGGGAGGATGACACGTCTCCCCCAGTTTCCGATCACAAGAGACCAATAAGGTACGGTCAGCTTTTGCAAAGATATGGAATGCTTGGCTCGTGCACCGGATACAAATGTTTTTTATATGATAAAATAATTATTTTCATATACGTGGTTAAAAAATACTCTCTCCAATCAGAAATGATTGACACGGATTTGCCTCAATATGGATGTATTTATACACTAAAATACATCTAGATACATATATATATATATATATAAATTAACAGATGCTCCCTGGTGCCCGGGCATCAGGATAGAATACAGTATATTTTGTGTATGTATACGACACATATAACTCGGGTATGAAAATGTCAGGTATATAGGAGGTACACATATGGGTATACGTATTCGAGGTATCTACATGTTATACATACCTCGAGTATGTGTGTCCAATTGTACGTGTATATATATATATACACACAAAAATGTGTGTGTATATATATATATACACACAAAAATGTGTCAATCATTCTCAATCGGAGGTAGTATTTTATATTATTCAGGTATGGCTGTCTTTCATACTAAGGTGGTGTTTTGTCTTCCATATGGTTTCCATGTGAACAGTAAAGATCATTAAAAATGTTTTACTAAATTCAAAAAAAGAAATGTTCATTTCATTTTACATGTTCATGTCGGCAGATTTTCGTGAATAAAAAGCATATACCATGTCAAAATAATAATAATAATAGTATGTTCTAAAAAGCGATATTTGAGCACCAAATTGGTCTTTTTACACAAGCCGCAATTATTTTAATTCATCTGTAAATATTTACATGTGCAAGGAGGATAAGTACATGAACATGTGTAAATGTTTTAGGATCTTTTTACATTATGGATGTCATTTTCTTTACCACGAATATATGCTCCTCGGAGCCGTTTTAAATTATGGCTTTCATATTTGTTGTTCATGCAAAAGTAGCAGACGAAAGAACTTAGAGCATCTCTAGCAGAAACCTTAAACCGCGGAACCTTAAAACCGGTTTACGGTTCGTAGAGCATCTCTAGCAGAAAACCTTAAACCGCAGAATCTTAAAACCGGTTTACGGTTCGCGAACCTCGCATTTTTTAGGTCAAAACGAGACGCGACATAGCAGAAACCGTAAAACCGAACTTTAAAACAAAATATTTCCGAATATTCCTCTGTTTTTTCTTCTATTTTCCCCATCTTCTTCCTCCCGTGCGTGCTTGTAGTTGTGGCACATGGATCGATCGATCGATTCATTGATGGGAGTAGCTAGCTCGTACCAGTACAACATGGATGGATCGACCCGGTCCTCCCGGGCGCCGCCTGCCGGCGCCTCCGCCGCTCCTCGCGGCCGCCGCCGTCGCTGCTGCTCCTCACGGCCGCCACCCATCCTCGCGGACACCGCCGCCGTCGGGCCGGCGTAGAGGCCCTGGGGCAGGCGAGCACGGTCTGCCAGCTGCTGCTTTAGTTTCGCTGATTCCGGTGGTCCTCCGCCGGATTCCGTCCTTGAACATTCCCTCCCGCTAACTGCTTTTCGAGTATACGGGGACCCTTCAGTTCGGCCGCGAAAATCTCATGTTAACGGTTCCGCAGGACGAATTCACGGGCACCCTCAAAATCGTTTACGGGTCGGCGGCTTTTAAGGGTTCTACTATTTCCGTTTCTAAAGTTACGAAACTGTAAACGGCGGTTATTTTAATATTCTGCGACTTTTAAGTTTTCTGCTAGAGATGCTCTTAGCTCATTCCATTTGAGTAACACGTTTCTGATATTTCAGAAGAAAAATATGATGATTCCAAACACAACTCTATTTGATTTGACAACACACCGCTTTTAGCAATAATTGTCTCCTTTGCCAAGGCCATTCCTGGAGAGAACATCTGGACACAAGTCACCGAGGCAAAAGAGCACCGTCGCTAACTTTCGCCATGTTCTTGCGGACAACGAGTTGTTCCACCAAGAAAATGGATCAATTGCTTGGCGAGAGGGACAACTCGGTACCCTATGGTTTTGCGACGGGGATCACACACCATGTCGTCACCGAGGCACAAGAGCACCATCGCTAACTTTCGCGACATTCTTGCAGACAACGAGTTGTTCCATCAACAAAGTGGATCAACAGCACCTTGCTTGGCGAGAGGGACAACTCGATGCCCTATGGTTTTGCAACGACGATCTATGGTGCCTTGCTCATAGAGCCCTTTCGACCTCCTCCTTCAGGTATTATGTTTGTCTCAAAGGGCCAAAATCAGGGCTCTAGATGCACTACTTGGAGCATTTGCTTGGTTTGATTGGGAAGAAGATGGATTTACAACTTGTCATTGGTGTTTACGGTGACATGGGAGACGAGATATACTATATACTATTTTGGGTTACTCAAATGCCTCACGATATGGTTTTCAAATTTGTATGAGAACATTACGAACATATCACTCTGAGACAACACGAGATGCCCTATTTAGCTATTTATATATGTTGGAAATGAGTTAAGCCCTCTAGTTCCTGCCTTGTTGTCGTGCACTGGTAATGGTTTCTCGCCACTGCACCAAGGATGAGTTTTTTTTTTTTTTTTGCGAGGAAGGATCAAATTACAAACTAACCAAGACTCTTACAGAAAAGCCCAGGAACATAGAAAATTACAAAGAAGTCCACCCGAGCTCTGGCTTCGTCTCCGTCGAACAGGCCGCTGCGCCGGCGAAACCTGCCGCTGCTCCTCCATAACCTTGGACTGGGAGGATCCCCATCGCGAGCAGGAAGGCGACGCTCCTCGGCACCTGAGCACCTCCACCCTGGACGACAGGCGACGCCGCCATCTTGGTCACCTGCAACTTCACCTTCAAGAACCACAAAAGCCGGCGCCGCCGCCACACGGCCTCCGGCGAGGGGAAAGCACACTCGGAGGCTCCACCGAGCCGGGAGTGTGCTGGGGGCGGCCGATCTGCAGCGAAGCTCCACCGGAGCACCCACCACAGAGGAGAAGGTAGCCACCTGCAAAAGCCACTCCGGCGACGCCGCCATCTCCACAGCGTTTCCGGCTAGCAACCTACGAGGACCTACACTATATACACACCGTGATCCGTCGATTCCCCAACCTCCCGCCGCCGGAGGCGGGGGATCGAACGGATCGACGGCGGCGAGGTGGTCAACGCGGGGGGAGCACAAATCGCCCTTCCTCAGTACTGTAGCGGAGGGAAGGGAGAGGTCCAAGCTCTCTTTTTGGTATAACAGACCACCAAGGATGAGTTACTTGTACAATTCCTGCGTTTGCACCAAGGACGTAGCTTGTGTGATTCCGTCCTTACACAAATATATGACTCTTGGTTATTTTTCTGAATGTCAAAACAGTGCGACCTATTATATTCTTTATTCTTAAGAAATATTAGTGCAATCTTATTTCGGTTTGTTCATTTTTTTTGTCAATAGATAAAAAGAGTTTATAATCACGTTACTATGTTAATCTCGCAAGGATTTTAATTTCTAGAATCATAACAGTAAAATGTTGATGCAAAACAACAGACTGGGAAAAGTTCATCCGAGTGTCTCAGCCTAATATAATGCCACAGGATTATCGCCAATTCCTCCAAAAACCACATTACCAAAACCATTTGGCAAACTCATATGTCTTCGCTATGAGAATCCTGGTTGAAACTCTTCTCAATTCTTTGGTGTCGAGCACAACTCAGTCTAGCGCGGTTAGAAGGGTACTGGCTTGATTCATACAAGTCTGCAAGAACATAGGCCACGAACTGAAGAGTAGCAGCTCCCATTACATTTGCCGGGAAAATAGTAAACAGGCAATAGAAGACGCTAGAAATTTTCTGAAGCAAGCAGAGTTAGATAGACCAAAGATTCAGCTGATACTTCAATGTTAAAACGTACAAATTTACACCCTGATAAGTCGGCGCCGTTTGCAATGAGCCAATGAACAAATAAGATGGGAATTATGTTCCTCTTGCCACAGAGCACTAACACTTCACCAGATACCTGCACTTAAGCTGTTCCTCTAGCAGGTGTTCACCAGCTCATGCTGTCATGTGACACAGTCAACACATGGGATTTGTCAAGGTACCTGGCTGATACCTGGGTTCGTATCTCGAACTCACAGTTGCAGGTCAAGTAAGCACGGTGGCTAATGGAACCTCTAGCTGACATCTCATGGAACCTGTGTCATCACAGCTTCTTCCTTCCTACATCTGTGTCTGTAGAAACATCTCAACCTGTCAACAACACAAAAGGCATTCTGAGTGATGGCGCCTTAACTGGAAGACAAACTGAAGGATACTGCATTTTTTTCCATGAATAAAATAGCGAATGGTACCTCAAATCCCTACTGCTGCTTGCAGGTTAGTTCCATTGCTGTCATCCACTGGCATTCCCCTGTGAAAGGATTTGTCATGACTCGTAAAGAGAGGGAGAGAGAGGCAACAAGGGCAGGGGAGGGAGATCATACTGTTCTTTAGCTTCAAGTTTAAGCTGATCAATCTGATTCTGCAGATCAACACAGGCAGCTTGAATAGCTATATTTTTCTGACACAGTTCCTGCCATTCTACTGTCAACGCATGGAGTTGCCCGCCCGTATTTTGCTGATTGAAAAAAGATTATCAGTTGTCTGCAAAGTACGGTCACAATTGCTACAAATTTAGGACAGGAGATCAACGGTTTGCTACCTGATGAAATTTCCTCTCACGGTTGACGGTTTCTATCTTTTCGTTGTATTCCACAGCCATTTTTTGCATCCTACAAAGTATAAGGTTAGCACATACTTAATGGCATATCAACTTTGTAGAGGCCATGAATGCATGCAAAATAATAAAGCATAGTCAAGCATGTGCTTCAGAATCCCATGGATGTCTATGCTACACTAAAACTGATGCATCACAGATGTGAGACCAGCTACAGAAATATTAGTTTTTAGTAACCTTCGACATAGGGCAATACAGATAACGCAGACACCAAACTGAACCATGTCAAATGAAATTCAAGGAAAACAGAAACGATATGAACAGCACTGAAATCAAAGTGATACAGCACTGTCAAGGACATATCGCGAAAACAAATTACCTAGACAAAACCGATTCCATTTTCCTGTTCTGGAGCTTCCAAACCTCAACACCGTGCTTCAGCATAAGCTCCAGATTCTCAATCCTGAAACACTAACTTCATCTCAAAACAAAGAAGTATGTTTGAAATCAATAACGGACAATACATGATAAGAACCATATGCACAAGGTGAAACAAAAAGACATAACCTACTAAATAAAAATCCTTACCTCAACTGAAGCTAAGAAATTCAAAGCCTTACACCTCAGTATATCACAATCAAAAGCATAAACTAAATTTGGAGTACGCATTGTCATCAATATGGTTGTTATAGAATGTCAAACTAGGAGCACTGTGATACATTCCATTCTACCAATGATTACTATAGTATGTATAAACGAATTAGCTCTTGCATCAGAACAACATTTTGCTTGCCATTCCAAACAGACTGCAGAACACTTTGTTAAAGAGTCTACCCTTTTGAATTTGGTTTTCATTTGACCATATAATTTACAAACACGCATTGTTCATAGAAATTTTACAAGCTAGTATTATGGTATGGAAAAACATTGGTAATTCCTACATAATGGTCAGCAGGGCATGTTAAAGACAGACGTTGGTCAACTTGATCCTGAGTCTGATGCAGCTAAATGCAATCTACTGCTTGATCTTTGAGGCTAGATTTCTAATTCAGTGCTCAGTGTGTTTACCTTATTAGTAAATGCGATTTTCTGTGGGGAAAAAGTCCATCAATATCCTAAACATAGCACTAAAAAAACACTATGGAAGTTCCTTTGCAATCATATGTTCGTATGGCTTCACAGATACACAACATTCGTATTCATAACTGAAACTGTTATAAACAAGCTGCCTTAGTGGCCAATCAAAGCTGTCAATGTGTATCTCTATTATAGAAAAATGTCGAGTCACAGCACATGATTCCTCAAATGCAGTAACCAACCTTACCTTATAATTTGATGCTGCAGCTGGCTCTGAGCATTTCGTAAAGCTTGCCTCCAAGCAGCCACATCATTCCGCTTGTTTGTTGGAGGTGGCTCCAAACCATAGCGGGACATCTCTATGGTTGCAGGTGGCTTGCCTGCTCTAACACGTTCATACTCTTTCGCAAGCATAGGATGATCCTAAAACAAAAATGCTAAGTGAGAGCATGATACCTTTACCTTCACAAATAAAAATCTAAATAAAATAAAATATGTAAGTCTCCCCAATTATACATTATCGTCAAAACCTGCCACGAGAAAATAATGACCATTTAATTGATTTTGGATAATGTCTACACAAAATCATCTGCTCTGCAACAATTTTACAATTTATGCATACCTGTGTGTGCTAAGTAGCATCAGATATGCAATTTATGCTGGGCATGTAGCTTTATTGATGCATATGAAAAACTTAACAAGTCAGCCTTTTGAACTGCTAACAGAGATCAGGTGAGGCAAATGATGAAATAGTTGTGTGAACGCCTAACGGCCTAGCTACAAAACTAATTGTTAGTTGAGTTCCGAGGCACATCCAAAAAAAAATGCTTCCTTGAGTGGCATTAGAGAGAGTCACGTCCAAACTAGACGTAGTTCAAGTTTTAGTTTACAAATGCTTCCTTCTATTTCTGAGGCAACATTTCCACCAAATTAGTGTTTTAGTTGCTTACTTGAGTGGCATTAGAGAGAGTCACGCACAAATTAATAGAGGACAAACTATGTCAAAACATATGGCAGGAACACTTGTACTTTGAGCCTGTTAGCAGTAGGTGGCGCCATGGCAGTTACCATTTACTGGTGCTCAGCTGAAACTGATGTTTTTGGCTTTTCAGTCAGTTGTCTAAATGATAGTGGAAATCGGCTCATTTTGAGGCGCATGGAAAAAAGTAAAAAATATGGCATAAACTCCCCATGTTATATGAGCATGGAACTATAACAATATCTCTTTACACAGTAAGAGAACTCTTTGAATCAAGGTGAGAATTGTCCTTTCAATCTAGTTGCAATTCAGCTAGTACGTGTCAGTTTTTTCCTGAAATAAATTCGTCAGTGCATGGCCCAAGCACTGAAGCTACCTCTAGTCATAATATTGTAGGTCTAAGATAGTGTGTTAACCTCGGTGCAGATTACATAATTTTAGCTTCACGCAGACAGAACAAGGAATGAGATAATGGATCAGCTTTTGCCTGGTCTGCACCTTTTTTCCAATATGGTAATATTTTTTACAAAGCCAAAGGCAAAGAAGCAACCAATATTGTCCTTCAGTGTGCATTACTACATAAAACGGCATCAATTTTACTGGATGTACTGCTTGTGGTGCATCTTGCATCTATGGTAAATTTACTCTCTAATTGCTTCAGCAAAGTTAAAGGCACATGACAATCAGGGGCTGCTCTCCATACCAGCTTACAAGTGGAAGATGCAATAGTGGGAAATTATAATGTTTTAAGCAGAGGGTTAATCTTTTCCTCCAGGTATTATGATACGAAAGACATGACCTTAGTAACTAAACAGCGTTGCAGCCTACACTAGGGTCTGAAAATTGAACCACAATCCTCATTCAAATACTATAGCGAAATTCACTTTTTACACAAATTCAATAGACCTAGGAAGCTTTATAGTGTTGTTTGGTGTTGACAACAGCAAACGATGGATACTTTGTCAATAGTTCAGTTTTGATCCCATCAAAACAGCCGATAATAGGAGAAACATTCAGTAGTAATTACTAATTAGTTCTCGAAATCAAGCCCATGCATTATTTTTCAACTAAATTGACTGATATAGGTTTTGTAACAATAGCAGAGAGTGATTGGTTGAATGAAAACAAAAGGTATCCGTGTTCATGAGCTGACGAGTAACCTTGATTCCCTCACATCAACTATATAAGACTGAAACATCATAGTTGAGTCCTTTTCTGATCTAGTGGATGTGTTGATCTGCTACGTTGTTCTCTAAATACACATCTGACAACGAAACCTTATTTCAGACCAGTTCTTCCTACAACCAACTCCTAATTGCACAGTTCATCCACGAAAGAGCCAATTCCGACCTAAAATATGCTAATGTTGAAGAAATCATTCGGTAGTAATTACTAATTTGTTCTCGCGTCCATGAAGTATTTTTCAACTAAAATGACTGACATAGGTTTTGTAACAATAGCAGAGAGTGGTTGGTTGAATGAAAACAAAAGATATCCGTGTTCATGAGCTGTCTTGATTCCCTCAGAAATAAACATCTACTCCGTACCATATAAGACTGAAACATTGTAGTTGAGTGCTTCTTTTCTGGGCTAGTGGATGTGTTGATCTGTTACGGTGTTCTCCAATTACACATCTGACAATGAAACCTTATTTCAGACCAGTTCTTTCTACAACCAACTCCTAATTGCACAGTTCATCCACGAAAGAGACAATTCCTAGCTAAATTATAATGTTGAAGAAAAAATTGTAGAACAATCCTAAACCTAATACACTATCAAAACTCCAAAAGCTAAAACGAGAAGGAAAAAAAAAACAAAGAAAATCTCAGTGAGTCCAGCTATAAACGCAGATCAGAGAGAAAACATGACATGGGCGACGAACAGCTACCCGGGGTCCTAGTAGAAAGAAACATAGGGCTGAGGCACCCACCTGGAATCCAGCGGAGGGTACGGGGGGGAGGTCGCGGAGGAAGTCGGCGGGCTTCCGGTGCGCCCGGCGCATCTCCTCCTCGACGAGGCGGTCGACCTCGCGCTTGACCGCCGGGTCGCCGTAGTCGCCGTCGATGTAGGGCAGCGCGTCGACCGTCTCGGCGTCCGGCGGCGCGCGCCACGGCACCCCCGCCGCCTCGGCCGGTGGCGCCTCCAGCATGAGCACCTCCGTCGTCGCCGAAGAGGCCATCACGGCTAGAGAGAGAGGGGCCGCCGGGTAGGTTAGGGTGTCGCGCCGCGCGGAGCAATGGGGGATTTAGCTCTGGAGGAAGAAGCTCAGGGCGGCGTTTGCGTTTAGGGCTGGGCTTCCTACTTCAGTAATGTTGTGCCTGGATTTGCAGGCCCATCTGATCTGATCCGTTCACGCATCGATGCAGGCCTTGGGCCTCACATGGGTGTGGGCAGTGAGCCTGTTAATCTTCCGTGTCTGCTCTCAATAAACGGGTGTCGCTAGCTAGAGGGAACCTTCGCAAAGGGTAAAAATAGACAACGCCAGCGTGCCACGTGTTGCAATACGGTGGGAGCAGGAAAAGCAAAGCCAAACACGTCACCGCCCTGGTCCCGCGTCCTTCCACGTCCTTGTGAAGGCTCCAGCGAACGAAGCCTTCCCGTTTCTGCTCCCGCGTACTACGTACATCCTGCCTGCTCCCACGCGTACAAGGAAGCCAGGAAGCTCAACCGTGGGCTGCACCTTGTTTTAGATTCACGGTAGTAGTTGTACATGCACATATATTAAATAAGTACGGAGTATGACATGTTGGTTGTACAAAAATACGGTGTACAACTGTACATAACATAAAGTACACGAAATTACATAGGAAGTACAAATGCACAGAAAGTGGAGTACATAAATATATAAAAAGTACACACATTATGCTACGGGATGTACGGACGCGCCGCTACTAGTTGTACACGATTCTACTGGATATACACACATGTTGCTACTGGATGTACGTACATTATGCTACTGGATGTACGGACGCGTTGCTACTAGTTGTACACGATTCTACTGGATGTACGTCCGCGCTGCTACTGGATGTACAGACCGCTACTAGATGTACGCTCACGTTGCTACTAGTTGTACACGATGCTACTGGATGTACTACACTCGCGCTGCTACTGGATGTACACTCACGCTGCTACTAGTTGTACACGATGCTACTGGTTGTACACCTGCGTGCTACTGAATGTACACGATGCAACTGGATGTACAATCACGTCCTGCTATTGCATGTACACTCACACTGCTACTAGATGTACACGCTGCTACAGGATGTACAAAGTACACAGAACTGGTTGTACAAAGTACGAGAAAAAAAAGTTTCTCAAAACCTATCAACATGGGATCTACTTTTGAAGATCTCGACGCAAGGATTTCAAATATGCAAACCGTTCATAATTTGGATAAACGGTTCAAAAGATATTTCATTTTTAAAAAACGGATCTCGAAATAAATGCGGTCCAAATCTGGCGCGGGGAGAAGAAAGAGAAAACCCAGCAAAATTCTCTCATGCTGCCACTTGTCACGCATGCAAACACACCCACGGGACCGCGTCAAACGAGAAGCCGACACTTGTCAAAAGCACAACGCACGCGGGGTTCCCTTCGCGAAGGGAACCCTTTAAGAGCATCCCTAGTGGATGGTGTATATGGAGGTGGATGGTAAATATACACGATGCAAACCGAAAAATCTTCCCAGTGGATGGTGTATACGGGCGTGGAAATTTAACACGACCATCCACGACGCTACTCCTCGTGGAAATAAACACGCCTCCTACACGCTCGTGGAAGACGGAAACGACGGAAGTGCTGTTCTCCCCCCTCCTCCCGCTCTGCTCCCGCCCCCGTCCGTGCCCATCCTAGCTCGCCGGCGGCCGCTCCCCTCACAGGTAAGCTCTCTCTCCCTCCTATTTTTCCATTCCCGTCGGTAGAGAAGGGGTTAGAGGAGGCGCGGGACGTCGGGCGGCCGCCACACCGCTGGCCAGATCGGCGGCGGCGCGCGCGCCATGGGGAGGGGAGGTCGGGGAGAGAGGGGATGGGGCCGCCGCCTCTAGGTGTAGTGGCTGGGGTCGTGGCTCCATGGGGAGGGCGGGACGGAGGACAGAGATGGGGGAGGGAGCGATGGGGAGGGTGGGGGAGAGGCCGCCGCGGCCTGGAGAGGATAGGGGCCGGAGAGGAAAGGGGCTGCGGCCGCCGCGCCATGGAGAGGAGATGGCCTGGGGCGGCGGCTCGACGGGGAGAGGCGGTGAGGTCGACGGGAGAGGGGATGGCGCGGAGCCAAGGGCTGGGGGAGGTGGGGGGACGGCGGCGGCGGCCTGTAGGGAGGCGGAGGAGCTCGGCTCGATGGGCGGCCGCGGCCTGGAGGCAGAGGAGCTCGGCTCGAGGGCGTGGTCTGGAGGCGCACCGCGGCCTGGAGGGCACCGCGGCCTGGGTTGTCTCGATTTAGTCTGGAGGAGCTCTGCTCGATTTGCTGCTGCCCATCGACCTGGTTTTGGCTGGATGGTGCGGCTGTGTCGATTTGGTGCTCCAGTTTCTCTCGGTAGTGTCTCCATGGTAGCAGAAAAATACATGGGTTGTAGTATGATATATAGATTGCTATCAAATTGCTATGGATTTGCTAAGATGTTTGTTGTTGCCCGTGTGTCTTTTTTCATTGTTTGCAGATGGATGGTGATGAAAATTTCTTGGACAGCAGAGAAGTGTACTAATTACGAACCTTCGCCGAAACAAATATTCGGGATAGCGAGGAACTTCTTTGAAGTAGTCGTCCCACAGAAGAACAAATCCGGCATCTCTTCCTCGATCGATTGTCCGACGTCCATGCTTCGAACCACCATGGCGTCGAGCGTTCATCCTCTCTTCCTCCTCGCGCTCGGCGAATGCTGCAAGTATGAGTTCATCGTCGCCAGATGAAGATGACGAAGAACTCATGTCCCAAGAGGATGTGTTCATTGTGTTGCGTGAGAGACGACAGAGAAATCTAGGAGTGAGAAGAGAAATCACAGGTAGAGATGCTGGAAGAGAGGTGGTCGGGGTGGTTTATATAGACCAGAAATCTGGCCGTTGAAAATATAGCCGTTGGAAATATGGCCGTTGGAATATAGCCGTTTGAAAATAGAGCCGTTGGAATATACACGTCCTGATTTACACGTCCGGATACACGTTCCACTGAAAAAGTAGGACGTGTATAATTTAGCAAGGTGTATATGGACGTGTATATGGAGATATACACGTCCATATTTACACCATCCACTAGAGATGCTCTAATTAGTGATTTCCTCAATAAACAGTCTGTTAACCCTCAAAAAACAATAAGGCCCAGCTTGGTTCCCCGTTTATTTCCACCCCCGCTGAAAAACGACGGATCGTAGCACAGAATTACGGACGTTCGGAGGTGGTAGAAAATTACCGGCCATTTCCTGTCCAATTACCTGGAATCCAAGCACGCCCTAAACAGTTTCATTCTACCTCCGGCGAACCATTGTGGGGCATCTTTGGTTTGAAGGATAAAAAAAAAACGATTTTATCCCATATGAATTATTCCTATGAAGTGCATTTGGTTCAAAATATTGAATCCTCTAACAAAAAATTATGGTTTGGTTTCCTACACTACAATTTTATAAGATTTCTAGCAAGAGGTGACACGTTTGGAAAAATTCCTGTGCGTCAATGATAACTATGACATGTACCTGATCCTTATGAAAATTTCCTGCGTTTTTTTCTGTGGTGCAAATAAACAATGCATGCTACTTGTTCCTGCATTTTTTTTCCTACAGCATTTTAAGTGTCATAATCGTCATATTTGTGCAATATTCTTATTCATATGTTTTTCAAATCCAGCGAACCAAAAAGCCCTAATGTGTGTCTAGCGTAGCGTTACTATGTGCCAACAGGATAGCGGTGAGGAGCTTATTTGGCTCAATTACACGCCAAGTGTGGCACTCGGGAGAAAGGCGAGCACGCTATAGCCATCGCTCACGTTCAGGCACACCCATAAGTTGTGTGAAAAAAGTCAGGATCAAGTTAGCGCATCAAGCCACAACGGATCAAAAATTAGAATTCAATTTACAAGTACAAAGACGGAAAACAGTATTCACCAACCGCATGTAGCTATATCCGGTTACAGCATCTAGCGGATCCTATAAAAGGGCAAAAACCTTATAATAACCTTTGTTTTTAAGTTTAGGGATGGAATCTTTACCAGAGAAAATACTCGCTTCGGAAATTATCGGCATAGATTTTTCTAAATACGGATGTATCTATACATATTTTACTTTGTAGATACATCCATATTTGACAAATTTGTGTCAACCATTTCTGATCGGAGGGAGTACCTTATTGTGGCGGAGTCTGGGACGATCTTGTAGGGTTGCGTAATGGTAATTTAAAATTTTCCGTATAACATACTATGCAACAGCCAAGATCATCTATGAAGATACAAGAGAATAACAATTCAATGATCTAGTACGAAGTACGTTACCAATACCGTTGAAGCGGAAGAGGTGTTAATGACGAAGTTGATGAAGCATTTGGAAGATTCTCTGGGCTAAGCCTAGCGGAGAGAATGTTGCCGACTCCCGTGTCCAGCTATCTTGATCCGACAGAGCGAGGGTCAAGCGTCGGGGCTCTGATGCCTGACCCCTCTTAGAGTTCGCACACGTCCGTCGGGTCTAGTTCAGCAGAATTTCACTTATCAGCGCTAAGCATCTACTGGTGTATGAAGATGGAGATCTCAACACATGAGAAAGATATATAAAGAAAGATTGGATATCAATCTATAGGGAGAGGAACCTCAAAACCCCGTGGATTAGAACCCAACTCTTAATTCCTCCAAAGGGAGAACTTGAGAGAAACTTGTGTGTTACCAAAAGGGAGGGGGTGGGGGTTTATATAGGAGGACAAGGGGGAGGGGATGCTTGGAGGAGGGGCAAAACCCTCCCCCTCATCCGCCGCCGCCATGGGGTGGGCCCCACCCGGTTGGCCACACCGACCTAGGGTTAGGGTGCCACCCCAAACCCTAGGCGCCGGCCCCACATGGGTCATGGGGCCCACTTGCGGGTAGGGAGGAGGGGTGCCTCCGTCCCCTCCTTGCCCATGCGCCGACCCACCACCACCCTAGAGTGGTGCGGGGCCCACATGGCAGCCTCATTGTGGGTCTTTGCCTTTTAATTTCTTTTGAATATTTTCCTTTTATATAATTTTATCTAATTAATTCCAAACTTAATATGTCCTTTAACAGAAAATTCCCGGAATTCATTACTTATCATATAAACCTATTTATATGATCCGGGACACCTAGTGTCCGCACACAATTTTTTTGGATAAATATTTTCTCCTTATATAAACTCTCGGAAGAAATCTGACAGCAATAGAAACAATTCCTATCAATCACCCTGAGACATCCAACGTCTACATATTTAATCTCTCTGATATATGTTAGATATATCGATCACGCGGAAACACTATTCCAGTGATACTCTATCTATATTTCAGACCAACCATTATACACAACTAAACATATCTAACTTAAGTGTGTGACCCCTATAGGTTCGATAACAAGTATCTATGATTAGAAGTACTTATCTAATCAACGGTCAATGTTAGGACCATGGATGTCTGCATTGACCACTACCGTTATACAAAGTTAATTTGTTAAACTTGTTGGCTATTTAATATATCATTCTCATTACTCCCGATACTGAACTTTACCCAAGATTAGGTATTCTCATATTTACATGAATCAATTCTCGATTCACTATATCTTTGTCTATCTCGTTAACCGGTAAGTATCCTTTTACTCGTTCTCGTATTACAATATCCCACACGATAAAACTTCATCATGCATTGTCTGCAGAATATATTGGATATCTCTCATACCCAGCGGGGCCGGGATGTATCTCTCTTTTGATAGAGGAGTAATTCTCATGTATGAACACTAAGATTAATATACACCTTTGGAATTACCCAGCAACTGCCTTTTTGATCACCCTGTTTACGACGTGATGTTTGACAAAATCAAAGCAACACTTCGTGAATGTATAACATTAACAACTTCATGGTTTAAGAACATGTTATATAATAATCTTGCTGTGATATATCGCTAAGGACAAAAGACACTTTTTAAGAAATCTCGTTGCATATCAACGACTTGGGTCTACCCAGCCTTATTGTTTTCACCAACAATATGCTACTCATTGATGCTGACATAAACTATGTCCATGACTAGGAAAACACAGTTATATTGCATTCAACAAATTGGTCATTGGATAATACCTGGGTATCTATAAATTGTTTATGCTAACTACACTATTGATGATGATCTAAAGCCGTGGCAAATCCAACTCAATATGTCAGGGTGGTCTAATAGTGGAATTTTTTATCCGGCAAGAATTATGGAATGGAGGCTTTTTTTTAATTGTTCTACTATGGTACATAGGCTATATGGAAAGGACGGGGTGGCTAATGAACCACCATGTTCACCACCAAGATCCGCCATTGATCTAGAGGCTATGATGCGGCGTCCAGGTACTATGCAAATAGGAGACATGCTAAGAATACACTGCATAATACACAGGTGTGGTGGGGACCACGAGAAACTTTTGTGGTCCAGATAGTACGATCATCCGAACATACGAGTCGAAACAGATTTCGACTATGATGGCTCGTTCACTTAATCTTTTGACTGCCTCTTCCGGACATTAGGTTTGTCTCAAAGGGAAAATGCAAATTCTTCATGCTCTACTTTTTCCACCCACCCTTTCTTGTCAAACATCTCCTTCTAATCAATGGATTTAGCAGTGATCCCGCTAACACTCAAAAAAAAATGTCAGGGTGGTCTTACAGTGGAACTTTTTTTTATCTTACAAGATATATGGAATGGAGGTTTATTTTTATTTTTTCTACTATGGTACATATGCTAAATGGGAGGCACGGGATGGTCCATGAACCACCCTGTCCACCCCCAAGATCCGCCATTGATCTCAAGAGGCTATGATGCCACGTTCAGTGAATCTTTCGACCTCCTCTTCCGAATATTAGATTTGTCTCAAAGGGCCAAAATAAGGGCTCTAGACGCACTACTCGGAGCATTTGTTCGGTTTGGTTGGGGATACAGCTTGTCGTTTGTGTTTACAGCCACAAACACCATCTAAGACGAGATAGGATAGACTATTTTGGATTACTCCAATACCTCACAATAGCCACAAACGCCATCTAGTTCCTACCTTGTTGTCATGCACTGGTAATGGTTTCTTGTGACTTGTACGAGTTAAGTCATCCATGTATCATGAGTTAATTGTTGTACAGTTCCTGCTTTTGCACTAAGGATGTATAGGCTGTACCTTATGTGATTCCGTCCTTACACAAATAGAAGGCTCTTGTTCCCCATTTCTATAAAAACAAAAACAGGGCTCTTGTTTATTTTTCTGAAGTCAATACAATGCGACCTGTGAGATTCTTTATTCTTATGAAATATCAGTGCAATCTTATTTCATTTATTTATTTTTTTTGTCAATAGACTATCTAGAGTTTAGGATTGATACATCCATTTTGCATCACTATTTTATATCATAATTCACTCATATTCATTGATATATTTCATATTGGAGTGCAATACTTATGTTATTTTATCTTATTTTGTATATTTGACGATTATTGGGATTTAACTGCCGGAGCCAGGAATCAGCTGGAAAAAGCACCGTCAAGATACTATATTTCTAGAACTCCAAAAATTACGAGAAAATTCAGAGACTCCTACTTTGTCAGATAAATGGGGGAGCCAGAATATGAAATCGAGGGGGGCCACAGGGCGCCCAGACGCCACCTCAGCGCGGCCCCACCCTCTCGCGCGTCGAGGGGTCGTCGGTCGGCCTTGGCCCACCTCTGGCTAGCCCCTTTCAGGTATATCATCCCCCCGACCTAAAACTCTCGGGGCATCGTCGAAGAAAATGTTATGCCGCCTCTATGGGGCGGAAACCACAGAGTGAGAAAAAGCTCTTCGGCAGAGAGAAAACTGCCGGAAAATTCCCTCCCGGAGGGGGAAATCGCCGCCATCGTCATCGCCGGGCTTCATTGGGATCATTTTCACCATCATCTCCACCGCCAGCACCATCATCTCCGCCGCTCCACTTCGTTCCACTGTAACATCTAGGGTTGTACTTTGTTTAGTTCATTGGGAGACTCTCCCGGTGTTGATTACTCCTTGTGGTTGATGCTATTGAGTTTTGTCAGTGAATTACTTTTATGACCAGATTGTTATCCATCATTATATCACCTCTGAACATGATCAATATGATGTCTCGTGAGTAGTTCGTTTAGTTCTTGAGGACATGGGAGAAGTCTTGTTGCGATTAGTGGAATTATGTTGAGTAATATTTAATGGTTTGATATTTAGTTGTGGTGTTATTCCTCTAGTGGTGTCATGTGAATGTTGACTACATGGTATTTCACCTTTACGGGACTAGGGAATGCATTGTGTATTTAGTTTATTTATTGTGGGGTTGCTGGAGTGACAGAAACCTGAATCCCCGTTGGTAAGCTAGTGCACGAGGGAGTGTAGTAGGATCCCAGAGTTTAAAGCTGTGTTTAGAGTTATCTTAATTACTCCCTTATATTTGTGGCAGCTTCCAAGGGGTGTAATCACAAGTGTGTACTTGTCCAAGTAAGGGCGGTGCACTAGCATAGGTTTACCCATACAACACTTATCAAAACATTGAAAATTAATCAGCGGTATGAAGCGAAAGCACTTGACGATATTCCCATGTGTCCTCAGGAGCGCTTAGTCATCATAAGTAAAACCACCGACTTGTCCTTTGTGCTAAAAAGGATTGAGCCACTCTCTGCAATTATTATTGCACTCTTTTATTTACTAGCACTTTATTATCTGTCATTGGAAAAACTCCTAAAAACTTGTGTGCTAGTGTGTAAATATACAATAGCAACACTATGCATATTCTATATTGCTTGCTAATCCTTCATTTGGTATTACTGTGTATGTGCATTTTCTCATCTTGCATTGTTGTGCTGTGCATACTGAGTATTCACTACATTAAAACATGACAGATACTGTAAAATACAACCATACAGATCAGTTGCATATTCATAACTACGCTAGGAACAACCTCAGTGCAGATTGCAAAAGAAGGTAGCTCCGTAGCTATATGGCACCTAGTAATTAAGTTCATCACTCCACGTGTATTTAGCAACAGACTTACAGGAAGAAAAGTTTTACACATCACGTGCACTTGTCCAAACTTGACCGAATAAAATTTAAGACTAAATGTCCGAGCATCTGTATAAACAAGATCATATATTAGATGAACATAGAACAAATTTCAACGTTCTCTATACGGGCATAATCTTGAGAACTGAAATAGCAAAACAGAACTCGTGACTTACCTTCGTACTCATACATTCTTTAACGCCTTCAAGATCGTCACTGCAACAGTACCAAACAGCCTTCTAGACTGATGCATACTTGTCACTTGTGGAATTGTACTTGGCAATGAACATGGTTTACCATTTGCAACTGGAATAGAGTGTTTACCGAAGTACTTGCTCCTAAGGTTACGGATATGACTCAACATATCAGCTTCTGCATGAGATGGATATACCTTTATGGGATACCGAGATGCTAAAACTGATCTCCAGTACCACTACGGGAAACCCACGATACGCAGACGGCCAGAAGCCGTCGGGGTAGGCACGTTTGCCGTCGGCGTAGGCCTAGGCCGACGGCGGCCGTCGGCGTATCTCCGTCGGCGTAGCAGCCCGTCGGCGTATACAAATAACCGTCGGCGTATACGTAACCGTCGGCGTAGCCTCTGTGGGACCCACAAAAACGGAAGACGTCCGTCTCCGTCTGCTCCACCCATACGCCGACGGCAGCGTGCCACGTGGAGCGAGCTGGTGCGTCTGGGACGTGGCATACGCCGACGGTAAAGCCGTCGGCGTATTCGTGACCATTTGGTCCATTTTAGATGACGTGGCAGCACCCTGTGCGCCTGGGAAGTTCTCTACGCCGACGGCAATGCCGTCGGCGTATCCTTGACCATAATTTCCAATTTTAGCTGCTTGTTGCTGCTGGTTTCTGGCGCATTTTAAATACAATTAAAATTGCACAAATTATAAAACACGACAGAAACATCACATAAAACATCACATATATATCCAAAATGACACAAACATGATTCGAATTCATACAAGCATTCATACAAACTCAAAATGACAGAAACATAGTTCGAATTGACACCCGGAACACCCGAACTAATCCTACATCTCGTGAGAGGTCGAGCCACCTATCTCTGACCGCGTGAAAATAGGCGACCGACCGCGTGGGCCAGTCGAACCACACAGGGAATCCGGAGAGCCACGGGACTGTGTGGTCTCACGCGACGAACCCGGCGAGGCACCACCAGTGCCATGCACCACGAGCGCGCGCGTCGAAGTCGGCGAGGCAAAAGCAGGATCATTGGGTGCATTCCTCGAGCAACTCGATCCCTACATGTTTGAGTCCAAGTTAGCAACTTGGAAAGCACAGCATGGCGGTAACAATTTGTTTGGCAAATAACTTACCGGTGTCGCTTGCTTGTATGTGCGAGCGACCGACTCCCTCGTTGGGCCGACGGGCGGGATCCCCGGCCTAGGTGGACGCGTAGGCAGCGCCTCCCGCTCTCCAGTGGCAAAAAACTTCTCGGTAGCCTACAAGATAGTTTAGATGTCAGGAGTTGTAGAAAAAGAAGGTTCAAACTAGAGGAAATGGGACTTGTCATATTTTGCAAATACAAAAGTTGAAACTTACAGCATCCTTCAACTCATTCCACTCCTCATACTCCTGGCTCTTCTGTACCCACAACTGATACTGTCTCTCATAGTCCGCGTAAGCGGCATCGAAGGCCGCCTCGAAATCAGCCTACAGTTTTAAAAGGGAACGCATCTCGTCAACTTAGCCACTTAGCTAGGAACGAATGTCGGAAAGAGAATGAAATTGAGAAAAACTTACATCGGGGCGAGCTCGGGAAGGCCGACGAGGCAGGACGGGAGGGTCGTCGGCGGTGAGGGTAGCCTTGACACGCGAGAGGCCCAACTCAGGAGTACGCGTGAGTACCGCACTAAGCATGAGAGGACGGCCATGCTCCCAACCGTTCCCGGCAAGGACCACCGCTCTCTCATCGGTGTCATGCCGAAGAGGGTTGTCCACAAACGGATTTATACCCTGGAACGTCTCGACGTATGCCTTTATCCCCTCCTTGGCAGTGCCGAAGTAATCGGGCTGCGAGGGCTGAGGCTCAGAAAAATTGGGCTTCTTCATCTTCATCCTCTCCCATGTTTGCATGTCCGTAAGAGGCTCCCCGAGATCGGCCTCCTGCAATGCCAAAGAAGTGTCATGCGTATCAAGTAGGAACATGAGGGGAAATAAATGAAGATTGTTTCATGTATATATATACCAGCTTTGCCTTGAAGCGATCATGGTTGCGGGCACCCGCACGATGTGTCCCCCCGCTCCCGCGGTTTAACCTGTTTCGCTCGCTCAAGGCCTTGAACTCGGGGTCCTCCCCAGCCCACCTAGACACCAACGCCCTCCACGCGTCATCCTTGCCATAGGCCCATGAGGGCTTAAACTGAAAAAACAATACTCATGTGAAGAACGGATAATGCAATTGCAACCTAGCAGCAACATGTAATCTCATTAACAATCTACTTACCGCCATGTAGTCATCTACGGTCACCTCAAGTGGGTTCTCCACAATCTCATGCTTCACCGCCTTCTTGTGTAACGTCTCAGTACTGAAATGATTGATGATGGTATGCTTTGCATTGTAGAACTGCTGTCGTGTCAACTTCCTACAAGCCCCCTCCAAAGTCCTGTCCGCATCGGCCCGCTGCTCAGGAAGTACCCTATAGAACCTCTTTAATCATGCACAAAAAACAAATTGTGAGAGCATGGTGGGGACATCAAGTATGAACGAAATTCGAAAAGTTCAACTTACCCAAAACTTGTTGATCACGGCGTCAGAACATTTCCCGCCGCTCGCGTAATTGGCGGCCTGATAGTCTACCCAATGGGTGGCTAGCTTCGTCGCGCCGTTGGGGACGGTACTGTACAAGCCCGGCCAAAACTTCCTAATCAAAGCTCCAATCAGGGTGTTAGGCACACGGGCTCCCGCAGGATGTATCCAGTTGCTGCACAATAATGAAACATTAGTACATGTCAAATTGTCCTGACCACAATGAAGTTACCATGTTCAAAATTAGTATATATAGTCACTTACTCTTTCCCATTAGGCGTAATGAGGATCTTCGCCTCCTCGGTAGCAGGTTCCTTGTCCTCATCAGGGACCTGGGATTCCCCTCGAATCCTTGGCTTCTTCGGCGGCGCGGAGGACCCCGCCTCCAAGTCCGTGGAGGGGCCCGTCTCCTCCGAGTCCGTGGAGGGGCCCGTCCCCACGTCCGTGGAGGGGCCCGCAGAGGGTATGTCCGAAGACACGTCGCCCCCACCTCGCCCTCGTCCTCCACCTCGCCCTCGTCCTCGTCCTGCACCTCGTCCCCTCGGAGGAACTGGAGCATCGGCACCTCCCCCTCCTCCAGCATCTCCACCCTCACCTGCATTGAGAAAGGGTGAACAATTAAGCATAAAGACATGAACAAATTAAGAATTGCATCACCTCTACTCTCACCACTGTCAGAAAGGTAACGCGGGTTCGGAATAGGTTCTCTTCCACTTTTAGTAACTTTCTTCTGGCGCATCTTCTTCACCAAGGAGGCCGATGATTCCTTGCCTTGGCTCATCTTGGTCAATCACCTGCATTGAGAAAGAGTACACCAAATGCAGTAGCATCAAATAATCAACAATCAAATTCATCTCAAATTCATGTAATTGATCTCAGATTTGTTTCTATCAAGATTACAGCAAACATAATTGTCGCAGACTTGTAATATGCTTTTTGCTCCTCTGTCATCATTTTTTGCAAATAATTATACAGTTCAATTGCAGCTGTTGATTTTTCTACTGGTGATAATCCATGGCCAATATTCAGAAAGCCTACAACCATGTCTTCTACTACAGATCTACAATAACTTCAGTGCTGCACATAATTTAGTTGCTCGATGTACTGTTGAAAATCAACAAGTTGCTCCGTGCTGCAAAAGGGGCAGCATGGTGTTGCTAACCTAACACTCCATAAAGAACGTTGAGATCCACCATCATAAGTGTTTCGAGACAGCATATTTTACATTATATTCTCACCAAAGTAATTCTTTCGCAGTTAAAATATGAGGTGCTGGGAACACTTTTGCATCAAAATCACTAATGTAAATAAAAAGAATTGCATGTAGTATTGGTAACAGGTTGCTGTACTACTACCTATAGAGGATGGATCAAGGAAACGAAATGTAGGTAGCAAAAGGGCAAGATCATCTACTCCAAACCATTACGTGCTTTCCAAGAGAATAGGTTTGTCTCACTAACAGGAGCTCTGAATGTGTGTGCTCTGAATGTTTGATTGATGTACGACACTAGGTGATTAAGAGAAGAACTAATCAGCACATGACATGCAGACCTAGAACTGAGAAGGAATTATACCTCTCCCTGTGGCAGGACCAACCCGATGAAGACAGGCAGCAGCAACCTTAGGTCGTCAGCTAGGCCAGAGCGGGGTGCCTCTCAGCTCTAGGTCCGGGCGGTGGGGAGCCTCGAGCAGCAGGGTGCGTGGCGAGTAGTCGAGCAGCAGGGTCCGTCTGCGGCGTCGAGGAGGAAGAGGAGGTCGCGGGACAACTTTGCCGCTGGCGGCGGGGACCAGTGAGCCGGGGAGGACGTTGGCCGTGGGGGACGGCCCGCTCGCCGGCGGGAGCGGTGCTGCGAGCTGGCGGCGCCGGCGGGGAAAGAAACCCTAGCTAGAACGTTGGCCGTGGGGGACGGCCCGCTCGCCGGCGCGGGGAGGGATTGGGTCGCCGGCGCGGGGAGGGATTGGGTCGCCGGCGCGGGGAGGGATTGGGGAGGTCGCCGGCGTGGGGAGGGATTGGGGAGGTCGCCGGCGCGGGGAGGGATTGGGTCGCCGCGGCGCGGGGAGGGATTTGGTTAGTTGGGGATTTTTTGGAGTGAAGGCGCGCGAAGCTTTCGGGCCGATTTGGCTTAGCTAGTCAGGCCTTTGCCGTCGGCGTATGGTTTTGCTTCTTTTTTTTAAAGAAATCAATTAATTTTTTAATTTTTTTTTCAATTCTTCTATTATGTTCTTTTTTTTTAAAGAAAGGGGTAGCCAGTCTTTTTTTTTTGACTCACTGGTCCCTTTATCCTTCGGATCAGAGACTACCTCTTCGTTCTAGGATCAGCGGCCGACGGCTTGCACCCAAACATAAGGAACCATCACTGGGGCAATACTCACCTCCTCGGCAAATCATCATTGCGTCACCCTAATCCAGTGGCTGGATTCAACCTACCTGCGGGCTTGTGTTTCCAACAGCGTCGTTGTGTTGTCCTTATTCACCGACCTACAGGAGGTGGCTCCAATGGCTGGCCGGTGAACAAGGACGAACACAATAATGCCAGGGAACATGCCAGCAGGTAGGCTAAATCCAGCCATTGGATTCGGTGGCGAAGGTAGAACTAAACGCATAAATGAACAAATCATACGGTTTCACCCAGCTACAATCCCACCGTGGCTGCGATATCACATGCAGGGTGGGACGTAGCTGGGTAAATCCGGATAATTTGTGTGGAATGTCTAAATATAGCTGAAACAAGACACACGGTTTGAGCGCCACTTCGATCCAAGCAGCGGTAAGACGTCTCTGATGATCTACAACCGTCCGGCAAGACGTCTATGATGATCTGCAACCGTTTGGTACGGTCGCAGGTCATCACAGACGTCTTACCGCTGGTTGCCCAAAGATGTCTCTCCGAGTGAGCTGGAATGTTTTGTGTGAGTGAGTAACCTGTCTGAGGAGTGGCCTATTTATAGGCGTCGTGTGTTTCCTTCCAGTGCTTGTGAGCCGTTGGATCAGCGGTGTGTTTCTTTCGAGCGCTCGTGAGCCCTTGGATCAGGCAGAAGCACACGGATCGTGTGTTTCCTTCCAGTGCTTGTGAGCCGTTGGATCAGCGGTGTGTTTCTTTCGAGCGCTCGTGAGCCCTTGGATCAGGCAGAAGCACACGGATCGTGTGCTTCCTTCCAGTGCTTGTGAGCCGTTGGATCAGCGGTGTGTTTCTTTCGAGCGCTTGTGAGCCCTTGGATCAGGCAGAAGCACACGGATCGTGTGTTTCCTTCCAGCGCTTGTGAGCCGTTGGATCAGCGGTGTGTTTCTTTCGAGCGCTCGTGAGCCCTTGGATCAGGCAGAAGCACACGGATCGTGTGCTTCCTTCCAGTGCTTGTGAGCCGTTGGATCAGCGGTGTGTTTCTTTCGAGCGCTTGGATCAGGCAGAAGCACACGGATCGTGTGTTTCCTAACATAACACAACCAAGCAAAAAAGTCCACTGGGCTACCCCGTTTCGACGCACGTCTATGGGGGTAGACGGAAACGTTAGGGTTTTTGTGTTAGGTTAGTCCATTGGGGCTTGTCACGTTACCATGGAACATAAGAAAACTAAACTAGACTTTATTTGTGTTAGGTTAGTCCATTGGGGCTTGTGAAACCAACTTTTATCAAAATTAATCGAAACGGAGTAGTAGCAACTAAGATAGAACAAACTTGGGTACATAGACGAATGACAACAAACTTGGGTACATAGACGAATGACAACAAACTTGCACTAGTAGGAATGTGCTTATAGCCACCAGTCTACATCTTTATTTAATCCATAATACATCACGAATAATGTAACTAACTTTTGCCGGGTCCTAAGCCGCGAGGTGCTGAGCGGCCGGCGGCTTGCACCCACAGATAAGGAACCATCACTGGGGCAATAATCACATGAGGAGGATCCCTATGAAGTGAATACCACATATTGTCATGCAGCGCTTGCGTATCCAACCTAACCAGGTAGCGACGGACGTGCTCGTCCTCCTCTCTGATACGGCGACGCACCTCCACCTCGGGGGCCGGCGGCCTCTGCACCGAGGCTGGCCCACGCGACGGCCACCAAACAAGATCCGGGTCGACGACGTCACCCGGATTCCTCACCAAACTACGTGTAACACCCCGAAAATTGAACCCAAATTTTAGTGGTGTTTTCCGACACCTGAAAAACTTTTTCCTCCTACCCTAAAATATTTCTTCAAAACTTTTGAAGATGAATTGACTTGGGAATTGCTTTCTCAAAAGTTTCCCCAGAAATCCACAACCCACTCCATCACCTGGATAATTTTGGTGCTCAGGTTTTCTCTCGGAAACCCTAGCCCTAATTATCGGAATCTTTTAATCCTTTTCTCCACCTATGAAAGGAAAGCCCTTTCCATAGCTCTAAAAATTCCACCAAAAATACCAGAGGACCCCCTATCCATATAAAGACCATCCATGCAAAAATATTGCATACTCCAATGCAATATTTCCAAGTTAGGCAATATTTTCAAAACTGCCGTTTCTAGTCCAGAAATGTTTTAGGCAAGCTAGACACCTCCAATAATTCTGATAAATTCAGGGTATGCATATTTTGGCATTTCCTGCATTTCATCTTTTGGAGACAAACCCATTTGAGCAATATTTAGACCACTTCCTTTGTAAGCCCAAATTAATGACATTTCAAGTTTTTCAAACAAACCTGAACCTAGAAAATTACAATGGCCATGATACTTGAACACATTGACCACATGGTCCTTAGACACACAAATCCAGGTGATCACCCCGAGGTGAAGCATGGAACACCACTTTTCCTAAATTATGCCATTTTGGTCATTTTTGGCCATCTTATGAAAAACCATTTTTCCCATCGTCCAAATGAGCTCAAACTCCATGGACACTCTCCCCTGACCAAAACAACCCAAGCCAAATTGTTGGGAATTTTTGTGAAGGGTGAAAGACCAAGAACATTTCATCGAACACCTTCGGTGTTTTAAATTTTCTAAAATTTTTGTTCTGCAAGGTCTCTCCTCCTTGATTGATTTTTGTTGTGGTGTGTTTGTCTGATCCTTGTGAGCACAGAGGTGAAAACCATCTTCCATTTGGAGCATCCATTCGTCGGGAACGTGGTGATGCCGCCCGTGGCGCGCTCTGGCCGCCCGGACGCGCACACCGGCGTTCCCCATGTCCTCTGCCCCTTGTCCACTGCAGCGCTGCCTCGCTGAGAAACGCCGCAGCCGAGCCCCCCCTTCCCCTCGCTACACCTGGCTCCGGCGAGACGAGCCGCGGACAGGCCCCCCCTTCCTCTTGCTCGAGCCCCTCTGCCTCGCTCGACACCTAGCTCTCCTCCGATGCGCCGCCAACCGCAAGCAGCCGCACCGAACCCACAGTGCACCTCCAAGCACTAGAGGACGCGCCGACGCTCCAGTAGACCTCGTGCCCCCTCTGTAGCTCCAGCGCATCGACCTTATCCTCCCCCTCCTCTTCTGTGACCACCGGAGCCCCGACGCGAAGCCGTGGCGTCCACAGCCCGTCCCCTGCCCCCTGCTCCCCCGGGCTATAAAAGCCACCCCCCCGAGCCTCCTCTGGATGCCCACCACACCCTCCTCACCCCCTCCACACCCCAGCAACGCCGGAGCCCGACGAACCGCGTGGGAGCTCGAAGATTGCCGCCATGGCCGACGCACGCGTGCGCGCGCGCCCAAGCCAGCAAGCCTTCCCCTAGCCCCTAGCCACTCCCCTGGCCGTAGTACGCCGCCGCCGTTCCGTCCCCGCCGTCGCCCGGCCTCCCCGTGCGGCCAGCGGCCGGCGACGGCCTCCACCGTGAGGAACCGCCATGGTCGTACCGCGAGCTCGCGGGCGCCGTGCGCAGAAGCTGCCCCCGCCAGCAAGGAGCTCGCCACGGGCGCGGTGCAGGTCGGGGACCCCGCCGCGGTCACTGGCCGGCTGCTCCGGGCCGCCCGTCGCCGCCGGCGGCCACTTCCCGAGCGCTCCTGCACGCGAAGAAGAAAACAGAACAGTGTTCTGATCGTTCAAATGGAGCTAGTACAAAGCGTATTTTCAGTTTCCGTTTTCTCCAAGCTAAGGCGTGTTCCCTGTTTTGCGCTTTCCAGTGCTGGAAGGGTATTTTCTGGAACTGCGCAACCAGCTCAGCTTGCGGCGGCAGATAACTATCCACCGCGCGCGCGCGTCGGATAGCTAACCTTCGCACGGCTGGATCTTTTGATCCGTAACTCCGTTTGAGGTGATTCAAATTTCTAAATTCATATTTTTGAAAGCTCTACCCAGTGGTTTTGTCCTTTTCCATTTTGGGAATAGTTTATTTTGGGGCTATATTTTAAGTGCTATATCGCACCCGTGTTTAGGTCCCCCTTCGAGGCTCTACCCCGCGGAAAGTCCGAGACTTCCCCGAACCGTCGGAAACCCGTCTTCGAAGGCAAGCTAAACCCTTGCTATGAGCCGTCCCGCAATGCTTGTGTGTTTATTTGCTTAATACCATGCCGGGTGTTTATGTCTGTCTACTGTTATATTGTTTTGGCTGTCTACTAATGTTGCTGCATGTCTGTTTGTTGTCCGTATTGTATATTAACCTTGTATTGCTGCATATATTATGTTGCCTTTTAAATTGTCGCATTACTTTATATTTGCTTATATGCACATCACTCCCGTTCCCGAAACAATGGCCGGTGCTACCGCCTCAGTCAAGGGAATGGGAGAATTATTACAACTGTGCGTCTCGCGTTTGCGGGGCTTTGTTTGGTTCTTTCCTCTTCGCCGAGGTGAGGAGCGGACGAATGTCGTCTTATGATCCTCGGGGTTGGGGGCATTCGCCAAAAGAGTTAGTTGCCTTGTCCCCTCCGTCAAATATGGTTGGCATAGACCAACCGGACTGCGACGCTGGGGAGCTGACTTTTCCGTGGTTCTTTTGCCGAGATTGCTGACACCACGTCGAGATAACCCTCGAGTGGAATGGATGCTCTCTCATTTTATGAGTGCTTTTCGGTTCATTCTTTTACGGTGACACCGGCCGGGTTGCCCGCCACCGTCATCCGTTTGAAATATTATGCTATTATTCTGTGAACACTAACCCCCGAGTGACACCGGCCGGGTTGCCCGCCACAGTCACCCGGGTATTATTATTATTGTTATGTTGATATCTATACCTGCAAATGTTATGTTGCTAATGCCTTGTTGTTTGATGATATATGATTCTGTTATTGTGATTGTTGTGTTGGACTAATCCTCTTGGTTTGGACTTGTGAATGATGAAACTTGATTAAATGAAACACCCCTCCAAACAACGATAGGGTCAGTCCACGGTGCCACTAATCTGAACATCGAACGCACTGCCACTGTCGCTCACATGGGCGGGCCTTGACCTACGTAATCCTATCGAGCCTCCTTTGATGCCACCCTTTTGGCAAGTCTAGTCGGTTACCATAGTTGGTCGGGGCTAGTCTTGCGAAGGTTCCGGAGCTAGGCGTCGCTCATGGGTTGGGGACGTGCCGGATTCACTTCTGCATAAGGCATAGAGTTATGTCGGTGGCTATACAGGGAGTGTCTTGGTAGCGTGAACGGTCAGGTGAGTGTATCTTGCTGAGTTCGCCTTAGGGATGATGTCCTAAAGTACCGGCTCAGTGTGGTGCACTTAGGTGAGTGGTAATTGCAACCTCTCGAGAGTGTCAAATCTGGATGTCTAGCCTCATTCCAAGGTTATGGAACAACAGTTTAGTGTCGGTCACACTGTGTGTCTTTGTCGTGTCAGGAGGTTAAACCTAAGGCTTGCTTGAAAGAAAGATGAACAACCTGATTTCACTAAATGAACAATAAGATGATGCAGGGAATGTTACTTGTGAAGTGAATGGGATGGCGGTGTGATGCGTTGGAAGCCTATAGTTAGGCCAGAGCCAACATCAACCGTGCATGCCCCGGGAGATAGCCAGAGTTGGCTGGGTTGATAGCCAGAGTTGGTTAGAGGCTTGGAAGCCTGATTGTGTTGACAGGAATAACTATGAGATTTGGTAACACTCGTCTACTCGTCACAGGTAAGATCGTTGTGTGATTGCCGGTGCACGATCCAACCCCTCCTGGCTTGGACTCTGTACTGGTGATACTCTTGTTGTTTGCTTACGCCATGTTTTGCTTGTAATGCCATGCTACCTTTATGTTATCATATTGGTCTATCTCGAGTAGACTCTTGCCATGTTGTAGGATTTTATTTACAATATATATCTTGTTGCATGATTGTTGGATTGTTTGCGGTGAGTGACGATTCTTGCTGAGTGCATATTAATGTACTCACGGGCCTTGTGATTGTGGCCAGGTTTTGTCGAGGATTCATCTTCTACTTTAGCAAGGAGATGGAGCAAGAGTGTGCTAGGATCAGTAGCCCAGCCAGAACCTGTGGAGTGGAGCCGCTCCAAGCCGTAGCCTCTCATATGTCTTCCGCTGCTAGTTAAAACTCTGTATCGTGCCATGCTGGGATTGATATTTTGTCATTCCTTGATGGCCTTGTAAACCATTTGTAGCACTGATGTGCCTGATTGTGTAATGATTTCCATTATGTTACACTGTTGTGACGTGCGGCCAGTTATCCTGGGATGGCGCACGGGACGACTGCCTCTCTGGTGATATGTGCCAGGGAGGGGTGTCACAGACATGGTATCAGAGCACCAGGCTGGCTGTAGACTACCCTAGCATGGAAAACCCCGCCTTACTTTTGCCCGACAGTGAGCCCGATGGATTTAACCCATCTCCGCCTAACCGGCATGGCTGGTGTCGGTCCACAGTAAGGTGCAGTAGGACGTGTCCCATTCCCTGAGTGAGGCTCGCCGGTTTCTTCCAAGAGAAGGAGCCGACACAACCCCGTATATGAGACCCAGTCCTAGCTGCCATTTATCACCACCCTCGCCTGCTATCCTTAGCAACCCAGCTCTCTTGAAGCAGGATCCCGCAAAGGAATCCCGCGTTCTTATCTCATCCTACACCCAGAGCCAGAGGCCGTCAAGCGGAGTAGAGCCCCTGTTTAGTCTGAGTAACGCTTGTACGTTGGTAGGTGAGAAGCCGTGAGCTTGTTTGCTTTGTTGTCCTTTTCTGGTTGATGTTAAATCAGCCCGGAATAAAACTTGGTGTTCTTATCCTCTGGGTAACCACTTGGTTGACACCTGATGGAATATCATGCCTTTTCTTCAGTTAAAGATTTTGAATAAATGACAGATCACTTAAAACAGGGACAGTATATGTGAACCCAGACGCATATACCCCCCTGGGAATTAATGCAAACTTTGAATGGGATTATTTTGTAGTATGTAAATTATTTTGTGTGGGTTGCACAAGTTTAACTATTAAGTGGAAGTATTTAATGAGACGCGGTAACCCGGTGCCTCGCTCACTTAATGTTAACTCGTGTGTAGGTTTGAAAAACCACCTACTTGGTGTTATACCTGGTTCCCCGCTTGGGATAGATCATGTGCCACACTCAAGTAAAAAGTTTTTATCGGTTGTTTAGTAGTTGTTGTGTGCTTGTTAAGCCGGTATGGTTGAAATGATTATGCCATACTGCTGCAGCCGTTTGTTTTGGGCCATAAAATGCAGAAATGTTTTATGAAATGATGTTTTGCTACAAGTAGAAATTCTCCTACCCATGCTTGTATCCCTGCCATTTAATCTTGCTGCAAGACACGAACTGTACACGGATGGACAATTTCCGAAATTGATGATGCAAGTTCTACTCCAACTGGGACACCGCGACTACTTCAACGGGAAGAGGTACCCCGAGACGTGTTATTTTCCTCGTATCCCGGAGTTCTATAGGGAAAATTTCTTTGCAAAAACAAACTTTGGGAATGGCTCTATCCCACAAAATTTTGGTGTTGTGATCCCACTCTTGTGGCGCGAACATCGTTGTTTGAAAACAAACCTTGTTTCTTTTTCCAAACCGGTATATACATGAAAGGGGCACCTGCCATGTATGTATAGCTTTGAAAAGAAAAAAAAACCTTTTGTTGTACGCACATGAAAGGGGCACCTGTCGTGTGTGTATAACTTTTCAAAAATAAAACCTTAGGAGAAGGTTATGATTAGCATATCCCTGCCTTTGTTTATAAAGGTTTTTGAGTTCTTACTCACCCCAGTTGATCTTGTTAGATTATTTGATAATTTGGTTGTAGATCTTGTTTGATCTTGCCCTGTTGTGCAAAACCTTAGATTTTAAATTCATAAGCATGTGAGTAGATCCTATGTTGATTGATTGAATGAACCCCTGCCATGCCATCTGTTAAATGCCGTGAGTATGATAGAAGTAGCAAGCTTTGAAAAATGTATGTTTTAGGAAAAGTCTTGTTGACCCCTTTGGTGAACCAAAATTCTATTATTTTAGAAAAAGTTTTAAACTGGGGTATAAATGGATCGTTCAAGAATTTTCTTGTATAACCTCCTTAATCTCGAGGACGAGATTCCTTTTAAGGGGGGAAGGTCTGTAACACCCCGAAAATTGAACCCAAATTTTAGTGGTGTTTTCCGACACCTGAAAAACTTTTTCCTCCTACCCTAAAATATTTCTTCAAAACTTTTGAAGATGAATTGACTTGGGAATTGCTTTCTCAAAAGTTTCCCAGAAATCCACAACCCACTCCATCACCCTGGATAATTTTGGTGCTCAGGTTTTCTCTCGGAAACCCTAGCCCTAATTATCGGAATCTTTTAATCCTTTTCTCCACCTATGAAAGGAAAGCCCTTTCCATAGCTCTAAAAATTCCACCAAAAATACCAGAGGACCCCCTATCCATATAAAGACCATCCATGCAAAAATATTGCATACTCCAATGCAATATTTCCAAGTTAGGCAATATTTTCAAAACTGCCATTTCTAGTCCAGAAATGTTTTAGGCAAGCTAGACACCTCCAATAATTCTGATAAATTCAGGGTATGCATATTTTGGCATTTCCTGCATTTCATCTTTTGGAGACAAACCCATTTGAGCAATATTTAGACCACTTCCTTTGTAAGCCCAAATTAATGACATTTCAAGTTTTTCAAACAAACCTGAACCTAGAAAATTACAATGGCCATGATACTTGAACACATTGACCACATGGTCCTTAGACACACAAATCCAGGTGATCACCCCAAGGTGAAGCATGGAACACCACTTTTCCTAAATCATGCCATTTTGGTCATTTTTGGCCATCTTATGAAAAACCATTTTTCCCATCGTCCAAATGAGCTCAAACTCCATGGACACTCTCCCCTGACCAAAACAACCCAAGCCAAATTGTTGGGAATTTTTGTGAAGGGTGAAAGACCAAGAACATTTCATCGAACACCTTCGGTGTTTTTAATTTTCTAAAATTTTTGTTCTGCAAGGTCTCTCCTCCTTGATTGATTTTTGTTGTGGTGTGTTTGTCTGATCCTTGTGAGCACAGAGGTGAAAACCATCTTCCATTTGGAGCATCCATTCGTCGGGAACGTGGTGATGCCGCCCGTGGCGCGCTCTGGCCGCCCGGACGCGCACACCGGCGTTCCCCATGTCCTCTGCCCCTTGTCCACTGCAGCGCTGCCTCGCTGAGAAACGCCGCAGCCGAGCCCCCCCCTTCCCCTCGCTACACCTGGCTCCGGCGAGACGAGCCGCGGCCAGGCCCCCCCTTCCTCTTGCTCGAGCCCCTCTGCCTCGCTCGACACCTAGCTCTCCTCCGATGCGCCGCCAACCGCAAGCAGCCGCACCGAACCCACAGTGCACCTCCAAGCACTAGAGGACGCGCCGACGCTCCAGTAGACCTCGTGCCCCCTCTGTAGCTCCAGCGCATCGACCTTATCCTCCCCCTCCTCTTCTGTGGCCACCGGAGCCCCGACGCGAAGCCGTGGCGTCCACAGCCCGTCCCCTGCCCCCGCTCCCCCGGGCTATAAAAGCCACCCCCCGAGCCTCCTCTGGATGCCCACCACACCCTCCTCACCCCCTCCACACCCCAGCAACGCCGGAGCCCGACGAACCGCGTGGGAGCTCGAAGATTGCCGCCATGGCCGACGCACGCGTGCGCGCGCGCCCAAGCCAGCAAGCCTTCCCCTGGCCCCTAGCCACTCCCCTGGCCGTAGTACGCCGCCGCCGTTCCGTCCCCGCCGTCGCCCGGCCTCCCCGTGCGGCCAGCGGCCGGCGACGGCCTCCACCGTGAGGAACCGCCATGGTCGTACCGCGAGCTCGCGGGCGCCGTGCGCAGAAGCTGCCCCCGCCAGCAAGGAGCTCGCCACGGGCGCGGTGCAGGTCGGGGACCCCGCCGCGGTCACTGGCCGGCTGCTCCGGGCCGCCCGTCGCCGCCGGCGGCCACTTCCCGAGCGCTCCTGCACGCGAAGAAGAAAACAGAACAGTGTTCTGATCGTTCAAATGGAGCTAGTACAAAGCGTATTTTCAGTTTCCGTTTTCTCCAAGCTAAGGCGTGTTCCCTGTTTTGCGCTTTCCAGTGCTGGAAGGGTATTTTCTGGAACTGCGCAACCAGCTCAGCTTGCGGCGGCAGATAACTATCCACCGCGCGCGCGCGTCGGATAGCTAACCTTCGCACGGCTGGATCTTTTGATCCGTAACTCCGTTTGAGGTGATTCAAATTTCTAAATTCCTATTTTTGAAAGCTCTATCCAGTGGTGTTGTCCTTTTCCATTTTGGGAATAGTTTATTTTGGGGCTATATTTTAAGTGCTATATCGCACCCGTGTTTAGGTCCCCCTTCGAGGCTCTACCCCGCGGAAAGTCCGAGACTTCCCCGAACCGTCGGAAACCCGTCTTCGAAGGCAAGCTAAACCCTTGCTATGAGCCGTCCCGCAATGCTTGTTTGTTTATTTGCTTAATACCATGCCGGGTGTTTATGTCTGTCTACTGTTATATTGTTTTGGCTGTCTACTAATGTTGCTGCATGTCTGTTTGTTGTCCGTATTGTATATTAACCTTGTATTGCTGCATATATTATGTTGCCTTTTAAATTGTCGCATTACTTTATATTTGCTTATATGCACATCACTCCCGTTCCCGAAACAATGGCCGGTGCTACCGCCTCAGTCAAGGGAATGGGAGAATTATTACAACTGTGCGTCTCGCGTTTGCGGGGCTTTGTTTGGTTCTTTCCTCTTCGCCGAGGTGAGGAGCGGACGAATGTCGTCTTATGATCCTCGGGGTTGGGGGCATTCGCCAAAAGAGTTAGTTGCCTTGTCCCCTCCGTCAAATATGGTTGGCATAGACCAACCGGACTGCGACGCTGGGGAGCTGACTTTTCCGTGGTTCTTTTGCCGAGATTGCTGACACCACGTCGAGATAACCCTCGAGTGGAATGGATGCTCTCTCATTTTATGAGTGCTTTTCGGTTCATTCTTTTACGGTGACACCGGCCGGGTTGCCCGCCACCGTCATCCGTTTGAAATATTATGCTATTATTCTGTGAACACTAACCCCCGAGTGACACCGGCCGGGTTGCCCGCCACAGTCACCCGGGTATTATTATTATTGTTATGTTGATATCTATACCTGCAAATGTTATGTTGCTAATGCCTTGTTGTTTGATGATATATGATTCTGTTATTGTGATTGTTGTGTTGGACTAATCCTCTTGGTTTGGACTTGTGAATGATGAAACTTGATTAAATGAAACACCCCTCCAAACAACGATAGGGTCAGTCCACGGTGCCACTAATATGAACATCGAACGCACTGCCACTGTCGCTCACATGGGCGGGCCTTGACCTACGTAATCCTATCGAGCCTCCTTTGATGCCACCCTTTTGGCAAGTCTAGTCGGTTACCATAGTTGGTCGGGGCTAGTCTTGCGAAGGTTCCGGAGCTAGGCGTCGCTCATGGGTTGGGGACGTGCCGGATTCACTTCTGCATAAGGCATAGAGTTATGTCGGTGGCTATACAGGGAGTGTCTTGGTAGCGTGAACGGTCAGGTGAGTGTATCTTGCTGAGTTCGCCTTAGGGATGATGTCCTAAAGTACCGGCTCAGTGTGGTGCACTTAGGTGAGTGGTAATTGCAACCTCTCGAGAGTGTCAAATCTGGATGTCTAGCCTCGTTCCAAGGTTATGGAACAACAGTTCAGTGTCGGTCACACTGTGTGTCTTTGTCGTGTCAGGAGGTTAAACCTAAGGCTTGCTTGAAAGAAAGATGAACAACCTGATTTCACTAAATGAACAATAAGATGATGCAGGGAATGTTACTTGTGAAGTGAATGGGATGGCGGTGTGATGCGTTGGAAGCCTATAGTTAGGCCAGAGCCAACATCAACCGTGCATGCCCCGGGAGATAGCCAGAGTTGGCTGGGTTGATAGCCAGAGTTGGTTAGAGGCTTGGAAGCCTGATTGTGTTGACAGGAATAACTATGAGATTTGGTAACACTCGTCTACTCGTCACAGGTAAGATCGTTGTGTGATTGCCGGTGCACGATCCAACCCCTCCTGGCTTGGACTCTGTACTGGTGATACTCTTGTTGTTTGCTTACGCCATGTTTTGCTTGTAATGCCATGCTACCTTTATGTTATCATATTGGTCTATCTCGAGTAGACTCTTGCCATGTTGTAGGATTTTATTTACAATATATATCTTGTTGCATGATTGTTGGATTGTTTGCGGTGAGTGGCGATTCTTGCTGAGTGCATATTAATGTACTCACGGGCCTTGTGATTGTGGCCAGGTTTTGTCGAGGATTCATCTTCTACTTTAGCAAGGAGATGGAGCAAGAGTGTGCTAGGATCAGTAGCCCAGCCAGAACCTGTGGAGTGGAGCCGCTCCAAGCCGTAGCCTCTCATATGTCTTCCGCTGCTAGTTAAAACTCTGTATCGTGCCATGCTGGGATTGATATTTTGTCATTCCTTGATGGCCTTGTAAACCATTTGTAGCACTGATGTGCCTGATTGTGTAATGATTTCCATTATGTTACACTGTTGTGACGTGCGGCCAGTTATCCTGGGATGGCGCACGGGACGACTGCCTCTCTGGTGATATGTGCCAGGGAGGGGTGTCACACTACGCGTCCCGGAAGACACCTCCCAGTGCCAGCCCGGCGGAGCCCAGTCCCGGACACTGCCCGTGTCCAACAAATGGCCGGTGGTCATCATCGATTCCCGCCGAGATCTGAAAAAATGAGTGGGGAATTTGATCAAACAACTAAGGTGCGTGCAACCTAGGTACGTAGGGGAGGGAGAGGGCAGCACCTTGGCATGGCGGACGGCACACGCGGTGGTGACGCCACGGGAGAGTGATGAGGGATCAGATATCAGTTTAGATGTGCTATGCCAATGGAGGCCATGACTACATATATATAGTGAGAAATGGGCTTCTGAGCTGTAGTATGCCCAATCAGGAAGAAGCACACGGATCGTGTGTTTCCTTCGTGTGCTTCTGAGCCGTTGGATCAGCGGTGTGTTTCTTTCGAGCGCTGGTGAGCCGTTGGATCAGGAAGAAGCACACGGATCGTGTGTTTCCTTCGTGTGTTTCTTTCGAGCGCATGTTTCCCGCCAATTCTCCCCATTCGGGCGAACCGGATGGAATCATGTGTCGATTTGGGGTAGACTTTGGTTTCTCATGTTCCTATGGCCTAACATAACACAACCAAGCAAAAAAGTCCACTGGGCTACCCCCTTTCGACGCACGTCTATGGGGGTAGACGGAAACGTTAGGGTTTTTCCAGCGGATTCAGGGTTTCACCGAAGCGGGGCCCCGGAGCGTCGGAACCACACCCAAACCTAGCTTGTGACATATCATGTTTATACAAGTGTGTTGGGTGCTGTGGATGTCCAAGTTCCCACAGCGGGATGTGAGCGGGTTCACCGGCATCACTTTCTCTCTAGTGAGTTTCTGCCGAAAGGGGAGTTTTCACCTCTAAGTGCAGGAACTCAATAGAGAGAAAGTGAAGCCGGTGAAGCCGGTCACACCCCGGAGTAGGATATTGCACATTTACAACACACAACACACTTGTATACATATGGTATGGCACAACCTAGGTTTTGGTGGGGTTCCGACGCTCCGGGGCCCCGCTTCGGCGAAACCCCGAATCCGCTGGGAAAACCCTAACGTTTTCGTCTACCCCCATAGACGTGCGTCGAAAGGGGGTAGGCCAGTGGACTTTTTTGCTTGGTTGTGTTAGGTTAGGCCATAGAAAGGTGAGAAACCAAAGTCTACCCCAAATCAACACAAGATTCCATCCGGTTCTCCCGAAACGGGAGTTTTCACCTCTAAGTGCAGAAACTCACTAGAGAGAAAGTGAAGCCGGTAAAGCCGGTCACACCCCGGAGTAGGATATTGCACATTTACAACACCCAACACACTTGTATACATATGGTATGGCACAACCTAGGTTTTGGTGGGGTTTCGACGCTCCGATGCCCCGCTTCGGCGAAACCCCGAATCCGCTGGGAAAACCCTAACATTTTCGTCTACCCCCATAGACGTACGTCGAAAGGGGGTAGGAAAGTGGACTTTTTTGCTTGGTTGTGTTAGATTAGGCCATAGGAAGGTATTTTACATGTGTTGTTTTTATTTATTTTACATGTATATGTTGTAGGGTTGGGTTCCGGGAAACTCGAACCGTTATTTTACGGGGGTGGGATACTGAAATTGGGAGGAAAATTATAGGTCCAATATATATATAAATTATAACTACATTAAATATTATATAGAGAAATAAATAAATAAATATTATATAGAGAAATAAATAAAAAAAGGTTCATATATACGCCGACGGCCGCCGTCGGCGTTGAAGTACACGTGTACACCGACGGCACGGCCGTCGGCGTATCAACGCCGCTGGACGTTCCGTCACGGCGTCCTTTTGTACGCCGACGGCACCGTTTACGCCGACGGCTGCCGTCGGCCTTACCTGGATACGCCGACGGCGCTTCGTACGCCGACGGCTGTGTGGGCGGCTGCCCTAGCTCGCGCTGTACGCCGACGGCCCCGACATTTAGCCGTCGGCGTACAGTACGGCCGTCGGCGTAGTGTGGCTTTCCCGTAGTGTATGGGAAGAAATTATTCCAAGTGCATTCACGCTCCGAACGTCTTGCAGACTGTCTCAGAGGTCAACGAAAGGTTTAAGCATCAGTTGATTGTAAAAATCTTGTTAAACGACCCATCACCACCTTTTCACTCAATTGAAGAAATCCCAAAATATACATATTTCAGGTTGACCGCCCAGCAGCACTAACTTGAGATATGGTACATATTATCTGCATTATTGATGCCTATAGTGTTCACTACATTCTTTAGAGTTGGGAAGTACTTTTTTTTACTTGTCAGTTGGGAAGTACTTGAGTAGCATACATTCTTTAGAATTGGAGGCATGCTTTGGCTCTTCCTGTAGTCTTCTTTGCTAGCAATAATTGAGTAAATTTGACCAGTGGACCGATGGCATAAATTATTAGCTAACATGTAACATCAAGCGAGTTGGTAAACGATTTACTTTAGTTATCTCAATAACGAGGAAGAGCTTTAGTTCTCAAGTATCATACTGGATAAATTTTACAATCTACACAGTGTAGCAGTATTTTTGGGCCAATTGTACCAGAATGATTGTGAATTTGTGATTGTACCTTTGACATAAAAAAAAATTGTGATTGTACCGCAACTTTGGCCCTCGTGATGCTATTGAGTGGACCAACCTGCTACGTGAGATTGGAAACTTTCAAGGGGGTGAAGGTCCTGACAAGGTGATATGGAAATTGGAAGCTTCGGGGAGCTTTTCAACTAACTTGATGTACCGTAGCCTTTGTCAGGGCACGACACTTATCTTCTTCAAGGATATCTGGAAAACAAGAATACCTCTCAAAGTAAAAAATCTTTCTTTGCCAAATGATTAGAGGCGCCCTTCCGTCGAGCGACAACATTGCCAAGAGGTTGGGGCCTTCTAATGGTAACTGCTGTCTATGGAAGACCATTGCGGTCTTGGCCAAATTTATGTGGGCATGCGTTAGGGAGGCGCTGTTCTGTACATGGAACCCAGCTGGGGCCGGGGAATTCATCTCCATGGTACAGAGGCTTACGGGCCGCACCCAGAGAGTTATTTGGGTGTGCTTTGCTGCGCTATGTTGGGTGCTTTGGAACATTAGGAATAAAATGACTATCGAGCAATCCTTCATTGGGCAACCGGTTGATTGCATTTTTTTAAATGACTTCACTATTGCAGATCTGGAGGATCCTAAGAAAGACGGGAGATCGAGGCGCGCTGGACTAGGCGGTTTCCGAGCTGCGAAGCATTGACACAAAGATGAGGGACCGAGCGAACGCGTAGCCTAACTAGTCTATCTTTTTGTTCCGAGAATGTTGGCTGTTATGCCGGTAGGGCTGTGTTGAACCTTGTTTCTTTTGCGCCTGAGATGTATTCGGTTGAACTCTGTAAACTCTATGGTTGTTGGCTTTATTTATAAAGCTGGGCCTAGACCTTCTGTTTAAAAATTATGACCTATTCCAATTCGATTATTAGCATTCGCATTCTCTGCCGAATCTTGTTCTCTTCTTCGGTCATGCAACCCAGATTGAAAACACTCCACTGATGATCAACTGTTTTGTTGTGTAACAAAGTACGCAACGCGGATAAACCCCGGAAGGAGATTGCCAGGGAGTCAGGAGAGATGGGCAGTTCAAGAGAATTGGTAGTCGGGAGAGGTGCATAGTTCAAATAGCTAGCTGGGACTGGGAACAATTATGCAAATTACAAAGTCACCTAACTGATAGCTATCTAATCTTTCCCTGATCACTTCATGAAAGCCAACAATTATTTACAATTTTCCGATAACTAACTGGTACGTGCAGATGTTGCTATTCATGCAACTCGCATAGCTGGCAGCCAAATATTGTCAGGGTGAACGCTGGGGCAGTATTTGGATCACATTTCGCATTCTTGAATTATACTTTAGTCTTTACTACATGGATTTCTTTAAAGTATTTATATATGCTTGTCGTATATCTGTATCCCTGTTTTTGGAAATGCTGTATCCCGTGTTACCATATGCGTATCCCTGTTTCCATGTCCCTGTATCTGTTGAAATATTATGGTGGGCTTTAGGCACATCTAACAATTCCAGAAAAATGCCTAAAGGCCCATGTTGTCATGGCAAGTGGTGAGAGTTTAGTCCCACATGGCTAGTTAGGAGAGATGTACACCAACATATATGGTGAGCTACTCTCCCACATGTATGAGTTGGTTATGAAGTGAAGGGAGGTGTTCCACACGCGCGCTCCTCATCCGCCGCCCGCCCGTTACGACGCGTGCGCGCGCCACGGGTTGCGGGAATCTCGCCGAGCCGATTTATTCTTTTTGTCACGCAGGAATGGAATATGAGCGGTCAACTGAAACGTTTTTTCCTTTTGTCTTAAGTATGGACGTTGCCAGAATTCATTGTGATTCATTGCGTGCGTTTCTGTTGGACCTCTCGCCTCCTCCTCTGTGCCTATATAAAAGAGGTCGCTCCTCTCTAGAGAAACACAACAGACCACACCTGATCCACGCGCCGCCACTGTTGTTCCTCTCGCTGTTGCTGCCTTCGGTGATCCCATCCCGTCCACCGCGTACACGGCTGATGGGAGAGTAGGCCTCTGAACGATTAGGTTTTTGGGAGTGTCTCCTATGCGACTGCTCGCCTCCGTTCGTCTACATCAACTACGTCTGCGTTGCCTTCGTCATCACCATGAGCACCGACGCCGACAAGCTTGCCGAGGAGACCGGTACCGCTACTGCTGCCGCAGCAGCCGCCGCTGCCTACGCTGCTGCTACGGCCAACTGGCCCATTCGAGGGTACACGTTTATCCCTCTCCTGCTTACTTGAATGTCTGCCGTACTAGCGATTTCTGTAGATGTTTCTACTATTTCTCTAGTACATGATTATATCATCAAGTTTCAGTATGTCATTAGCACTGTTTACGTCATGTTCATGATTTACACTTAGATTAATTTAATCGAACAATTGCTTATATACTCAACAATCCAAAAACCTAATATGTGTAGGCAATTTTCGATCCAAGGTTTTGCTGCTGCACTGAAACCAACCCCGTTTACGGGCACGTACTTTAAGCGTTGGCAGACCACAGCCACCTTATGGCTTACGGCGATGAACGTGTTCTGGGTCGCCGGTGTCACTCCGATGTGAACGATTGCTCCTGAACTGGAGAAGCGTTTAGGGATGCCACCGTCGTCTTTGTTGGAGCCGTTCTGAGCGTAATCGGAGATAAGTTGGTTGATGCATATTTACATGTGTGGGGTGCCAAGGACTTGTGGGAGGCGCTCAAATATAAATTCGGCGCAACCGATGCTGGAGCAAGATGTATACTATTGAGCAGTTCCACGATTACAAGATGGTTGAAAACCGTTCTGTATTGGAACAGGCTCATGAGATACAATGCATCGCTAAGGAGCTTGAGCTTCTCAAGTGTGATTTACCGGGCAAATTTGTCGCGGGATGCATAATCGCTAAGCTACCCAATTCCTGGAGGAATTTTGCTACTACTCTGAAACATCAGAGGTGTGAATTCTCAGTTGAGAATGTCATCGACCATCTGAGTGTTGAGCGGAATTCGAGAGCAAAGGACTCGCATGGAAAAGGGGAAGGGACTTCTGTTGCCAATATGGTACAGAAGAACTCCAACTTTCAGAAGCCCAAGGCGAAAACTGGTGTCCAACAGAATACCGACTTCAAGAAGAAGGAAGAGCCCTTCAAGAAGGATGAGAGAAAGGTCGCTGCTTCACTTGTGGTTCAGAGGAACATTGGGCTCACAGTGCCCGAACAAGTTCAAGCCAGGACAGGACTCCAAGTCCGTCAACATGATTGTGAGCAACAATGAGAATGGGCATCCGGGTACGGTAATTTGTTTACTGTATTTTCAGTTTGTCAGTCTAACGATTGGTGGATTGACACGGGTGCAAATATTCATGTATGTGCTGACATCTCATTGTTTTCTTCTTATCAGGTCACAGGGAACGGATCCGTACTGATGGGGAATGGCGCAAGTGCTTCTGTTCTTGGTGTTGGCACGGTCGATCTGAAGTTTACTTCGGGAAGGATCGTGCAGCTCAAGAACGTGCAGCATGTCCCCGCCATCAAGAAGAATCTCGTTAGTGGCTCCCTTCTATAGAGAAGGGTTTAAGTTGGTTTGAGTCTAATAAAGTAGTTGTTACGAAATATGGACTGTTTGTTGGAAAAGGTTATGAATGCGGAGGCTTGTTCCGCTTTTCCCTCGCTGATTTTTGTAATAAAGTCGTGAACAATATTCATTCGAATGTTAATGAAACAGAAGTTTGGCATTCACGTCTTTGTCACATTGGTTTCGGTTGTATGACGCGGCTAGCAAAATCGAATTTAATCCCAAGTTTCACTTTAGCCAAAGGTTCTAAGTGTCATTCGTGTGTGCAAGCAAAGCAACTCGCAAGCCCCATAAGGCTGCGGAGGAGAGACACTTGGCACCGTTAGAACTCATACATTCTGATCTTGTGAGATGAATGGTGTGTTGACTAAAGGTGGAAAGAGATACTTCATGACGCTGATAGATGATTCCACTAGATATTGCTATGTATATTTGTTAAGCACTAAAGATGAGGCTCTACACTACTTTAAAATCTATAAGGCAGAAGTTGAGAATCAACTTGAAAAGAAAATTAAACGAATCCGGTCAGATCGTGGTGGAGAGTACTTCTCCAATGAGTTTGATTCTTTCTGTGCGGAACACGGCATTATTCATGAGAGGACGCCTCCCTATTCACCCCAGTCAAATGGGGTTGCCGAACGGAAAAACCGTACTCTAACAGATTTGGTTAACGCCATGTTAGATACATCGGGTTTATCCAAGGCATGGTGGGGGAGGCTATATTGACATCATGTCATGTCCTGAATAAAGTTCGACAAAAGACAATGAAATCACTCCCTATGAGAAATGGGAGAAGAGAAGCGACACTCTCATACTTACGTACTTGGGGCTGCTTGGCGAAAGTCAACGTGTCGATCCCCAAAAAGCGTAAGCTTGGACCAAAGACCGTGGACTGTGTTAATTTGGGCTACGCTAAGAATAGCGTCGGCTATAGATTTCTAGTAGTGAAATCTGAGGTACCTGACGTGAAGGTCGGTACAATTATGGAGTCTAAAGATGCTACATTCTTTGAGGATATTTTTCCTATGAGAGATATGCAAGCACTTCTAGACAGGAATCTGATGAGACTCCTGAACCTGCCATTCCTATGGAATATTATGAACAAACACATGATGAAAATCCTGAGAAGGATGACGAGGAAACCCTTGGTAGGGGCAAGAGACAGAGGACTGCAAAGTCCTTTGGTGATGATTTCCTTGTGTACCTTGTGGATGACACTCCCACTTCTATTTCAGAGGCTTATGCGTCTCCGGATGCTGATACTGGAAAGAAGTAGCGAGATGGATTCCATCATGGCTAACGGACATGGGAAATTACTGAACGTCCCTATGGTCTAAACCATTGGGATGTAAGTGGGTGTTCAAAAAGAAGCTTAGGCCCGATGGTACGATTGAAAAGTACAAGGCTAGCTTGTGGCCAAGGGTTATTCCCAGAAAGAAGAGGAAGATTTCTTCGATACTTATTCACCTGTGGCCAGACTGACCACCATACGAGTATTACTCTCGTTGGCGGCCTCGCATGGTCTTCTCGTCCACCAGATGGATGTTAAGACGGCTTTCCTGAACGGAGAGCTAGACGAGGAAATCTACATGCAACAGCCAGATGGCTTTGTATTAGATGGTCAGGAAGGAAAGGTGTGTAAGTTACTGAAATCTTTATATGGCCTGAAACAAGCACCTAAGCAATGGCATGAGAAGTTCAATACAACTTTAATCTCTGGTTTTGTTGTTAATGAAGCTGACAAATGCGTATACTATCGCCATGGTGGGGGCGAAGGAGTTATACTGTGCTTGTATGTTGATGACATACTGATATTTGGGACCAACCTCAAAGTCATTGAGGAGGTTAAGTCGTTTTTGTCTCAGAACTTTGAGATGAAGGACCTTGGTGTGGCTGATGTTATTTTGAACATCAAGCTATTGAGAGATAATGAGGGTGGGATTACACTTTGCAATCCCATTATGTTGAGAAGATTTTGAGTCGTTTTGGATATTCGGACTGCAAAACTTCTCCAACACCATATGATCCTAGTGTGCAGATTCGAAAGTTCAAAGGCACAGCTAAGGATCAGCTGAGATACTCTCAAGTCATTGGTTCACTCATGTACCTAGCGAGCGCTACAAGGCCTGACATCATGTTTGCTGTGTGCAAACTGAGCCGGTTTGTTTCCAATCCGGGTGATGTGCATTGGCATGTTGTTGAAAGAATTATGCGCTATCTGAAAGGTACTGTGAATTATGGACTTCACTATACTGGAAACCGTCAGTGCTTGAAGGGTATTGTGATGCGAATTGGATCTCTGATGAGATGAAAGCCACAACGGGTTATGTGTTTACCCTTGGAGGTGGCGCTGTTTCCTGGAAGTCTTGCAAGCAAACGATCTTACGAGATCGACAATGGAAGCAAAATTAATAGCATTAGACACATCTGGTGTCGAAGCAGGATGGCTTCAAGATCTTTTGATGGACTTGCCAGTGGTTGAAAAACCAGTTCCGGCTATCCTTATGAACTGTGACAATCAGACAGTCATTGTCAAGGTAAAGAGTTCAAAGGGCAACATGCAATCCAACAACACATAAGAATGAGATTAAAAGCTCTCAGACACTTAAAAACTCCGGAGTAATAGCGTTGGATTATATCCAGTCAGCTAAGAATCTGGCAGATCCCTTTACTAAAGGGCTATCACGTGTTGTGATAGAAAGTGCATCGAGGGAGATGGGTATGAACCCACATGAGTTGCCATGGTAGTAACCCAACCTATGTGATCGGAGATCCCGTGAAGTAGGACCTGGGAAAACAAGCTAGTAGTTAACTGAGGAAAGTAACTTTACTAACCCATTCCGTTGGAGATGCAATACTCTCGGTAACTGTATGGCAGGTTGACTTTTGTCTTAATGTGTTCCAAGGCTTATATAAGCAAGATGCTATCCTACATAGCGATCTTTGGAGGAACACACCTATATGAGCCCGACTGCTGTCACAGTCTGTGAGATTGGGGTGATCTCTAGTAAGTTCATGAATAGGCCAGGAGTGTGACTAATATGCTCCACCCGAGGGGTCAGCCTTCGGCAGCCTAGTACTGGTAAGACATTTGGTGAAACTTCTTTACGCCAAATTGACAATTCAAGGCATAGTCCACTGTTAGTTGTGAATGTTCAACCTTAACGGGTCTCCACTGAAAATACTGGTATATCAAAACAGTATTTGGAACAGAGGACAATATCATGGGTCTTTGGGATCTGGTGGGAGATTGTTGAAATACTAGGGTGGGCTTTAGGCCCATCTAACAATTCCAGAAAAATCCCTAAAGGGCCATGTTGTCATAGCAAGTGGTGGGAGTTTAGTCCCACATGGCTAGTTGGGAGAGATGTACACCAACATATAAGGTGAGCTCCTCTCCCACATGTATGAGTTGGTTGTGAAGTGAAGGGAGGCGTTCCACACGTGCGCTCCTCCGCTGCCCGCCTCGCCTCGTCACGACGCGCGCGCGCGCCGCGGGTTGCGGGAATCTCGCGGAGCCGATGTATTCTTTTTGTCACGCAGGATGAAATATGAGCGGTCAACTGAAACATGTTTGCCTTAATGGAAAATGAATGCGAAATGAATACGAGCTGAAACGTTTTGTCTTAAGTACAGATATTACGAGAATTCATTGTGATTCATTGCGTGCGTTTCCGTTGCATCTCTCGCCTCCTCCTCTGTGCCAATATAAGTGTAACAGCCCACCTTTGGTATTGTAAAATTTGAACCAAATTTTCACTTTTGCATTCATTCATGCATCATGGCATCATCTGTTTAAGTGTTCAAGTTGAACAAAGAACTTGAAAACCAAGGGGAAACAAAAGCAACAAATTGTTTTCAAACAATTCCAATTTCAAATGAGGTTGTGGTGACAAACCAATTCAAAGAAACTTCCATATTTGTCAAGGAAGTTCCCAGAGTTCACAAGTAATATTTTTTCAACTACTTTAAAATTAATAAAGGGTTGCCAATTTAATTAGGCGATAATGCCATATTCAAAACCAATGCACAAAAGTTGCTCAAAAGATTTTATTCTGAGACGCCAAATTTTGTGGAGCCTCTACATGACATGGGGAGGCTGCACAAATATTTTCCTAATTTTTGAACTAGTTTAAGTGTCTCAATAAAATACCTAAACAGCTACTGGTTTTAAAAGGAAAATAAGGAAACAGAAAAGGACCTATCTGTGAGGGAAAAACAGAATATGCCAGGGGGTTTTTTGGAAATACGTCGTATCTCTCCTCCTCCCGACACGGCCGCGCCGATGCCGGCGAGCGAGGGAGGCCCCCCACGATGTTCCGCGTCGCCGCCCGGACCCCCCTGCTCTCCTGCCGCGTCGAGGACGATAAGAGGCCCCCCTCGCCCTCTGCTCGACACCGCCCCATCGCCCGAGCTTTTCCTCTCCTTCTTTCCCCACCATGGCCGTGGCCGAGCCGAGCACGCCGACGCTCGTCGCCGTCGATTGAGAGCTCCCCGAGCCAAGCCAGGACTGCCAGAAGATCCGCCGCGTCCACCTCTTCCTCTCCGTGCAAAGAATCGAGCGAAGGCGTCGTCGTTGCGGAGATCGGCGCCATCTTCTTCCTCTCCGGCCGTCGGACTCCGAGCAAGCGCGCGACCTCCCTCGACCTTCTCCATCACCGCTGCGAGTACCCACGCTTCGAGGGTGAGCATGCGGATCTCCTAGACATCTTGTTTCATCTCGTTTCGCCGTAGTTCGTCGGCGCGTCGTTAGGCCGTGGCTCGCCGCCTCCTTAGCTCACCGCCGTCGTCGTACCCGACGACCATTTGGTCGCTAGCACCGCCAGGTAGTAGCCCACACCCGTACGCGTCGAACGCGAGTAGAAATAGGGTCGAGAGCGTGCGCTGTCGTCGATCCCGTGCGCGTCGTCGCCGGTGATCACCGCGGGCGTGCGTGTCGACGCCGTGGACTGCCCTCACCTCAAAAGGATGCGAGCGCGTATCCTATCACAGCCACCGAACCAGCCCAGTGGCAACGGCCACGATCTCTCCAGCGCGAGGTCGCGGGTTCGAAACCCCGCAGACGCGAAACGCACCCCTTTTTCCGTTTTATTCCGCGCTGACATGCGGGCCCCACCGGTCAGCGACCGTGGCGCCAGCACAGCCACACCCAGCCTAGTCAGTGCCAGCGTGGCCTTGGCCCGACTGGTCAGCGTCTGTGTGTAGCACAGCCCAGTGTGAAAAACGCTTCGGTTAATTTCTCTGAAAAATAAATAAAAGGCAGAAATTTTATTAAAACTTGTAAATTCAATATCTCCTTGAATACTTGTCCAAATATTACAAATAATATATCAAAATGTTCAGAAAAGTAAAACCTGTCTATTGGTATTATTAGTGTATCCAACTAAATTAGTTTAGTTACTGTTTCATTTAGATAATTAAAATGGCAGAGAAGAAATCATTTTTGGAAAATCCATAACTTATTAGATATTGATCCAAAAATTAAGTTTGATATACCAAAATGTTCAGCACTAAAGATACTTCATATTTCACCTTATTTCCAAACATGGATAATTATTTTTATTACTGTTTAAAATAAATTGGGAAAATGGCAGAAAAGAAAAGGATTTTATAAAATTCATATCTTAATAAATAGTGATCCCAAAAATGCAAATAAGATATCAAAATGATCAGTGGAATAAACCTTACACTCTAACATCATTTTCATGCTAAACTAAATACTGGGATTAACTTTTTCTTGCACTTTAGAAAAAGGGCAGATTTAAAATGGACTTTATAAATTCAATAACTTAATATTGATTAATCAGAAAAATGTGTTCTTTATATCAAAATGCTCAGCAAATCAATACCTACCATAAAACATCATGTCCATGCATGTTTGATGGATAATTGGCTACTGATCTAATTGGATTAAGCTACAGAAACTATTAAGATAAATATGGGTTTGTGCCAAATATTGCCAAATGATTTGGGACAACTCATCTAACCTGTTGATCATGATTATGCTCCATCAGTTGCATTAAACTATCATGTCACCATGTGCTTGTGCATTGCACCTGTTTGCTTGTGTGATTATTGATTGTTGTCTTTCCGATGTTTTTATGCATCGATAGATCAAGCAGTCGGGGTGCCACCGCAATACCCTGACGAACCGTATTACCAGCCCGCTGAACAAGGCAAGCGTAATCCCCCCCTCTGAGCATGTCTCCTCCTATAATTCCGCAATTATTTTCCCCACTATAATATTGCATTCGGTTCCAAATGTCTTTTGCTTGGATTAGAGTGTCCTATTAGTTGCATTAGAAATCTGTTGCCATTACCTGTATCCGCCCTAATATCCATAGGATCGAAGTGTTGGCCTGAGATAAGTATAATTGCTATGTATATGCTTAGCCATGCTTAGTTTAAATGCTTAGATGTCCGGTGGATGTTTCGTTGTTGGAGCAGTTGATGGAATGGCCGGATGTGATGGGAAATAGTGGTGACGGATAATAAATTGCTGAAAGGCGGGGATGAGAGGCCACGGGTAATGTGGTGGGTTGTCTCGTTCTCGCCGCCTAAGTGTGAGTTCTTTACCTCTTGAACCAAGACTGAGCGTGCAACCATGCGTGAGGCCTATGCATTCGTAGTGCAGGAACCCTCATAGACTAAATAACTCGAGCGGGACTAGCCAGGGTCCTCTAGTTCGGGCTTCCATTTGCGCGTGCGTGATGATGGTGGTATGAAATGAGATGAGGATGGTGGTGTTAGGAAAATGAGTGGCCGTGGGGCGGGGTGATGTGATCCTGGCAGTCCTACCGCCACTGATGATCCTGGAAAGTCCTTAACGAGGGAGAAGTCGACACCGCTCCCACCCAGCCGGCTCTCCAAGGAAGAGAGCTAAAAGCTAGGTAATGGGCCGGACGGTACGCGTGGCAAACATGGTACACCCCTGCAGGGTAAATCTTTTCGAAAAGCCGTGTCCGCGGTTATGGACGACTTGGGAAGTGAAGGTAGGATCATAGGATAACTTGAACAGGAATGATTAAAAACTGAGTACTAGAGGTACTACCAAGAATGCAAGGTTGACTTCCTCGAGGGTGATTCGGGGAGGTGCCTTGGTAGACGGGTGCAGTAAATGATGGTGGTTGATGATGAAGATGATCAGAAGAAAAGAGTTTACTTCTTACCCCCTTTCTAAAATATTCTGATTAGTCGATGCCAGGTGTCTCTTATAAAGAAAACCAGCTTTATGCAAAACAGCCATAAAACCTTTGAAAGCCAATCATCGAGCTAGTAGCTCTATTTAATCTTGCGAGTTCGTCGAACTCAACGTCGTTTGTTAATTTTCAGTGAAGGACTTCACCGACGCTGAAGGTGGGTTCTATGTGGACGTCGACGAGTAGTCTGGGGTTCCCAGGTGGCAGCTTGGGACATCCCGGAACAGCTGGCGCTGGAATGTTTATCTATAGGCCTCTTAGGCCATATTTGGATCTTGTTGTTTAGAACAACATAATTTGCTTCCGCATGATGTACTGATGGGTCTGTGACCTCTGGTTGTAATATTTGCTATCTTTCTCTATTATAAGAGTTGAACTATAATGCTTTGAGTCGTAGAGTCTGTGATGTGCCAGTTGTTCCACAAGTCTTGATCTCTCTATTATGCTTTGATAATGTGTCCGGTGGTAGCGGATAACCGGGGACACAGTATCACTGTATAGCAGTCGGGTCGGGGCGCCACAAGTTGGTATCAGAGCAGTACTGCCTGTAGGAAACCCTTCTACTGGTCGATGTTGAGTCTAGTGTTTGTGAAAATATTTTTAACCTAAAAATGAGTTGTGAAAACCATCTTAGGATTCTTTTTACTCCTTATCTGGTTACCCTCTAATCTCGGAGCAATCTTACCTCGATTTGGGTTTAAAGTTTTACTTCTCATCTGTGACTTCAAAATTATTAGGATAACACTGAAGGTAGAACCCAATACTACGTGTTATGTGGACCTTTAGTGTTATGTGTCCGGTTGCTCCCGCTGCGATACAGTCCGAAATCAACTCAGATGTTTAAGAACCCTGTTATCCCTACCGAGCCAAATCACTTATTCCGACTTTGGTTTTTAACCCAAGGACTTGAACAGAAGGTCCCGGATTGTGCCGGATAGTGTGGGTTGAATCACGTGGTTTCTTAACCATTTGAATCTCACGCTAGTGGTACATGATGCTGATCTTTGACCCAAGTTCTATCTTGTTGGTCCCTTGTTCGTTGTTACACAAAGTATTATCGTCCCTAGTCTGTGTACTTGAGTAGACGCTAATGCTATTGTCTCGACCATTCGGAGATAGATACTAAATGTGTCCTTGTCAATTCTCCAGAATGGCTCGAGGGGGACGCGGAAACAACAATGATGAGGAACCGCCGCCACCGCCCTCGATGGCTCAGGTCTTGATGGCCATTGAGGAGAACCGTGGGCGCAATGAGCGGTTGCTCGAGCAGTTGGTGCAGCAGAATGCACAGAGGAATGGCTGCAACACTCTCACTGAGTTCCTGCGCTCGCAGCCACCCACCTTCTCTGATGCTAAGGAGCCACTGGACGCTGATGACTGGCTTCGCGCTCTGGAGCGCCAGTTCGGCGCGCTGCATGTCCCAGTGGCCGAGCAAGTCAACTTCGCCACCTACCTCCTGACTGGTGCGGCTGGTTGCTGGTGGGAGAGTCATGTGGCGCTATTCGCCGCAGACCATGTTTCACTTGGGCAGAGTTCCGCACAGCCTTTCGTGCGGCGTACATACCTCAGCCAATAATGGACCTGAAGAGGAGGGAGTTCCTGGATTTGCACCAGGGTAATATGGATCTCGAGCTTATGGGTGCAAATTCAACCATCTCTCTCGTTACGCCCCACGGGACGTGACCAATGATGCTGACAAGCAGAGTTGTTCCGCAAGGGGCTTTCGCCGAGGCTCCGCTATGAGTTGCTGCCCTTCAAGTTTCAGAACTACCAGGAGCTGTTCAACCAGGCTCTTACTCTTGAGCAAGGAAGGAAGGAATTTGAGGCTTCCAAGAGGCCGCACCAGGGGACCACTCGAGTTCCTCGGCTTCTCAGAGCAAGAAGCGCAGGGTTTTCGTTCCCTACAGCGCTGTGCCGCGTGCTCCATTCATGCCGAGGGCCGCGGGATACAGGCCACCACCGCCGCGCCCCACTACTTCGACACCTGGGGCGAGCGGAAGTGGGTATCGCCCTCAGCTATCTGTCCCTCCTGGAAACACTTGCTACAGCTGTGGCCAGGCCGGCCACTACTCCAGGGAGTGCCCCCAAAAGGCACCTTACGGGAACCCTGCACGAGCCCCCGCCACTCCAGCTGGCAAGGCTGGACCTATGTGCGTGGTCGCCTGAACCACGTCTCTGCTGAAGAAGCTGAAGAGGACCCCGGCGTCCTTATGGGTGAGTTACGAATCAACGGCAATTCAGCTACAGTTTTGTTTGACTCTGGAGCATCGCATTCATTCATATCCATAGCTTTTGCAAAAGACCACAACATACCGTTCGAGAAAATGAGCCATCCCTTGGTGATTGCCACTCCTGGCTCCAAATGGCAAACCGATGGGGTTACTCCTGAGGTCCAGATTAATATAGGTTCCTTGTCTTTTCCTTATGCCTTGGTAGCTCTGAAGTCCAAAGGCATTGATGTCATATTGGGCATGAACTGGCTAACCAAATACCGGGCTAATCTCGACTGTGCCGCCAAGACCATTACTGTGACCGCTCCTTCCGGTGACATTGTGAAGTATTGGCCTGCAACATCAATACCTCCGTCCGCCGTCGTACCCAACTCACCTGAGATTCTCCTTTGCTTTATGGAAGGCGAATCCCCTCCTGAAATCCAGGACATACACGTGGTGTGTGACTTCCCGGATGTGTTCCCGGAAGAGTTGCCTGGCATGCCTCCTGACCGAAGTGTGAGTTTGTCATAGATCTACTTCCCGGTACTGCTCCAATTTCCAAGAAGCCCTACCGTATGCCGGTGGAAGAGTTGGCTCTGTTGAAGGAGCAAATTGATCAGCTGTTAGCGAAGGAGTTCATTCAGCCAAGCAGTTCACCTTGGGGTTGTCCGGTACTCTTTGTCAAGAAGAGGGATTCACCGTGCCTCGTTAGTCTCTGACTATAGGCCGTTGAATGCGGTGACAATCAAGAACAAGTATCCTATTCCCGATCAATGATCTGTTGGATCAGTTAGCTGGTGCAACGGTATTCTCCAAGATGGATCTGAGGTCAGGATACCATCAGATCAAGATCAGAAAGGAGGATATCCCAAAGACGGCATTTGTTACTCGATATGGCTCATATGAGTATACCGTCATGTCCTTTGGTCTCACCAATGCTCCAGCTACTTTCATGAGGCTCATGAACTCCATCTTCATGGATTATCTCGACAAGTTTGTCGTCATTTACATCGATGACATCCTCGTTTATTCCAAAACCAATGAAGAGCATGCCGAACATCTTCGGTTGGTTCTGACACGACTTCGAGAACACCGCCTCTATGCCAAGTTCTCCAAGTGTGAGTTTGGTTGGATAATCTTGTCTTCCTTGGTCATGTGATATCCGCTAATGGTGTGGCTGTCATTCCTGACAAGATTCAATCCATTCTGGATTGGAAAACTCCAATGTCAGTCAAGGACATCCGTAGCTTTCTCGGATTGGCGGGTTACTACCGCCGATTCATCGAAGGTTTCTCCAAGATAGCCAAGGCCCTGACTGACCTTCTCAAGAAGGATAAAGTTCGTATGGTCGGCCGAAGCTGAAGAGAGCTTCAAAACACTGAAAGCCAAACTCACGTCCGCTCCTGTGCTTGTCCTGCCGGACACAAGCAAGGATTTCGTCGTCTTCTGTGACGCCTCTCTGCAAGGCTTGGGTTGTGTACTAATGCAAGATGGCCATGTGGTGGCATATGCTTCCGCCAATTGAAGCCGCATGAGCACAATTACCCAACTCATGATCTAGAACTTGCCGCGGTGGTTATGCTTGAAGCAATGGAGACCATACCTTTTGGTAACCGTTGCGAGATCTTCTCGGATCACAAGAGTCTGAAGTACCTTTCACCCAGCCAGATTTAAATCTCAGGCAAAGGCGTTGGTTGGAGTTAATCACGGACTATAATGTGAGTCTGAACTATCAACCCGGCAAAGCAAATGTCGTGGCTGACGCGCTAAGTCGGAAGTCTTATTGCAACAATCTGATGATTGAAAAGGCTCAACCTCTCTTCATGAAGAGTTCGCCCGTTTGAACCTGGAAATTGTTCCCTCTGGCTACCTTGCAAATCTGGAAATCAAATCTACTCTTGTAGACCAGATAAGGAAGCTCAAACCCGTGACAAGGGTATTCAAAAATCAAGGAGAACATTGCTAGCGGGAAGGCAAAATGTTTTTCTGTCAATGAATCCGGAGTTGTTTATTTTGGTGACCGCTTGGTAGTGCCAAAGAAACAAAAATTGAGAGGGCTGATCCTCCAAGAAGCTCATGAATCTCCTCTCTCTATCATCCCGGTAGTACCAAGATGTACCAAGACCTCCGACCACAGTTTTGGTGGACTCGGATGAAACGAGAAATCGCCAAGTATGTTGCTGAATGCGACACCTGTCGACGGGTAAAGGCTGAACATCAAAGGCCTGCCGGCACTCTTCGCCCTATTGCAGTCCCCGAGTGGAAATGGGATGAAATTGGTATGGACTTCATTACTGGTCTGCCAAAGTCTCCAAAAGGAAATGATGCCATCTGGGTCATCATTGATCGACTATCAAAAGTGGCTCACTTCCTCCCCGTTCGCGTTGACATTACAGCTGCCAAGTTGGCAGACCTGTATGCTTCTCGTATCGTCGTCCTCCACGGCGTTCCCAAGAAGATAATTTCTGATCGTGGAAGCCTATTCACCTCCAAGTTTTGGACTAGTTTCCAAACTGCCATGGGAACTCGTCTCAACTTCAGCACAGCGTTCCATCCTCAAACTGATGGTCAGACCGAAAGAGTGAACCAAGTTCTGGAAGACATGCTCAGGGCATGTGTAATCTCTTTTGGCAAGGATTGGGAAAAGTATCTCCCTTTCGCGGAGTTCTCCTACAACAACAGCTATCAAGCTAGTCTGGGCATGGCTCCCTTCGAGGTTCTGTATGGAAGAAAATGCCGCACTCCTCTAAATTGGTCCGAGACCGGAGAGAGGGCACTCTTTGGTCCAGATATCATCAATGAAGCTGAGGAGAAGGTCAGAATCATACGGAGAATCTGAAGATTGCCCAGTCAAGGCAGAAGAGTTACTATGACAAGCATCATCAGGAGGTTCACTATGAAATTGGTGATAGAGCCTACCTCCGTGTCTCTCCCCTTCGAGGCGTTCGCCGCTTCGGGATCAAGGGAAAATTGGCCCCTCGCTACATTGGCCCTTTCACTGTTTTGGCCAAGCGAGGAGATCTTTTGTATAAACTGGAGTTACCAGCCAACTTCCCCGATGTGCATGATGTGTTTCATGTATCCCAACTTCGTCGTTGTTTCAAAGATCCTATCCATGGAGTCAATCATGAGGAACTGGATCTCCAGGAAGATCTCACTTATCGCGAGCACCCCATCCGTGTCCTGGATGAAGCCGAAAGAAAGACTCGTAACAAGACCACCAAGTTCCTAAAAATTCAGTGGTCTCATCATTCCGAAGAAGAAGCAACCTGGGAAAGGGAGTCTAGTCTTCGTGAGGAGTATCCCGACTTCTTTCCGCAATCTTAGAATCTCGGGACGAGATTCCTGTAAGGAGGGTAGAATTGTAACAGCCCACCTTTGGTATTGTAAAATTTGAACCAAATTTTCACTTTTGCATTCATTCATGCATCATGGCATCATCTGTTTAAGTGTTCAAGTTGAAACAAAGAACTTGAAAACCAAGGGGAAACAAAAGCAACAAATTGTTTTCAAACAATTCCAATTTCAAATGAGGTTGTGGTGACAAACCAATTCAAAGAAACTTCCATATTTGTCAAGGAAGTTCCCAGAGTTCACAAGTAATATTTTTTCAACTACTTTAAAATTAATAAAGGGTTGCCAATTTAATTAGGCGATAATGCCATATTCAAAACCAATGCACAAAAGTTGCTCAAAAGATTTTATTCTGAGACGCCAAATTTTGTGGAGCCTCTACATGACATGGGGAGGCTGCACAAATATTTTCCTAATTTTTGAACTAGTTTAAGTGCCTCAATAAAATACCTAAACAGCTACTGGTTTTAAAAGGAAAATAAGGAAACAGAAAAGGACCTATCTGTGAGGGAAAAACAGAATATGCCAGGGGGTTTTTCGGAAATACGTCGTCTCTCTCCTCCTCCCGACACGGCCGCGCCGATGCCGGCGAGCGAGGGAGGCCCCCCACGGTGTTCCGCGTCGCCGCCCGGACCCCCCCTGCTCTCCTGCCGCGTCGAGGACGATAAGAGGCCCCCCTCGCCCTCTGCTCGACACCGCCCCATCGCCCGAGCTTTTCCTCTCCTTCTTTCCCCACCATGGCCGTGGCCGAGCCGAGCACGCCGACGCTCGTCGCCGTCGATTGAGAGCTCCCCGAGCCAAGCCAGGACCGCCAGAAGATCCGCCGCGTCCACCTCTTCCTCTCCGTGCAAAGAATCGAGCCAAGGCGTCGTCGTTGCGGAGATCGGCGCCATCTTCTTCCTCTCCGGCCGTCAGACTCCGAGCAAGCGCGCGACCTCCCTCGACCTTCTCCATCACCGCTGCGAGTACCCACGCTTCGAGGGTGAGCATGCGGATCTCCTAGACATCTTGTTTCATCTCGTTTCGCCGTAGTTCGTCGGCGCGTCGTTAGGCCGTGGCTCGCCGCCGCCTTAGCTCACCGCCGTCGTCGTACCCGACGAACATTTGGTCGCTAGCACCGCCAGGTAGTAGCCCACACCCGTACGCGTCGAACGCGAGTAGAAATAGGGTCGAGAGCGTGCGCTGTCGTCGATCCCGTGCGCGTCGTCGCCGGTGATCACCGCGGCCGTGCGTGTCGACGCCGTGCACTGCCCTCACCTCAAAAGGATGCGAGCGCGTATCCTATCACAGCCACCGAACCAGCCCAGTGGCAACGGCCACGATCTCTCCAGCGCGAGGTCGCGGGTTCGAAACCCCGCAGACGCGAAGCGCACCCCTTTTTCCGTTTTATTCCGCGCTGACATGCGGGCCCCACCGGTCAGCGACCGTGGCGCCAGCACAGCCACACCCTGCCTAGTCAGTGCCAGCGTGGCCTTGGCCCCACTGGTCAGCGTCTGTGTGTAGCACAGCCCAGTGTGAAAAACGCTTCGGTTAATTTCTCTGAAAAATAAATAAAAGGCAGAAATTTTATTAAAACTTGTAAATTCAATATCTCCTTGAATACTTGTCCAAATATTACAAATAATATATCAAATTGTTCAGAAAAGTAAAACCTGTCTATTGGTATAATTAGTGTATCCAACTAAATTAGTTTAGTTACTGTTTCATTTAGATAATTAAAATGGCAGAGAAGAAATCATTTTTGGAAAATCCATAACTTATTAGATATTGATCCAAAAATTAAGTTTGATATACCAAAATGTTCAGCACTAAAGATACTTCATATTTCACCTTAATATTGATTAATCAGAAAAATGTGTTCTTTATATCAAAATGCTCAGCAAATCAATACCTACCATAAAACATCATGTCCATGCATGTTTGATGGATAATTGGCTACTGATCTAATTGGATTAAGCTACAGAAACTATTAAGATAAATATGGGTTTGTGCCAAATATTGCCAAATGATTTGGGACAACTCATCTAACCTGTTGATCATGATTATGCTCCATCAGTTGCATTAAACTATCATGTCATCATGTGCTTGTGCATTGCACCTGTTTGCTTGTGTGATTATTGATTGTTGTCTTTCCGATGTTTTTATGCATCGATAGATCAAGCAGTCGGGGTGCCACCGCAATACCCTGACGAACCGTATTACCAGCCCGCTGAACAAGGCAAGCGTAATCCCCCCTCTGAGCATGTCTCCTCCTATAATTCCGCAATTATTTTCCCCACTATAATATTGCATTCGGTTCCAAATGTCTTTTGCTTGGATTAGAGTGTCCTATTAGTTGCATTAGAAATTTGTTGCCATTACCTGTATCCGCCCTAATATCCATAGGATCGAAGTGTTGGCTTGAGATAAGTATAATTGCTATGTATATGCTTAGCCATGCTTAGTTTAAATGCTTAGATGTCCGGTGGATGTTTCGTTGTTGGAGCAGTTGATGGAATGGCCGGATGTGATGGGAAATAGTGGTGACGGATAATAAATTGCTGAAAGGCGGGGATGAGAGGCCACGGGGAATGTGGTGGGTTGTCTCGTTCTCGCCGCCTAAGTGTGAGTTCTTTACCTCTTGAACCAAGACTGAGCGTGCAACCATGCGTGAGGCCTATGCATTCGTAGTGCAGGAACCCTCATAGACTAAATAACTCGAGCGGGACTAGCCAGGGTCCTCTAGTTCGGGCTTCCATTTGCGCGTGCGTGATGATGGTGGTATGAAATGAGATGAGGATGGTGGTGTTAGGAAAATGAGTGGCCGTTGGGCGGGGTGATGTGATCCTGGCAGTCCTACCGCCACTGATGATCCTGGAAAGTCCTTAACGAGGGAGAAGTCGACACCGCTCCCACCCAGCCGGCTCTCCAAGGAAGAGAGCTAAAAGCTAGGTAATGGGCCGGACGGTACGCGTGGCAAACATGGTACACCCCTGCAGGGTAAATCTTTTCGAAAAGCCGTGTCCGCGGTTATGGACGACTTGGGAAGTGAAGGTAGGATCATAGGATAACTTGAACAGGAATGATTAAAAAACTGAGTACTAGAGGTACTACCAAGAATGCAAGGTTGACTTCCTCGAGGGTGATTCGGGGAGGTGCCTTGGTAGACGGGTGCAGTAAATGATGGTGGTTGATGATGAAGATTATCAGAAGAAAAGAGTTTACTTCTTACCCCCTTTCTAAAATATTCTGATTAGTCGATGCCAGGTGTCTCTTATAAAGAAAACCAGCTTTATGCAAAACAGCCATAAAACCTTTGAAAGCCAATCATCGAGCTAGTAGCTCTATTTAATCTTGCGAGTTCGTCGAACTCAACGTCGTTTGTTAATTTTCAGTGGAGGACTTCACCGACGCTGAAGGTGGGTTCTATGTGGACGTCGACGAGTAGTCTGGGGTTCCCAGGTGGCAGCTTGGGACATCCCGGAACAGCTGGCGCTGGAATGTTTATCTATAGGCCTCTTAGGCCATATTTGGATCTTGTTGTTTAGAACAACATAATTTGCTTCCGCATGATGTACTGATGGGTCTGTGACCTCTGGTTGTAATATTTGCTATCTTTCTCTATTATAAGAGTTGAACTATAATGGTTTGAGTCGTAGAGTCTGTGATGTGCCAGTTGTTCCACAAGTCTTGATCTCTCTATTATGCTTTGATAATGTGTCCGGTGGTAGCGGATAACCGGGGACACAGTATCACTGTATAGCAGTCGGGTCGGGGCGCCACAATAAGAGAGGTCGCTCCTCTCTAGAGAAACACAACAGATCACAGCTGCTCCACATGCCGCCACTGTTGTTCCTCTCGCTGTTGCTGCCTTCGGTGATCCTATCCCGTCCACCGCGTACACTACTGACGGGAGAGCAGGCCTCCGAAACCCTGCCTCTCCACATCCTGTACGGGAGAGGGGCGATTAGGTTTTTGGGGAGCGTCTCCTACGCGACTGCTCGCCTCCGTTCGTCTGCATCAACTACGTCTGCGTTGCCTTCGTCATCACCATGAGCACCGACGCCGACAAGGTTGCCGAGGAGACCGGTACCGTTGCTGCTGCCGCAGCAGCCGCCGCTGCCTCCGCTGCTGCTACGGCCAACTGGCCCATTGGAGGGTACATGTTTATCCCCCTCCTGATTACTTGCATGTCTGTCATACTAGCGATTTCTGTAGATGTTTCTACTATTTCTCTACTACATGATTATATCATCAAGTTTCAGTATGTCATTAGCACTGTTTACGTCATGCTCATGATTTACACTTGGATTAATTTAATCGAACAATTGTTTATATACGCAACAGAATCGGTGCTATGGCCATAGTGCATACTTTTTACCTATAAAGATTATCCTAACCACGAAATAAGGTTGTTTTCATATGTAATGGAAAATTCCAGTACCCTAGTCCCTAACACAAACATGAACATAAGAAATGCTAAAGAAGGAATAGTAACTTCAATCGAACATAAAGTAAAACAAGAAATACCTTTACCTTATATGCACGACACAGATGAGTCGTTTCTGTGGATGCCTCGGTTTCAACCATTATCCCTATTTTCATAACAAATTACAGTTTAAATGAGGAATTTTCTACAAATTTTTGAAACAAGGACTTAAACATCATAAACTTACATCTACACCCACAATGGTTCTTAGGCACTTCACCGCTGGGCGTTGGCGACCATTTATAAGGGTAGCTTCAAGAACAGGTAGAATAAATAATCCAATCAACATCATACCGAAAATCTGTTCACATGTAAGATAAACAATCATTGAAGCAACACGGAAGGAGTGTAAAATGTACAAGTTTCCAATGCGGATGACTCCTCCAGTAGGGGAAAAACCATAACGATTAAGAATCTGTAAAACGTGTTCAAGGACCTTTGTCTGAGGCAACTGCAACACATTTTCCAAGTTGTATCAGAAAGAGCAAAAGAAGAAGACAATTAAACAGAAGAGAAAAGAGACAATATATCTGCCATCTAACAAAGGTATGATTACCTCTTTACGCCTCCGAATGCATGAATCAAGAGCTTTACCAGCTTTGTCAATTATTTGGACAAGCAACAATGCAGATGACAAATGTTCACACTTCGCCATCAAATCCAGCTTTTCCTTTTCTTCTTGTATAATCTCAAATTTTAAGGTAGTGGTTTGTTCAGCAATGCGAGAAATGATAGTAGAAAATCCATCAATCACACGTATATGTGCTTGAGCTGCCAAGAGCAAAACTGCTGTTTGCAACAGTTTCCCATCCTTTATATAATTCCAGATCTCCTCAACTAGATTATTTGTATGTTGAGCAAGCAATCTAATGGTGTCCAAGAAAATTTTCTGCAAAGGAACCAACAAGTACAAAAGCAAAGTACTTTCAGCATTAATATGCAAGTATTTGTTATTAACTTCCAAGTTTATTATGTCCTTACAGCAAAACATAGTCATGGAACTTGTTATCGTCTCCAAGCAGAGAAAATCGAATGTGAATATCAACTTGAAATTACTCGTTGAACATTGATTAAAAACTTGCCCCAACACAAGAGCGCATAAAAAAAGTAACTCATGGGAAGCTATTCTGTCTATGAAGTGGAGATGTGACAATGCCTAGTTATTACGTATCGTGGGTACCGGTAATTTTAAATATATGACATGAGCTCTCAAACATAATAATATCTGTAGGTAGGGATATGAGACAAACCATCTCGGGTAGGCACAGAAGATAAATAATCTTGTAGACAAAGTTGGCATCTTCCTTTATTGAATGATTGGGATGCTCCTGACTGGGAAGTAGATTATCCTCCAGATACTTGTGCAAGCAAGTGTCCTCAACTGCAACATGGAGCGGGAGTAGGTCCTCAATGACTAAATTGCCAGCCGTGCGTAAATTAGTCATTGCACCATGATGGAGTAACTTGATCATGTTAACAGAAAACCTTTCCGCAGCTTCATGCAGGGGAAAGTACCCATACTGATTCATACAGTTTGGATTAGCACGGAAACCATGGAGCACAGGAGCCTTGCCCTCCAGGACAATTTTTGCACAATTCAGGGCATCTTTAACAATCATCTGGTTGAGGACTTCTGGGATGATGATGAAACCACGAGTAATGTGGTACCCACATTCGGCGTATAAGCAAAGGAAGCACCGGGCACTATCTTTCTCCAGGATGGGCAACAAGCGGTGATATATGTCGTAGAACGCAGAATTCACCATCTGGGTCGATGGATTCAATATTGAACAGGGTGAACGACAATCAGCTGGAGATGAATATAAACTATAAAGCAAACAAAAACGAACAAAGTCTTGCAGCCATGAGTCTTAGGGCAGCAAAACACAAATGTTGCAACATATAAGATGGTGAAATGTTTTATAGGAGGAGGATAGAGAAGAAATATTGAAAAAATGATTATGTTCTTTGAGCAAAGACAACGTTGAACCTTGGGAGTACGATCCGGGACAATTATATTGGTTGCTCTGGAGTCCATAAGTAAAGCGCATCTTTGTTTACGCCACTGATAGAGAGATAACGTGTAAAGAGCCGTAATGAAGAATACAGGACAGAAGAGGACAGGAATAAAATAAAGGCAGTATTTGTTACCGTACCTCTGAGTAGGATTTATGAGTAGAAGAATCATACGGAGGAAATGGAGGGTCCCATGGATCGCATTCAACAGCAGTTGATTTATTTTGAGCTACACCATTATCCACATGAGAACCAGTGTTCAATGCCTTATGTTTGTGTATTGTCTCCATTGTTGCACAATTATGGCGTAATTCTTCTTCCATTGTTTGTCTGAAATAAGGAGGTTTAACGCATTATTATTATCAAGGTAAACTTTATGGAGTATCTTGTTTGGGTTTACTAAGATTTATGAAGCTAGTTATTTTCCAAAAAGTAATCTAAACTTCTGATGTAAATTTAGCATTTCCATTATTTGACAAAAGGAATCAACATTTCATAGGGAAGAATTTAGTATCAGAAAATGGTGTGAATACTTCTTTTATACAGACTCCCTCGTTTTAAAATTATATGGTTCGCAGTTATTAATCAAAATATTGCAAACTTCCAACAAAGTAGCATCAGTTCTGAATTAGACTCACTCCTAAAATACTAACGCCTAATGAATTCGAAGATACGCAGAAGTATTATACTTGTAATATAATGCAAAGGTCAAACACCAGTCTTGTAGACCAAGGACAAAATAGTGCGGTATATCTTAGAAACGATGGAGCGCGCAAAGCAACGTGATCACCAATATTTTTTTTTAAACGGAAAATGAAAACCTATATCAGCAGTACAACTTATCTGCTGCAACTTAGGGAAAAACTTATAGTCCGTTTCAGTGCGCGAAAGAAAATACGCAGCAACCTGACAAAGTTCATAACAGAAAGAGCTGCTTCCGATCAGAAAACAGTTATAAAACTGTAGGGATATTACCACAGAATAATCTATTTCGACTGTGATTCGTCGGCGAGGAAAGGGGTGGCGTCGAGGATGAAACGGCTGCCGGAGGAAGGTGGGAGGGGATGAGCCGCCGCACGCCGGGCGATCCAGACAGGGATGCGATGGAGGGGAGGGGAGGGGAGGGGCTGAGGGGAGCGAGCAGGATCGCGCCGTCACCGGCCGGATGAGAGAACAGTTTTACCGAGGACGTCCGTCGATTTTTTTTTTTTTTTGACTTGACGTCCATCGAATATTAATTAAACGTTAATAATTCCCCTACTTTAGTACAAGCTCGTGAAAACAGTTTTATTACGGTTCTGAATTTCGAATGAGCATCTGCATCTTCGTTACAAGTATAATACTTCTGCGTATTCACAGCCTCGTTTTTTCTAACGCTTCATCTTCGTTAGAAAAATAGTACTCCCTACTCCAAATGGTCTCCAAACTTTCAAAACTAAACAAAATGGTCTCCAAACTTGCAATGCGGATTCACAGCAGCCTTCCAAAATTGTTCTGGAGCTGACAATGCGGAAAACTCCAGCATATTTTCTTTCTCTTCCAACATTGACCTTGCTTTGCGGCCCTGGTCCCCCAAATCCACCGGTTATGCGGCCATCGCAGCCGCCATGCCTGCCCCTCCGCATGTCTTCGTCCAACACCTTCGAGGAGCCTTGGTCATGGTGGCCGTGATCACGGTGGACACGATAGGGTCCAACTCGTCGTATCCCTATGTTATCCCTGACGTGCGCACGCAGAGTACGATGGGTGGCTATGGACAAGGTATGACATCCAGGCGCGTGCCACCATGTCTGTATCGATGATATCATATTGGCGAAAAGTCGCAACGTCACTAAGCTCGACGCGGAGATACAAGAAGGATATGCTGGCCATGAGGATCTCAACAACAAACTCGGCTTAGCAGATGACACATCGAAACACATACGAAGTTCATTATGTTTATGTCCACATTATTTGCAATAATTGTTTTCCTTATTTTCTTATGATCTACGAAGATTTTCCATGATATCTCATTATTCAATTATTTAATGTTCAAGTGTAGACAACACATCTTTTTGTATTTTTCGCGTTTGAGGGACCTTCTGGGACTGAATTATTCGCAAAAGAAATCATGGTATGCTATCTTTTGTAACAAAGAGTGACAATAGAAGAGGTAGTTGGCGTAAAAAAAACAGAAGATGGAGCCGAGGACGGCGCGGCGGAGCATAACGCCCCACGACTCCCCCACCCCTCAAAGGCGCATCGTGGCGGGGTCAAACTCCCCACTAAATCTTGCTTCGTCAAGCCCGTCTTAACTTAAAACTATTTATGTATACCCTCTCATGATTTTACGCAAGAACAATACGAGGACAAGGGAGGATGTGAACTGTTTCAGGGATCGTGTATGCAAAGCTTTCGCATCCAGCATAGGTAGCTAAACATGCAAAATTTGCACATATATTTATTATTTGAGCTATATCCTACCATAAAAAGACCAATAGGAGCAATACTTGAAATGGCAATCCATAAAAACACCAGTACTAAGATCGGCTAAAACAAAATGATATCCCACTGGAATAACTAAAAAGCGAGTCTGCTTGGTTTGGATAGCTTTGTGTTAAAGTCATGGACCCGATTGTAATTTTTTCTTTGAGGTCCTTTATGTAATTGTGCGCCCACCGTTATGAATGTAGAATCCAGATCCTTCAGACCTTTTACCTGTTAAAAAAAGACGCTCGACGTGCCCATCAATAACGAGTTGCATATTATGATGATTTCGTTAAGCTCAAGATCTGACTCTGTCTTCCGGAGGTGCTCCTACGGATTGGGTAAAATTGATGGTACATGTGTGCGTCTATATCATGTTTTAGATTATAATATTTGCATCCAGCACAGGTAGACAAACGTGCAAAATTTGCACACAAGAGTCTGGTTGGTCTGGATAGGTTTTCTGTTAAAGTCATGGACCCGGTTATAATTTTTTTAAGGTCCTTTATTTAATTGTACGCCCACGGTTACGAATGTTGAATCGAGATCCTTCAGACCTTTTTTCTGTAAAAAAAAACGCTCGACATGCCCATCAATAACGAGGCGCATGCCCATCAATAACGAGTCTGGTTGGTCTGGATAGGTTTTCTGTTAAAGTCATGGACCTGGTTATAATTTTTTTTAAGGTCCTTTATTTAATTGTACACCCACGGTTACGAATGTTGAATCGAGATCCTTCAGACCTTTTTTCTGTAAAAAAAAAACGCTCGACATGTTTTAGATTATAATATTTGCATCCAGCACAGGTAGACAAACGTGCAAAATTTGCACACAAGAGTCTGGTTGGTCTGGATAGGTTTTCTGTTAAAGTCATGGACCCGGTTATAATTTTTTTTAAGGTCCTTTATTTAATTGTACGCCCACGGTTACGAATGTTGAATCGAGATCCTTCAGACCTTTTTTCTGTAAAAAAAAAACGCTCGACATGCCCATCAATAACGAGGCGCATATTGTGATGATGGTGTTAAGCTCAAGATCTGATTCAGTCTATTGGAGTGCGATCGGGTAAAGCTGATGGTACATATGTAGTACGTCTATATCGTGTTTTAGAAAGAAAAAAATCATTAGTAGGCATTACTGTTCCGAATATCGAATGGACGTCGACCGGACCTTATATATAAACGGGAAATCTAATTGTAAGACGCCCTCAATTTGGCGTCAGTCGAGACGGCTCTCCGAGCCGTAGAAAACAAAACTCAATTAGTCATCTCACCCGTGTGCGTGCGTGAGAAACAGGCAATGTTCTACATGTATGCACTAAAAAATAAAACTGCTGACATCATTGCGCATTAAATGCGAAATTCAAATATTTAAAATGTTTTGTAGCTCAAACCGTTTATCCGATTTATGATCCGTTTTCACAGTTGGACTGGTCACGTCGAGATCTTCGAAACTAGATCCCATGTTGGTATGTTCCGACGATATATTTTTTGCACCCAAAAGTTACCCACGCATTAACACGTAAATTACCGGGCGGTAGTATGTAAGTTACCCATCTAAGTAACAATTAATTTTCGATTCGAGACTATATTCCCTTTTTGGTTGTTCTTTCGATTTTTCCGCGTTTTAAAGTTACCACCTAGTTTTATAAGTGAGTTACCACTTTGGGAGAATAAACTTATCGTTTACAAGTGGATAACTATCTACTAAAATGCATGTGCAACTCCATAAGTATTAGGGTGCTAACTTTGTCGATTTCATGATGACAACTACACCCCTAAAACAGATGGATAACTGCATCAATAAGGTAACGAGTGGGTAACTATTACTAGGAGAGCATGGTAACTATATCAATTTTATGATGGATAACTATAGTATGAATAAATGGACAACTCCATCAGTGAAGGGTGGGTAACTTTATCAGTTTTGGGTGGGTAACTATATCATGAAGACATGTGTAACTTTATCAGTACTAGGTGGGTATCCATGAGTACTGGGTGGGTAACTCTATCAGTACTGGGTGGGTAAATTTATCAGTATTAGGTTGGTACCATGGATACCCACCATAATTACCCACACAATAATGATGATGTTACCCACCTAATACTGATAAAGTCACCCATGTGTTCATGATGTAATTATCCACCATGAAATCGATATAGTTGCCCAACTCTCTCGGTACCCACCCAATACTGATGGAGATACCCACCCAATGCCGATGAAGTTGTCCATGTCTTCATGGTTATCCACCATGAAATCGGCGTAGTTACCATACTCTCTCGGTAATAGTTACTCACCCAATACCGATGGAGTTACCCACACCGTACTGATAAAGTTACCCATGTGTTTTCTAGTTTAGTTATCTACCACAAAATCAATGTAGTTACCATACTCTCTCGGTAATATTTACCACCCAATACTTATAGAGTTACCCACCAAGTACTGATAAAATTACCCATGTGTTTTCTAGTGTAGTTATCGACCACAAAATTAATGTAGTTATCATACTCTCTCGGTAATAGTTACCACCCCAATACTGATAAAGTTACCACCCAATATTTGATAAAGTTACCTATGTATTTTCATGTGTAGTTATCCACCACAAAATCGTTATATTTACCCTACTCTCTCGATAATAGTTACCACCCAGTACTGATAAACTTATCCCATGTGTTGTTATCCACCACAAAATTGTTATCGTTACCCTACTCTCTCGGTAATAGTTACCACCCAATACTGATAGATTTACCCACTCAGTACTGATAAAGTTACCCATGTGTTTTCATGGTAAGTTATCCAAGACAAAATCAATATAGTTACCATACTCTATATGTAATAGTTACCCATCCAATAGTTATCCATCTTTTTTATGTGTAGTTTCACTATGAAATTGGCAGTTATCATTCTAATACTTATGCATGATAAATTTACCATCTCAAAGTAATGTGGTAACTTCAAAGCTCGTAAAGATCTAAAAGAAAAAGAAAAATGGTTCTATTTCAACCCAAAAACTAATCGCTAATATGGTGGGGTAACTTACGTATACAAGCCTGGGTAACATATATGTTACGGGGGTAGTAACTTCTGGGCAAAAAAAAAAGTTGATTCTCAATCAGATAAACGGTTTGGGTTACAAAACTTTTTGAATTTTCGAGTTTTGCATTTAATGCAGGATGACATCAGCGTTTTTGTTTGTTTGTGCATGCATGCAATTGGGGGCATTTCTCTCCCTCGGCCCTGCGTACAGATTAGCTAACTAGCAGGCGCCTGCTGATTAGTCACTATATAAATGAAAAAAAAAACAAATATATTCTTATCTCTCGGTCGGGTCCGGGGCATATGCCGGCCCAAACTTTGGAATTTCTTCATCTCTGCCGCAAAAATAGTATTTCCGACGCACGGCGGCTCCATGGTCGCTCTGGTAGTGGTTGTTTCACGACCCTCTTGCTGCCGCAAGCATTACGAGCCAAGAGACGTGCGGAGAAGCGTCAGCAGCTATGGGCGGCCCAGACCCAAGAGAAGCCCAGGCCCAGGACTGAAGCCCGGACCCACAATGTGTGACGAGGCTGGCAGCTATAGGACGAGGTTCCGTCCCATCAGCGGGCATCGATTAATTGTAATGGAATTAAGTCTGTCTTAGGCAGCAACTATCTCTTCCTCCTTCCTCGCGCTGCGTCGCTGAGTTCTGAATCCCGGCGTGACGCCGTGGAACAAACCTGTATCTGAGATTCTTATCAATATTGGAGATTGGGGACATAGCATATGGTATCAGAGCAAAGTTGATCTGAGATCCACGCTCAATTTTTTCCACAAAAAAATCCACAAAAAAGAGAGAGGAGAGTAGTTGATTTCGATCCCGATTCGGCTCGATCCGGCGAGCAGGAGGCGATTTCGAGGGCAGGACGCAGTGGTTGGGCTACATCCCGTAAAATCCCAGCTACGTCTGTAACTCGCGGCGGCGGAGCGGTCGTTCGGCGTACTCCGACGATCTACGGCGGTGTGGTGGCGGTAGACAGCTCGGGCGCAGATATCACGGCGGCGGTTCGGTTGCTCGCGGGTTCCCTAACTGCGAGTGGTGAAATCCCGGTTCCGCGGTGGATCCGTGCGCTAACGGCGGCGCGGAGTTTCGGCGGCGGTTGACGTTGGTTCCCGGTGCGGCGGCGTGGAGTTCTCTGACGGAATGGCGATGGAGAGGGTGCAGGCGGATCTCGCAGTTTTGAAGAAGCAGGGCGACGAACTCCACAAACAATACTCAGAAACTTCTGGTACGTTGAAATCTCTCAACGAAACACTGAAGGGACTGAATAGTTGGGTGCCTCGTGTGGATGATTCCATCAAGGAAATACAGCAAACCCTGGATACAGTTGGTACTAGGTTGGAAAAACTGGAGGCGCAACGACCACCATCAGCAAATGCTCGAACCCCAACAGCAGCAGCTGATGATTTGGATCAAAGTTGTCTGACAACTTCTCTGAAGGTTGCTGTTCCACAGAGAGGAAGTGGCAAGAGAGACTTCCCTCACACTCCAATTAACTTTGATTTGGGTGAGAACTCAGCTGCGTTTGAAGATAGCGTGTACCCAGCTTCTCGTGGAGGTCACCAACGATCTCGGCCACCGAAAACTGATTTCCCCAAGTTTGATGGAGATAACCCGAAGTGGTGGAAGGCAGTATGTGAGAAGTACTTTGCACTGTATGCAGTGGAGCACGACACTTGGGCGAGCTTTGCAACGATGCACTTCGTGGGTAATGCAGCGCTGTGGTTGCAAACATATGAAGCAGAACATGATGTGTTAAACTGGGAAGAGTTGTGTGTTGCTATTCATGGGAAATTTGGCAAGGATAAGCACCACAAGTATTTGGAAGCATTGGAGAGATGCAAGCAGACACACTCAGTCGAGAAATACTATCAGAAGTTCGAAGCATTACGGCACCGAGTTCTGGTACACAACAAGCACTATGACGAGGCATACTTTGTGACCAAGTTCGTCAATGGCTTGAAGAGGGAAATCAGAAGGGCAATACAATTGCATAAACCACGCACTGTTGATGCAGCTTTATCCTTGGCTGAAACACAAGAGGAATTGTTGGAGGAAGGGCGTTCATTCACATATTCTCGTCAGAGCTTTGACAACCGAAACAATTACAGCAAATCAGGTTACCCTGGAAAAGGAGTCATGGGAAGCACACCTGCCGAGCATAAAAAAGGGGAAGACAAACCACCAGTACGATCACCATGGAATGAAAAATTCCAATCTCTGAAGGCGCAAAGAAGAGAAAAGGGGGAATGCTTCACGTGTGGGGAGAAATTTTTCCCAGGACACAAATGCAGTAAAACAGTTCCATTGCATTTGGTGGAAGAGTTACTTGAAGTGTTGCAGTTGGATCACACTGACAGTGACAAGGAAGTGAACGATGAAGACAGTAGTGATGAATCAATATGCGTTATTTCCCAATGTGCCTTGGCAGGCACTACTACACCGAAAAGTATCCGACTCCAAGGCACCGTTAATGGCAAACAAGTGTTGATACTTATTGATTCAGGAAGTTGTGGGAGTTTCATCAGCAAAAATGCAGTTGACCAATTGAACTTGGCGGTTACACAGATAGAACCGGTGACAGTGCAAGTAGCTGATGGTGGGAAAACAAAAATTTCTGATGCTGTTTCTCAGCTGCAGTGGGACTGTCAGAAGCACAAATTTGTCAACACATTCAGAGTTTTCTCAATTCCGTGCTATGACATTATACTGGGCATGGACTGGCTGAATGAATGTGGCAAGATGTGGATTGACTGGCCCAAGAAGGTGTTAAGATTCAGACACAATGGAAAGAGAATCACACTCAAGGGGATTAAAGATAAGATAATCAGCTGTGAAGCAATCTCCGGTGACGAACTGAATCGCTTGGTAGCACAAGGTGCATTAGCTCAACTGATACGTTTATGCCCAATTACTGACAGCACAGCTCCAACTGAAATGCCGTTTGAAATTGAGAATGTGCTACAGCAACATCAAGAATGCTTTGCCACACCACAAGGTCTGCCACCACGGCGTGACTTCGATCATCGTATTCCACTGATGCCAGGTGCTCAGCCGGTTAATGTCAAACCTTATCGATACTCACCGCAACAAAAGGATGAGATCGAACGCCAGATCAAAGAAATGATAAAACAAGGTATCATTAAACCAAGCCAGAGTCCCTTTTCATCTCCAGTGTTGCTAGTGAAGAAGAAGGATGGCACGTGGCGTTTTTGCGTCGACTATCGACAGTTAAATGCAGTAACAGTCAAGGATAGATATCCCATGCCTGTTGTCGATGAATTACTGGACGAGTTGGCTGGTGCTGTGTATTTCTCTAAACTGGATTTACGTTCTGGCTATCACCAAATCCGCATGGCAGAAACAGATGAATGCAAAACAGCCTTCAAAACACACAGTGGGCATTTTGAGTTTCGGGTGATGCCTTTTGGACTAACTTCTGCTCCTGCAACATTTCAATCAGCAATGAACACGATCTTCGCGCATGTGATCCGGAAGTTTGTGTTGGTGTTTGTAGATGATGTGTTGATCTACAGCAAGACATTGCCAGAGCATGCCAAACATCTAGAGCATGTTTTTCAACTTCTGGAGCAAAATAAGTTGTATCTGAAGCACAGCAAGTGTACTTTTGCTCAGCTATCACTTGAGTACCTCGGCCACATCATTAGTGGTGCAGGTGTCTCTACCGATCCAGCAAAGATAGCAGCAGTGGAAAATTGGCCCCCACCCATTAATCTGAAGCAGTTAAGAGCATTTTTGGGGCTAGTAGGATATTACAGGAAGTTCATAGCACTGTTCGGAATCATTTGCCGGCCACTGACAAATCTCCTGAAAAAGAACACGCCATTTGTGTGGTCATCTGAGGTGCACGATGCTTTCATCACACTGAAAAGAGCACTGGTGCAAGCCCCTGTACTTGCCCTGCCGGATTTCGAAAAGGACTTTGTTGTTGAGGCTGATGCGTGTGCTACAGGAGTGGGTGCCGTGTTGATGCAACAAGGACATCCGCTTGCCTTCTTAAGCAAGGCATTGGGGCCAAAGAACCAAACCATGTCGATATACGACAAGGAATGTTTGGCAATATTGCTTGCCATTGATAAATGGAAGCCATACTTGTCACACAAGCCATTTATCATTCACACGGATCAGAAAAGTTTAATTCACTTGGGGGATCATAAGTTCAATACACCAATGCAACAGAAAGCCTTCTTTAAGTTGCTTGGTCTGCAATACAAGATAGTGTACAAAAAAGGGGCCACTAACAGAGCAGCTGATGCATTATCTAGACGACCACAAGAAGTGAATGCAATATCCAAAGTCACTCCTCGCTGGATAGAAATTGTGACAGAAGGATATTTGCATGATGATAAATCCAAACAACTGATCGCCGAACTCAGTGTGCAGAGCCCCAATGCACAAGGGTTTACACTGACAGATGGTGTCATCCGTCGCAAAGGTAAAATATGGCTGGGGTCCCACACTGAAACCCATCAAGCAATACTGAAGGCATTGCACGACAGTGGTCTGGGTGGACATTCAGGGTTCAGAGTCACATATCATCGAGTGCGACAGTTATTTGTGTGGCCTGGCATGAAGCAGGACATATTGCAATATGTGAAGAACTGCACAATCTGCCAACAGGCAAAACATGAGCACATCAAAACCCCAGGTAAGCTGCAACCTTTGCCAATTCCTCCTGAAGCATGGCACTCGGTTGGGCTCGATTTCATTGAAGGGCTACCAATCTCTAACAAGTATGACACGATTTTGGTTTGTGGTTGATAAGTTCTCAAAGTATGGACACTTTATTCCCTTGAAGCATCCTTTCACAGCTGCCACAGTTGCACAAGCATTCTTCGACAATGTATTTCGTTTACATAGCATGCCACAGGTGTTGATCTCCGACAGGGATAAAATTTTCATTAGTCAATTTTGGCAGCAGCTGTTTAAACTGGCGGATACAACACTGAATTTGAGCTCTTCGTACCACCCACAGACAGATGGCCAGACCGAGCGGGTGAACCAATGCTTGGAGACGTTCTTACGCTGTTTCGTTCATGATCAACCAAAGCAGTGGTCTAAATGGCTGACTCTGGCAGAACACTGGTATAATACTTCCTTCCACTCAGCCTTGGGGCGATCACCATTTGAGGTTTTATATGGGCGCAAGCCAAGAGCATTTTGCTTTGCGAAGGAGCACACTACAGGCAGTGTGGAGCTTGAGGACTGGCTAGCAGAACGAGCTAGGGTGGTGCCATTGATCCAACAACATTTACAGCGTGCCCAGCACAGGATGAAAGTCTATGCTGATAAGAACAGATCCGAGAGGGTTTTTCAAGTAGGAGACTGGGTGTATTTGAAGCTCCAGCCCTACGTGCAAACTTCTGTCGAAGCACGGCCATCGCAGAAACTGGGATTCAAATACTTTGGGCCCTTTGAAATCTTGCAAAGAGTTGGAAATGTCTCCTACAAATTGAGGCTGCCGGAGAAATCTAAAATCCACAATGTGATCCATGTGTCACAATTGAAGAAGTCCCTGCAAGCTGGTGAGTCAGCTAGCCAAACCCTTCCATTATCTCTGATGCAGGATACTGTGGACGTGCAGCCATTGGCGATCGAAGCAGAAAGGCTGGTTCGCCGCGGTGCCAAGCAAGTGCCCCAGGTTCGTCTCCGATGGGAAGGCTGTGCCCCGACACACACGACATGGGAACATCTCCACGCCATGATCGACAAGTACCCGCACGCACCGGCTTGGGGGCAAGCCGATTCTTCAGGGGGGGTATTGTCACGACCCTCTTGCTGCCGCAAGCATTACGAGCCAAGAGACGTGCGGAGAAGCGTCAGCAGCTACGGGCGGCCCAGACCCAAGAGAAGCCCAGGCCCAGGACTGAAGCCCGGACCCACAATGTGTGACGAGGCTGGCAGCTATAGGACGAGGTTCCGTCCCATCAGCGGCCATCGATTAATTGTAATGGAATTAAGTCTGTCTTAGGCAGCAACTATCTCTTCCTCCTTCCTCGCGCTGCGTCGCTGAGTTCTGAATCCCGGCGTGACGCCGTGGAACAAACCTGTATCTGAGATTCTTATCAATATTGGAGATTGGGGACATAGCAGGTTGGTGACGCACCTGAGTGACGGCTGACGCGCCAACGCTTGGCTGCTCCTGCTGCCTGCACGGTGGCGACTTTCTTTCCTCCCCGCCCGCCCGTTCTCACACGCCGCGAAGGATTCCTCTTTCTTTATCCCCCACTACTAGCAGCCCACTACCACTCGGCCATCTCAGCTGTTCCTCACGGGGATCCTTCCGGGAACGTGCGGTGACTGGTGAGCCGTCTCGGCGTGCCGTGTGACCCGTCCTCGCCGGCGCCGATAAGCGGGATCCTGATTCTTGAGGTGCGTGGCCGCCGCCCTCAATCCCGGTTCATACTGTTTGATTGCCACAACCATGAACTGCGCTGTGCTGTTTGGTTTTACAGACCGGTTCAGTTGTAGATTCATGGAATTCTTAGACTCGTCATAGCACTTGTCTGCCATATTTTCTGGGTGGGGGATGATCGGGTGTTCTTCCGCGTGCGGAAAGTAGTAGATTTCGATCTGCCCCTCCTCCAATCCCAACGATTTTTTCGCAGCTAACGCTCCTGGAAGATAGGAACTGCCCGCAGTTAGTTCGCGTTGACTTGATCTCCACCTGCTCTGCAGCCCACGAGATCCAATTATGCTTGGAGAAAGGGACAACTGAAGCATATCTAAATATTCCACAGCGTTGTCGTGTCTTTATGATTAGATTTTCCATCAGGCACGGGTATCATGCTGTGCTAGGTTTCTCCCATTTCGGAGGTCCCCATGGTTCAATCTATCGTGCGCTGTTAATTTTCATTTTATCACGGCTCTTGGCGCTGAGCGTTTTTAAATTATGAATCTCCCTGGTTTATTTGTTTCAGTTATGAGCTGTTACACATCATAAAAGGGATAGTGCAAGTTTCTGTTAGTTTTGTAGCAGTACGTTTACCTGAATTGTCATTAGTCACAACCTATCCGTCGAACTAGCTTATTGAGTTTTCTTTACTCACTCTTTTATTTGCACAAAGAAGATGATAATTTGTGTGTATTTACCCTTTATAATATTTTTGCAGCTGTTTCGATTACATATCTAGCAGAGTCGTCTCCCTGCACTTAGTAAAAATGTCTTTTTTATGGAAATCAAGCAACGGTGCTGCAACGGAGAAAACCTTGACCCTAGAAGAACAGCAAGAGAAAGTAAGATATTATTCTTCAACATTCGATCTTCGCTTGGTCCTGTTGAAGTACTTAATTCTAAGCCCGTTTGATGTGCTATTTACTACGCAGATAGATGAGTTACGCAAGCAACTTGGTGAGCCCTCATCAGTAGCAATACAGGGTTTCCTTTCGGATGCCACGATTTTGAGATTTCTTCGAGCAAGAAGCTGGAATGTGCAGAAAGCGAGTAAAATGCTGAAAGCAGCTGTCAAGTGGCGGGCAGCATACAAACCAGAAATGATTTCCTGGGTATGTCTGGTTTAACCATTTAATATGTTCCTGTTCAATTGAAGATGCATGTGTTTGTTGGGCAAAACAAAGAGCAATATAATTAAGACATCGGCAAGGAGTGAGAACAGCAGGTACTTATACAAGAAGCATTTAAAGTAAGTTTAGTGCAGGAGGAACAAGCATTGGTCAGTGACAATTACACACCACTGTGCATTTTTCTCTCGAAATGAGCCCCTTGAATGATATTGATATTATCGACCTGCTGGGGGAGAAATCATTGTGATGCAGAAGCAGATCGATACTTTAGAAGTTACTTGTATTACCAGGTTTACAGGGTAACGTTTTTCTTTCTTCAATCTTCAGGAAGACATTGCACATGAAGCAGAGACTGGGAAGATATATAGGGCTGACTACAAGGACAAACTTGGAAGAACTGTTCTTGTGCTGAGGCCAGGCTTAGAGGTTAGCTTATTACATGTAGAGCAATTATGTGGAAATAATTTCATCATAAGGTTCTTAAGATGTATATTCGCAAAAAGAAACATGAGTATATATGCATGTGCCTGTCATATAATATGCTTGGAAATCATATTGGAGTTACATGGTCTGGTTAAAATATGAAAGGGACATTAGTACATTACAGCTGTGAACCGTGATTATGGAGCTATCATGCTAACTCTGCTTATATTTTTAAATTCATATCCAATGCTCAATCAGTGTTATGAGAAACCGAAGATAATTTCATGCTTTGTTGCAAATCAAAGTATCAAACTTTTTTTTTCTTTTTTAGAACATCTGAATCTTGAGAAGCATAATTTTGTTATCGTTTCTCTGGACACGTATTTACCATGAAATAGATACGTTGTATGATGGTAACCTTGTAATTTACTTTCAGGGACGCCTCTTTTATGTTTATTCTGTAAACTTGTGAGTTGACTTTCAACTCGCATCACTCTGGAATCTGGACTACATAATTTTGTGGTTCAAATGTGAAGCATGGTAACTTCATTCATTCTAACTGTGCGTTCATAATGTTGATGCATAACAGAACACTACCTCGGGAAAAGAACAGATCAAGTATCTTGTTTACTCTCTGGAGAAAGCGATTATGAATTTGACGGATGGTCAGGAGAAGATGGTGTGGCTGACAGACTTCCAGGGATGGTCGATGGGAAGCACACCACTGAAGGTGACCCGGGAGACTGTGAATGTTTTGCAAGACTGTTATCCTGAGAGACTGGGCCTAGCGATCCTTTACAATCCTCCTAGATTATTTGAGTCTTTTTGGAAGGTAAGCAGCTGCACAACTTGAATTATATCTACACTTGAACAAACTTCTTGTTAGTATCATTTCCTCTTGGAAATATTCTGTTAGCTGTTCTTGTTCTATGCTATTCTTAATTGAGCCACTTCAGTGTTGTAAGATGACATGGCCTAACATACATACCAATGGCAGATAGTGAAGCCATTCTTGGACCATGAGACCCAGAAGAAGGTGAAGTTCGTGTACTCTAACGATAAGGACAGCATGAAGATAATGGCAGAGGTCTTCGACATCGACAAGCTTGACTCAGCTTTCGGGGGAAGTAATCCAGCCACCTTCGAGTACACAAGCTACGCAGAACAAATGAAACAGGATGACAAGAAGATGCAATCTAACGATACCGGCTCTGACGCTTCGAGCGAGGCTTCCTTCTACAGTGGAACAGATTCCCCGAAGCACGGAGATGGAGAACATGGCGCAGTGAAGGCCTGAGTTGCTTAGCTGCTGATGTTTGCTCCATTTGGGAGGTGGGTAGGTCAAGAAAGAAAAATACACAATCATCTAACTAGCAGACCTTCTGCTCGAGTTTACAATCTGGTTAGAATCCTCTTGTTGATCCTGTATTTGGGTCCAAGACATGGGATGTTCTCTGTCCGTGGTGTTATAGAAGATCTGGAAGGGAAGTTCGGACCAGAACTTGTGATGCATCGACATCTACCGGGGAACATAAATGAGAAACTTATAACTGATGTCCTGTTGTTTCAGGCTTCTATACGAAATAATCTGGTGTGCAGCCATGTGCTGCATGACTTGCTTTTAAGACGGTCTATTAAACTATCTGAGTATTGGTCTGATTTATGTTTGATGGCCTTAAGGTTCTCCTTTATTTATTTTGTGGGATTCTCTGATGGTAGGTACGAAAATTAGCTTGTATTTTAAATGTACCAGGCTATATCCGGAGAAATCAATAGCTTCATTCAGAGTGAAGGTTTAACTGGTCATATCTGAATAGTTGATTTGAGCCTTCGTCAGATATCAAGTTCGAGCTGAAAACACATTTTTCTTTAGCGAAACCTAAACACCTTGTATGGATGAATGTTGGCTGCACTTATGACGAGCCTACGACTAAGAATTTGTCCATTTGAAAATATTTGTTTTCTTTCTCCTACAGCTTCCGACACTACGCCTACTTGCATAAATACAGTTTCTTCTTGCAAAGATTACCAAAAGAAACACATGTTTTTCGGTAGAATCTGCAAGTAAATGTGGTGGCCGTAGGGTTTTCATATTTCGGTGAATCTGCAAGTCAACCGCAACATCGGATACATCCCCATTTAATCCACACATAGATCGGATGTCTGGAAGAACAACCATTCCTGTTCGACAGACATGCAGATGGCGCCTGCTTCATCAGTTCCAGGTAGACGATGGCAGGGCATGGCGACGCAGCTTTTCCTCAGCAGCTCTCGCGATCATGGCGGCGTGGCGCATGGGTGGCCCATCCCTGTGCTGCCTTTCAAGGAACATCTTCCACCGGTTGGAACACCCCCGGGATGAGGCGAAGAAGAGCGATAGCGAGGATTTAGATTTGTGCTGACTGCTCTGTGGCAGCCGCGCCGGCCACGTCGGTGGATACTGTGTGCAATCGTTTCGGTGTATGCTTGTGCTTTTGGTGCCATCCGGCGGGAGGAACTCATTCTGGTTGTTGTTGTTGTTGTGTGCGACCATACCTGGTACACTTGTCCGTCACCTTATCCTGTGCTGGAAGGCTGCGGGGGCTCGCATGTCTTCTAGGCAAAATCTTTGCCTTGTCTCATTAATTAATTATTAATTAAGAAGACCAAAAAGGCAAATATATGTATCGTCTGACTATGGTTTTTTTTTTTGTGAAACACGTTACAACGCATACACCATATACGTGGACCCTACCCTTATAAGCACCTCCAAGAGAGTTGTATGGCGGATCAGGTCTTGAGATTGACGAAAACATCGCCGACGTCTCGCTGTCGACGGAGACATCGCCTACCACTGAAGAATATTCCGTCTAAGTGACAAATACTAATGTCAAAACTAGGGTTTAAACTTTAATGGTATGGGGCTACAACCCTTCTAACCATCCTACCACATGCATGTTTCATCGTTTGACTACTCTCGTGGCATGAGAGCAAGAAGGAAATAAAAATACATCGTCGTAGTACTCTCGTGGCATGATAGAGTTCAAATGTCGTGTGCCGGCAATTTTCTAGTTCACCGCCTCCCTTTTATCTTGCCCATAATAAAAATTGGCATGGAGTTACGGCGCGCATTCGGCTCGCTCTAATGCTTATAGTCATCGTCAGGTGGTCGAATTTCCTATTTATAATCTTTATTTACTTTTAGTACTCTTTGTACTGTTGTTAAACATCATTAATAGATCAGTGAATTTCTTCCCGAAAATATTTCGGAAAACACTGCCATTGCCCTTATTCCACACCTCCCAAGAGATAAGCATAACCATCGCCTTCTGTTGTCATGAGCATTTACCAAAGAAAACCACTAATCCTTGACAGAAACAAAGTTCAACGAGCGAGGGTGTGACTTTGCATCATAGCCCAAACCAACCCAAAATTTCTCGCCAAATACGAAGAGTGTGCCTACAGGCTACATGTGAACAAGATATGTGCCGCCGACTTAGGCTCTCGTTTGCATAGTCCCACCCCCCGGCGCTGCAAGCTATCAGCCATCCAAACCCGGTCTTGAAGAATGAGCCACACAAAGAATTTGCATTTCGAAGGGCCCCAACTGTTCCAGGTCGTCGGCTTCATGAAGTGCGGGGCGTTCCTTAACATTCAACGTGGTATGCAAAAGAGCCAAATATTTCCGAGAAGGCGTAAGATTCCAAGTGATGCCATCTGACATAGTGTCAGATTTAACTTGTGGAGATCTCCTGATGCGGTACGGTCGCCATGTCGAGAATAATCCTGAACTGCCCCCCTAAAAGTTGGGGGTGGTTACCATGATTCTTTTGTCCAAGTTCTAGTAAACCGATGGAAACGATGGAGAGGCCGGTCTTCGAGATAATTCCGATTTGTTCGAGAAAAAACGAAGAAATAGATAGAAAAAATCGTTGCTTTTACGATCCCTATGTAGAAAGCCCTTTTATACTAGTATTTATTGGAAAGTTTGATCGGGAGCGCCAGTACTGGAGCTTGCAAGTACATAATGTGTGGTGTGATGCAACTCGAGAATGGACTCGAATGTTCCTATCTTTTTTTTGAAACGATCGAATGTTCCTATCACTTGGCGCATCAGCATCAGGCTGGCGCTACAGCAAAGTCGCCTCCACACTCGACATGAGCATCCAGGCATCCTATATACGGAGTAGATCACACTGATTTGCTGCAAGTTGTTAAACCTTATCGATCAGAGCGTGCGATCTGTCTAAACTGTCCACAAACGAAAGTGATCGATCGATGACATAACATATACTCCATCCGTTCCATTTTAATTGACTTCAATATAGATATATCTAGTACTAAAATATGTCTAGATGCATCTGTTTTGAAATCAACTAAAATGGAACGGAGGGAGTACTGTACTGTACTTTTATAGACTTTGCATTTGCTCCAGATTTTCGGAAGCACGTTTTCTTCACGTACGACTTACAGATTTTAATTACAGTCGGTGACAACGTCACGATCGCGCGCACGCAAAAGTGTGCGTGCCAACGACACCTTGTTCGTACTTGATCGATGGTCGCCGGACGGAGATCCATCACGTTCGGACCGGCATGTGGACGCGGCGGTTGTGGTACCGCGCGACGCCGCCGCTTTCGAGCCCCATCGCGCGGCTGGCCGGCTTAGCCGGGACCGCCGGCGGCCGGGGCATCCGGACCGGGGTAGGCCCGACGTTTGCAGCCTTCTCGCACCGGCAGCTGTTTAAGAACCCTCCGCCGCCGCCTTTCTTGCGGCCGGCGCTCCGGGACATGGCGGCGGTGAAGCCGTCGTGGCCGGGGGTAGACTCCGGCGGGACGAAGCGGAAGTCGTCAGCGCAGCATGCGGACGCCGCGCTGGAGAAGTTGGCCACGCTGCCGGCGTCATAGGCGACGCCCTCGGCCGTGGCCACGCTCCACACCACGCTCGCCTCGCTCGGCGCGTACATGCACTCGCTCAGGGCCGGCTCCGCGACCGCGGCGGCGTACGCCAGGTGGTCGTCGTCCTCCCGCGAGTTGCGCCGGCTGCTGCGCCCGCGGTACGTGGTCGGGTAAGACGAGGACGCCGCGAAACTCTCGAGGTCGAACAGGTCTGAGCTCGCGTCGCTCAACGCGTCGTCGTCCGGCGCCGCGGCCACGACCGCGGTTGGAGCGCGCAGAAAGCCGGCCACGCCAAGGGCGGGCGGCGGGTCCACGAGCACCACGGAGTCCTCGTCGATAGGACGGAACACCTCCAGCGACTCCCGCGGCGGCTCGTCAGCGACGGCCGGGGCGATCACCGGGAACGTGAACCCGCTGCCGGAGCTCATCACGCGGCGGCTAACGTCTGGCGCGAAGGCAGGGAACGACGGACCGCTGCCTTTCTGATTTGGCGCCGGCGCGAGGACGCTGTTGCTGCCGTCGGCGCGAAGCGGGAACGCGCGGGTGCCCGTGGTGATGATCTTCATCACGCCCGGCTCGTCGTTCGGGGACGGGGAAGGCAGCCCGTTGGCCTTGAAGACGGCGCGCTCCTCTAAGGCGTGACCGTGGATCCTCCGCGTGGTCGGACTGGGAGGCTCGGAGGCGACGTCGACGGTGACGGCCTTCCTGCCGGCGCAGGGGCAGTCCCGGCTGAAAAGTCCCCACCGCTGCCCGGCTTCTTGCCGCCGCTTCGGTGATACCGATCATCGCTCGAGGCCTTGACAACGACGCCGAGGTCGACGCCGCCATTGCCACTAGGCCCATCACCACCGTAGCGGCCTATGATCTTGTCGTGCTGCCTAACCGCGGCCGACGACTGGTTGCTGGCGAGCAGTCCGGAGCGGCTGTTCCAGCTGGCCTCGGACGACGCGGCGGTGCGGCCGCTCTGGCTTCCCGCCACGTCCACTGGCGCGTCCGCCGCATGGACGGTGGCAGATTTGATGGCGTCGGCGGCGTTGAAGTAGCGCTCGGCGGTGAATATGTCGAGCTCCATGTCGGCGACGCCCGAGCGTCGCCCGGCCGCGGACTGTAGGCGGTGTGGTGGTGCTGGCTGGCGCTGGAGAGAAAGACCGGCCGCGCCGGCGCCACCCTGTACCTGTTCTCCATGGATGTAGGAGAGATAAGACGCCACGCTTCTGGCTGTCTGTCACTCGTTAAGCGTGAGTGTGTGTGCGAGTTGCGGGAGAGGGGAGAATTTGTAGGAGCAGGAGCGCGGGCAGAGCCAAGGCGGGACAGGCTGTTGGACGGCGACGGCGACGGCGAGCGCGGGAGGAAGAGGCCGATCGATCGGTTCGTACCGGGACTACGCTATAGCTACGGGACGGGAGGAGTAAGCGTCGGCGTCGGCGTCGGCGTTTAAAAATGTGTGTGGCTCGCGTTGCGCGGCAGCGGAGTGGGGCGGCATGTGAGCCGGGAGGAGAAGAGGTAGTGTGGGCACCGAGACTGTGCCCAGTCTACAGGGTCCTTTGATCGTTTCGTTCTTGGCAATCCTCTCATCATCATCTTGTTTTCTGATCGTTTCCATAATTCCATTGTAGGAGCAATCGAGCTTAGCCAGATGCATCCCATGAACAGCTCGCCAAGTGCAACGCATGATCAAAGACAGACTGATAGAGTGCGTATATATCACACGAATGATGAGTTCACTTCCATGCCATCCAAAACGGAGATCCAATGCACGATACAGGATGCGTAGCAGCATGCAATGTACTCGCCGGAAAACGGCCAGGATCACCCGTGGCGTCCCAACGAGCCAGTACCACAGAATCGGCAAGATCCTCGATCGGCAACGAAAGAAGACCCGTGGCATCCGGACAGCCAGTGCCATAGAATCGGCAAAGATATCCAGCATTCTCTAGCAATGATTCGATATTATACCGAAACCGATCGATAACCAAAGTCCGCGGTGTTTCCAGTTCTGGGGTAAACACGTCAGGCAGTTACAACATGATAAAACTATGCCTCGGTTAGTTCAAGTTGATACAACACCCCAGGACTTGTGTAACATATAGAAACTAACCGAAAATTGCAATCAGAACGAGCCAGTAGCACAGAACTGCCAAAAGCCTAAACGATGCTAGCGCTGATGCATCTGTTCCAGCGTCCTTGAGATTTTACCATCAAATTGGCAAAACAGAGGTTCACGTGTTTCTGTGCCAATATATTAGGACCAATTTACATCCAACAGAAGCTTTAAAATCACAAACGACAAGAGCAGCATGATTCACGAGTAAAAGAAGCAAAAGTATGTACACCACTTTGGAAAAGATGAAAAGATCATCATGTTGAGTTAAGTTGGTCACAAACACTCCAGGACTTATTGTGAACAAAAGTTAACCCAATATCATAGATGACACAGCTATACACAGAGATAGATACCAAAACTGCGAATAGGCACATACAAGTTTTAGCATCATTCCACAAGGAAATCTTAGCATTTACAAAAATTGACCCCCTATTAGTGGTACCACAGATTTTGTAGAGCACTACAATTCAGTGGTGGGTCTGCTGTGCAAGTTACAACGGCGAGGAGCCTCTGCTCTTGTGCATGTCCTCACGAGAAGCAGAGCGGGGAAATGAGGGCGATGACATGGCGGCATGACAACGATGAAACCAGCTGTGCAAGAGCTGGTATTGTACCACCTATAGAGAGAATTAAAACTTTAGCTTAATAACTGATAACAGTGACACATGATGTAACATTCAAATATATGTGAGTGCGAAGACTCGGTTACTTTGCTTAATTTGAATTTGAGGATACTTGGTAACCTAATCTAAAGATGAAACGCAATTTCACAAAACACTGTTAATCATCTCATCTTAGATAACTAATCCAGAAACCATCTTCTCTAAATAATAGCTGCTACCAATGCAGCCTCCTACATCATATGACGTGGAGAGTTCCCACTGTTATTACTCTTACTACAATGTCTTGAAATCGAATAATTACGGTGACTGCACTAGTTAGTCCTCGCTTAAAACAGCAGTTCAAATGCAAATGTTCCAAAATGAAATAAAATCACCCAATATGGCATATACAACTATATGAGTCTTTAGAGATGCATATAAATTCCGGGTTCACATTAAAAGGAATCTCCTCACTTGGTATTGTCAAGCACTATTACCATCATACATGAATTATACTATCAAACTTCATAATTACTCCACAATAATATGGAAATAGTACAACCACCTATTTAATTTCTACGCATGCTTACTCAATGACACCCTGTGATTATACTATACTGCTAGCACAAAATCACAAAATGTGTTGCTCACGTGGTAAATGAACATCCTTACTTGCATGTGTTGTGTTACACAGGCTTCTGATGATCCGTTATCCAGGAGAACTACATGCCAGCTCTCCAGGGAGGCAGGGACCAAGTATGGCCTTCGGAATCAATGTACCAGCCCATCCCATAAGTTGGGGTCTCGTTATCCTCCAGTGTATACTTTGCTTTTTCTAGCGGGGACCGGTGTATAGTTTGTTCACACTTACCCACTATAGCACGCATGTATTCTGTGTTGATGTAAATGAATTCAAACCAGCTCGAATCATCTAAGTCAAGTTTTCAGCGTGGTATCGAGTGGGTTCTTGCCTAGCTGTTTGCGCCATGGGCAATGGCTAGGTCTCCTCCTCTACCACTATCTTGTCTGTCCACGCATTAAGCATTGTCGACAGGGGCGTATCCAGTGGGGGTGCCATGGGTGCCATGGCACCCCCTAAAATATGTAGATATTTATTTAGGTAACCAATTCTTGCTAATTTCTACAAGTATTTGGACTAATTATTGCTAAATGCCAAGTATAATAGGGAAGTTTTTAAGCTTGGCACCCCCACTAATTCCATCCTACATCCGCCACTATTTTTCGACATCAAGAGGGATAGTTCCCATTGTTTTTATCTCCCCTCCAACAACCACTTGAGATTACCGTCAGTAAGTTCAACCTTGCCTCTGACATCAGCGGCAGCGATCATACCCATTGTAATGTGGACTGAAACCAGCTTGACCTCACTGCCAAGTGTATGTCCGACAGTCTCTAAAGAAATTCTCGATATGGTCATGGATCTGGTTGCTTAAAGGCTTATTACTTTAGAAGAGAGCAGCCCTGCAATCGACTAAAAAAACCCATGATCATGTTCTTGAAGAGAAAAAAGCACCCGATAACATCCAGCGGTGGTTACCATATCCATGGCCATGACAAGAATTTCTTTATGAACCATCATATAGAGCCTACACCTGACGGTAGGTCAAACTGGGGCTAGTCCGCATCGTCGTGCTATGATTATCTCAATTGATGTGAGAGGTAACGCCGAACTTGCTGAGTGTAAGCTCGAAGAGTTACGCCATTTGGGAGTGGCTGCTAGAGTGGAGATAAAGAACAATTGGAACTCTTGATATAGACAATGTTGAGCATGCAGAGGATGAAGGCAGTGGTGAATGGAAAGATAGGAGGACGGAGACGTATCACTAGAGGTGCTCATGAAATTGAGAACAGGCTAGACAACAACACACTACGATAGCAAACCAGAAAGTTACTGAGATTGAGCAGAGGGCCTATGCTTTCACGGGAGACCCAGAGACGGAGGTTAGTTGTTTGGAGCTATGTTTTTTTGTTTTCCCGTTTAGGTCTAGGCCTATCCTCTCACGAGGAATTTTGTAAAAGAACCTTGCTTCTCCTTTAATCGAATGGCAGAGCGCCTGCCTTAAGCCTAAACAAAAAAGTTTTCTCCCTCCTCTCTATACTCTATGAAATTTTCAAAGATTTTTCGGGGGTTCTGTTCCAGCAAATCCTAAGTGCTTCGTTTGCGTGGCAGTGAAGCGACTAGCTTTCAAGTAATATGTATTTCCTATCCTCAGGTCAGCAAGTAGGTAAGCAGAAAGATTTTCAAATGTAGCAATTAAGTCCAATTGCAGAATAAATGGGGTGCTCTTCTAGTTCGCAAGTTTCAAGCTGGTTTCATTCATCCACATCAGCAGATAAGAGTACAAATAGTACAATCATGTAGTGGATGAGCACAAGGGAACAAACTCTAAACATGAGTTTTATGGTATCCTAATCCTAACTAATAGAAACAACCAACACTAAAACCAAGGAAGATGAGCAAGATGCTACAATGCTAGTGTAAATTAAAACATGTGTACCTAGAGAAGCAACAAGTCATTAAGCCAGCCATGGTCTGCGCATAACGACTAGATGTAAATCACTCATGCTACTGTACTACCTATGCATTGTGATACACTCCTATCGGTTCCAGATCATTGCTTTGTTCTACTAAGTCGATCTGATCACAATAATGGGGTTCAACTCAGTGCACAAACCTTAGTAAAAATAAACTTCATCAAGGACACTTGCTTTAGAATCCCTCAAAGCTAAAGTGTGCTTTACAGGCCAGCTAAATGAAATTTTACTAACAACTCTCTGTACCAGCAAAGTACATAATATATAACGAGCATGACATCAAGAAAATAATAATAATGATATAACTAGGCAACAGAATAAACAGTTTAAAAGACAGAAGAGTGTTGCTTCACCTGCTAATCCAGCACATGCAGAAGAGAACACAACAACTGGAGGTGCCTGCAGGAGGGAAAAGCAGATAAGACTTAAAGCCATACAGATTCAACTGAAAATAGCATGCTGATGTAATCTTCGAGCCAAATAAAAGAGAGCAATTTTTAATAAAATAAATAATTGCATCCTGTAGAACATTTGCCCCAGAACTTTTGGTGTGCAACTGTGACTATACATATTGACCTGGGAGGGAGCCTGTTCCGAGGATGAAGCTTATTGCTGTACATAATGCTATAAAGTTAAGCACATGGCACAATCATATTCGGTGCTATGTCCAGAGACTACACTATAGATTGATGTGTGTTATGAGAACTTTACAAGGAAACTAGACCTTGATGACAAGTTAAGAAAATAAAACATCATTTTTTTCCTTTTCAGGTTCTAATGTTATGACCGAGAATTGTTCAGGTGGTGGATGACCATTCATATCAAGGGACAAAACATCTTAAAAGATGCATCGCACAAAATAATTCATGCTAAACAGATCAACAAAAGATAATATACAAGAATCTGAAGAAGGAAAAAGGGCATGTACTTACACCAACAAGAAAATGTATCCACATTGGCCCTTTAATGTAACGTCGAACAACAGGCATAGCTACATTAAAAAAAAATAATGTTAATGGGTAGATATCAGCAATTATTATTAACTGTATAATAACATAAGAAGATCATGGCATAAATATCTAACAGGTTTCAATCTAAATCGATTGGTAATGAAATTACCAGCAGAAAATCTACTGAAGGTTAATGAGGTGAGCAAACATCATCATGTGTATCAAACAGGAAAAGAACCTTATGTGCAAGCAATGTATGTACAGGGAGGGGCTTTACAAGACTAACATAACCAAGCCTTTATTAAGACAGCATAAACACTATGTGGATGCCTGGATATTTTCCGAGATTTGAAATACTATTGAGGTCTATACGATGAAGGACATGCACTACCATGCCAACTACAGCACCGTTCACAAGTCACAACCAAACAAACGAGATGACATGACTGCTTCATATGGACTACTCCCAGATAACTAAATTACAATTCATTAGAAGCAAGGTGAATGTAGCATAACAAATAGTCAAATACTAACAACATTATATTTCAAATGTCGCATAAATAACCAGCTTGTACTTGATGTCTCAATCACAGCCACTGAAAAAAAAAGGGTGAGTGACGAACCATGATTAAAAGCATAAAACGCGCCGGCAGTACCCCCAACAGCGGAACCAATCTGTTTCAATTTGATACGTATATCAGTAGCTGAGACAATGTTTACAAAATTTTGGACTAGAAACAAATATCTTGCAGTATATAGAGCAGTAAAAGGCAGCAACACAAACCATAGAGAAGCTATCTCGAACCAATGGAGTCACCGTCCAGCTACTTGTTTCCTTCAAACAATTCCACGACATATATCAGTATTATAACCGCATAAATTGTGTTAAAAATAGGTTGTAACGGCCCAAAGATCACATCAGTCAAATTTTTATAACAAAGCACAAAATTGCATCAATGAATGTTTTCCAAATGATGTAGAAGTGTAGAACAGCCCACTGTTGCTTCAGGTTCAGGAAGCACAATTCCACAAGTAAACAGCGAGAGCTAGCTAAATTTGAGCCATCATACAGCACGAATCGTGCCATAATTCATGCCAAATAGAGAAAGGGGGTAAAACTAGCAAGAACTCTTTTTTTTTTAACACAACTAGCAAGAACTCAACGCCGTCACGATCAGTGACCCAATCCAACCCCCTCCGCGACCCAACTAGGGAACACGGGGAGCAGGGCGAAACACCACTACGACGCAGGGTCCAACCACAGACGGAGATAGGTAGCACACAGCAGAGTAACGCAACGCAACACAGCGGCGGCGGCGGCGGCGGCCCGTCCGAGGAGATGGGGAAGAGGAGGGTGGCCGTACCATGTCCTTGGAGAGGGGCCCAGCGCAGTGGTGGCACCTCTTTGGGAGCTCCGGGCCGCGTGTTCCGCCATGCCGCGACTGGTCCGGCGGGGTGGATCGATCCGTCCCACCGAGCTCGTGGGAGGGAGGGAAGCTCTGACCTGTCTGTCTGTCTGTCTGTCTGTCGCCCCAGCCGCAGGAAACAAAACCGAAGAGTTAAAACCCTGCGATGCTTGAGCGGACGAGATTGCCCCACGTGGATCAGTGGAGGGTGGACAGCCGTCGGATTTCCTCTTTCTTCGGCTCCAAGGCGTGGTGGGTAGGCCGGAGGCCCAGAAGGAGGCGGGAACTGTGGTGGGCTTAGGACGGGTAAAGCCTATTGGCACTGTCAAGCCAGCCTGTCGCGTTAACGGCCTAGCTGCCTTCCTTCCTGGGCTTCTTTGATTCACAGGAAGAGAAAACGGAGGCACATACATAAAAGTACAGGATTGTACTGGCATGCCCATTTCACACTTATAGGATTAGATACCCTCGGGAAAAAAAACAGTTATAGGATTAGCAAATAACCCAAATTCATCTCAAAAAACAATCACCCAAATTTAAACTAGAAAGTGTCTGATGGCAATAGAAAAACAAAGTAATCGTAAAAAGAAGTTCGAATGAATGCCAAATTTCAAATAAAATTTAGTACTCCCTCCGATCCATATTAATGGACTCAACATTGTCTAGATACGGATGCATCTAGTCTAAACACTTAACTAGATACATCCGTATCTAGATAAAGTTGAGCCCATTAATATGGATCGGAGGTTGTACAATAATTCCTATAGAAACCATTCATACAACTCAAACGACCAATGTAGGAAAAATCTCTATAGAATCATATTCCCAAAAAATCATATGAACGTTCCTTTGAATCAAAGTAGAACTCAGTGTCTTGTTTTAGACTTCAACATATACTCTCCCAGCATATTGATTCATATTCCCAAAAAATCATATGAACGTTCCTTTGAATCAAAGTAGAACTCAGTGTCTTGTTTTAGACTTCAACATATACTCTCCCAGCATATTGATTCATTTATTTTTTTTCAGAATTGATCATAGTTCTTGGTGGGGCGGAAAGAATGGAAAGAGGAAGCCGTTTTATTTTTAGAAGAGGAAACCATGCGCCCCTGATGGGATCCGTGGAGACTGGAGAGCTCCCTGCAGGATAGTGTCGGAAGAGGATATAGACGGAGCGTGGAGGAGCAGGCGCGGAACTGGGAGGAGCTACACATACAGCGTGAACAACATGTGTTGACAAGGAGCCGCAGGGAGGCGTTCTACGGCTGATTAACATGCCTAGAATAGTAACTAGTCGGAATCGAAGTTCATATATCACATGCATTCAAGAATTCAGCGAACATCGTTTCCATTAGCTACCTTCAGATGAAGTTTGCAAATAAGTTGAGTCTGATGGGATGTGTCGCTTACACCTCCATCAGAGGAGGCAAGCAGTGGCAAGTTTGAGCCAACTCCAGGGGGGGGGGGGGGGGGGACGGTGGCCCCCTAACATACACTAAGCTCTGCCACTGGCAGCTAGGGTTAAACCCTTTACAGAATTCTCCTCTCTCACCTCTTTATCAGCGGAAAGCCCCGAATGTAGCAAGTGAGTGGTGGGTTGGAAATGTGCCATGTGCCAATTTTTTTCTTGAGATGGAACATAGACATTCCGTTAACCTTGCTCGGCAGAATCACCGTACATTGCCCTAATTACATCAACAGGAAAATCATCCAACCAAACATTATGGTAACCAATAGGCTCGGCCACACCCATCGCGATAAGAACATGGGCCGGCTTATTGCAGACTCTGTTTTTGTGCACCACCTCCCCTAGGGACCCGTTCCTAATTGCAACTTGAATAGATTGGGCGGCTCAATGCCTGCCTCGGCTCATGGCCTCATGTATTTATATGCACAAGTTACATAGGGTTACAAGTAAACTTGGAGTCCAAGTTGATTACCTAAACATCAACTACCAAAACTACCTCCGGGAGATCGTATCCGATCCGGTCTGTCTAACACGCCCCCGCAGTCTGAGCTGGGAGGTTCACCGACGTGAAGACTGGATACAAATTCGTGAAACAATGCCGTGGGCAATCCTTTGGTGAAAATATCCGCAAACTGAGAGCTAGATGGAACGTGGAGAACACGAAACGAGCCAATGATAACCTTCTCGTGGACGAAGTGAATGTCTAGCTCAATATGCTTTGTCCGGCGATGTTGAACTGGGTTTGCAGATAGGTATACAGCACTGACATTGTCACAGTAGATTACTGTTGCAGTGTCGATCGGACGTCGGAGTTCCTGGAGTAGATTACGGATCCAACAAGTTTCAGCAACTACGGCAGGAACAACACGATATTCCGCTTCAGCACTCGAGCGTGACACAGTTGGTTGTCGACACGAGGACCATGATATAAGATTATCGCCCAAAAACACACAAAACCCTGAAGTTGATCGTCGTGTATCCGGGCACCCAGCCCAATCGGCATCCGAGTAGGCAATGAGGTTGTGAGAAGGTGAAGAATGAAGGACAAGACCGAGGTCAAGAGATCCTCGAAGATATCGCAAAATTCGTTTGATGAGATTAAAATGGGATTCATGAGGATCATGCATGTGAAGACATACTTGTTGAACGGCATAGGAAATTTCAGGGCGAGTGAGAGTGATGTATTGGAGAGCGCCGGCAAGACTGCGGTAATGGAAGGGGTCAGAGTAGGGAGGAACTGCGGAGGCTGAAAGTTTAGCTTTAGTATCAATAGGTGTAGGTGAAGGATGGCAATCACGCATGCCTGCCGGAGAGAGAACATCCAGAATGTATTGACGTTGAGAAAGATGGAGGGTAGTTGGTGTGCGGGTGACGGAGATTCCTAGAAATGATGCAAAGAACCGAGATCTTTCATGGCAAATTCAGAACCAAGAGTAGTAATAATATCACGAAGGATGGCGGGAGAAGAGGCTGTTAGAATTATGTCATCAACGTAGAGGAGGAGATAAGCTGTGTGGGAACCCTTGTGATAGGTAAAGAGAGAGGCATCGGATTTGGATTCAAGGAACCCAATGGAGCGTGCATGAGACGCGAAGCGTTGAAACCAAGCACGTGGGCCTGTTTTAGACCATATAAAGATTTGTGAAGGTGACACACAGGGAAGGAAACTGGGGGTTAACAAAGCCAGAAGGCTGTTGACTGTAGACTTCTTCGTTTAGGTGGCCATGAAGAAAATCATTTTTAACGTCAAGTTGGTGAATAGGCCAGGATTGAGAGAGAGTGAGAGAGAGCACAATCCGAATGGTGGCTGGCTTGACAACAGGGCTAAAGGTTTCATCGAAATCGACGTCGGGTTGTTGAGTGAAACCCCGAACGACCCAGCGGGCTTTGTGACGAGCTAGAGAGCCATCAGAATTATATTTGTGGCGGAAGATCCATTTGCTGGTGACAATATTGGCGCCGGGAGGAGGAGGGACAAGTGTCCAAGTGGAATTTGCCATTAGCGCATCATATTCGTCCTGCATTGCTTGACGCCAAGCAGGATCACGAAGGGTAGTCAAATAGTTATGTGGAAGCGGTGATGATGTGATGGCAGAAAGGTTTAGACGATCTGGAGGACCGGGGAGGCAGCCAGTTGTACTCCAGGTACGATGTTGACGTGGGCTAGGCGGCGGTGGTGAATGGCTATAGGTGGAGAGGGTGGCGCTGGGCTCACGACAGGAGAAGGAGGCGCGGCAGAGTTTTGTGAGGCGACAGAGAACGGCGAAGATGGAGAAGATCCTGCCGCGGTAGGGCATGTAGGGGTTCTTGGGGTTGTGATTGTGGGATTGGTTTCTGTGGTAGGTGGAGGTGTGGGAAAGATGGAAACGGGTATGTCGTGTAGGTTTAGGTCTAAGGAGTCAATAGGGGTTGGGTTGGACTGTGGTTTGTGGGAGAGAGCATACGGGAATGTGTTTTCGTCGAAGGTTACATGACGGGAGATGAGTATGCGGCGGGTTTGAAGATCTAGGCAGCGATAGCCGCGATGCCGAGAGGGATAGCCGAGGAAGACACACCTAGTGGCACGTGGGACAAGCTTGTTTTTTGCGGTGGATGCGGTGTTGACATAGCATAAGCAACCGAAGACACACAGATCATCATAACGTGGATGCTGACCGAAAAGAGAGAAGAATCGTGTTCGATTGTTTAGAGCGGTCGTGGGTCATATATTTATGAGATATGTGGCAGTGTGGAGGGCTTCAGCCCAGTGACAAGGAGGCATGGAGGCTTGGAAAAGAAGAGTCCGAATGACATCATTTGTGGTGCGAATAGCTCGTTCGGCCTTGCCGTTTTGTTGAGATGTGTATGGACATGAGAGACGATAAGGATGCCATTAGTGGAGCAGAATGTGTTAAGTGATGTATTTTCAAACTCTTTGCCATTGTCACATTGGAGTGACCGGATAGGTAGGTTGAATTGTGTGCGGCAAGGCATGGAGCGCAACAAAGGTGGCAAAGACATCAGATTTTCGGTGAAGAGGAAAACTCCAGAAATAATGTGTATAATCATCGACGACAATAAGGTAGTAGCAAAAACCAGACGAGCTGGGTACATGAGATGTCCAAATATCACAATGCAAACGTTCAAAGGGGGTACTAGTAGTTGAGGTGGAAGCATAAACGGGAGCCTAACATTTTTCCTAATTGACAAGCGCGACACAGGGACGGCCCTGATTTATTTGTGGGATGTGGTGCTGGTGATGAAGGCGATCCATGGTGACGTCCTGGATGTCCGAGACGGCGGTGCCACAGGTCGGTGGAATGGTGGGTGGTGAGAGCTTCAAGGCGAGGAGCTTGACACATGGAGTAGAGAGGACCAGGACTATTGCATCGAAGAATCACGGTCCCGGTTGGAAGGGCCTTCACAGAGAAACCAAGAGGATCAAATTCGATAGAACAATTATTGTCAGTGGTGAATTGGCGAACAGAAATAAGATTCTTCATAATGTTAGGAACAACAAGTATATTGTAAAGATGAAGAGGAATAGTTTGAGATTGAAGAGTTTTTGAACCGATGTGTGTAGTAGGAAGAGTGGCGCCGTTACCGACGGTGACAAGTTGAGAGGAAGAGGGTTTTAGAGACGTGAAATTACCATAATCGGATGCCATGTGCGAGGATGCGCTGGAGTCCATGTACCAATCCCCTCCGTGGAGCTGCATGTTGTTCAGTGCGGTGATGAGCGCGGGATCCAGGGCCGGCTGAGAAGAAGCTGGTGGTGGTGGCGGGTTGCCGTAGCTGCTCGATGGGTGACCGTAGGCGGCGTAGGCTTGCGGTGACGCAAGGGCAGGGCGAGTGCCAAGGAGACCTGGATCAGGAGAGCGCCAAGGAGCCGATGTCGGCGCTGATGGTCGGGGCTGCCATGGTGCTTGTTGTTGCTGATGAGCGCGTGTTGGAGCGCTAGTCCATGGGTTGAACTGCCAAGGGTTGTCGCGACCGCGGCCACGTCCTCCACGGCCGCGTCCGCGACCGCCGCCGCGATAGTTGTTGGAGTAGCCGTTGTTGAAGTAGCCGGAGCCGCGGCCGCCATTGCGGTCGCCCCCGGTGTTGGCGCCCCCAGAGCGATCACCGCCTGGAGCTGGAGGAGGCGGAGGTCCACCCCCGCCATGGGGAAGAAGGCTGTTACCGCATGCCCAGAGTGCGGTGGACGCAGCGTTCTTGGCATCTGTTTTCTTCTGTGTTTCCTCGAGGATGAGAGCCGACCGTGTCTGCAGGAAGGACGGGAAGGGGACCTGAAATGGGAGGAACGTGCGCAAGTGCGCATAAGAGTCATTAAGTCCACGGAGGAGCATGAGAACAAGGGTCTCGTCGCTGATGGCCTGGCCGACGTCTGTGAGGGAGTCGGCGAGAGTCTTGAGCTTGGCGCAGTAGTCGCTGATGGAGAGATCGCCTTGCGGAGTGTTGCGAAACTCCGCCTCCAGCTGGATGGCACGATGGTTCTTGTTGTCGCGGAACAGGTTCTCGATCGCGTCCCAGATGGTGCTGGCAGTGGAGCCAGGGCGCATGACGATGTCGAGAAGGTCGATGGAGATGGAACCGTAGATCCAGGAGAGCACCGTGAAATCATCGCGGCTCCAGTAGGAAGAGGTTGAGGTGTCGGAAGGTGTGGCATCAGCATTGCCGACGACATGGGAGGTCAGGCCGTAACGGCGACGAGGAAGAGCTCGTGCCAATTGGTGTAGTTTCCCTCGTTCAGATCGAGGGTTATTGGGACGTGTACTTTGATGGATGGAGCATAGGAGGATTGCATGGGTGGGGTAGGGGAGGTGATAGTGTCGGCCGGGATGGTGAGCTTGTCATGTTGATCGGCAGTGGCGGCGGCTTGGGTATTGAGGGTGGCGGAGCGGGCGTCAAGTTCTTCAGCACGACGCTCGAGCTCTTTCTCTTTCTCTGTGATCTCGCTGAGTTTGGCGGCGATCTCGTCGGGGTTCATGGCGGCGGAGGAGGGAGGGAGAGAGGGAGGCTAGGGTTAGGGTTTTAGGATATAACTTGCTCTGATACCATGCAACTCGAATAGATTGGGCGGCTCAATGCCTGCCTCGGCTCATGGCCTCATGTATTTATATGCACAAGTTACATAGGGTTACAAGTAAACTTGGAGTCCAAGTTGATTACCTAAACATCAACTACCAAAACTACCTCCGGGAGATCGTATCCGATCTGGTCTGTCTAACACTAATGGAGTCTAGAGTATATGTATAGTTTAACCATAGAGTAATGTTGTTGTAATCAGGTTTCTAGGACACCAGATACGGTAGTGCAATGTGCTCTGACGTCACTACTCTGTATCAGCTTGCTTTGACTTAATTAACCATCTTCATTAGCTAAGCTGCAGCTGCTAAAATGCCCTTTATACTTTCAGCTGAGTTTTTAATTCCCTGAACAAAGCTCCTAGCGGTGCAGCATCATAAGCATTGGACGTAACTGCTTGTTTTAGCACCAGACAATATGTGACAAATATTGGTCTCCCGATGCCTATCTGGTCTGCAATGACAATCGCTTGGAGGAGTGCCTGAGCTTGGGTAGTAACAGCCTGGCCTGCATTACCAATTGCTCCAGCGCCAGCAAATACCGGATTGTTGTCATGGTCACGGCCAATACATCCCCAACCTCCCCATCTTCTGTTAGCATGATAAGCACCATCAAGATTGATTTTTAGCCAACCATTCAGTGGAGGTTGCCACTGAATGTGGCTTACTGGCTTCTCAACCGGATTGACTGTCAAGAATTCAGACCATTCTCTTGCATGTCTGAGGACCGTGAAACGAAACTCATCCGGTGAGAGTCTCCTCGGTTTGCCTTGTTTCTGTTGGAAATAATGCATACATTAGTTCCGTGAATTCCAATTGCCATTGGCAGCTATGCATCACGTCTGTGACAAGTCGTTCTGCACCCTGGGCTGCCTCCTATTTCCAACAGTTTCTTTCAGTCCACCAACACCACAAAAGCGCTACTAGTTTCATCTTGCTTTCATCAGGCAGGTTGAGTTTGTAAAGGAGATCCATACCCGACATGCAACTGGACAAATTAACTTGTTTTTATTACGCTGAAGATTGCCACCGGGCTAATAAGGCTTGTGTGCATTGAAGTCATGGGGTTCGATCTCACTTCTCACCGGTCGAGGCACAAGCCAAACACATACGTGATGGCCGTTCACTACATCCACTTATCATCGACTCGATGTCAACCTCTCTCTTTTTTTGCCGGGTGGAACACTGTTAACTTTTAGGGTGTGTTTGGTTTAGGGGGTATCCCTCAAGTGGTAGGGGTAGCCACTTTTTCAGTGGTCGCCGCTCGTTTGGTTGGGTGGGTGAGAGCGGCAGAGGCAACCGGATTTCACGAATATTCGCTCAAAACGCTGGCTCCGCTCATCCGCCCAAATGTCACGGATGGCGCTAACCACTTCTGGTTCCCGCCGCTAGCGTCACCCCGAAAAGGCTTTTCGCGCCGATTCCTTCGCTCACCGCCCGCGAAACTGGAAGAAAACTCCCGCAACCCTATCTATTTCCCTCCTCTCTCCTCATTCCCCTCTCGTTCCTGAACCAGGGAGGCGGCGGCGGCAAGAAATTGACCGGCGCAGGGAGACCAGAGGCGGGGGCGGCGACGGCAGCAGGTACCGACCTTGATCTCCCATCTATTTCTCTCGTCTCTCCTGATTCTCCTCTCCTGATTTTCTCCCTCTCCCTCTCGTGAACAAGGGGCGGCGGGGCATAAATCGAAGCGGCACCCGGAGACTAGAGGCAGCGGAGGCAACGATTATCCGGACGGTGGCAACAGGTACGTTTTCCCCTCTCCCCTCTATTTCCTTGGTCGCGTGCGGCCCAAATTTCCTTGGTAGCTTCTGTCTCGGTCGGTATCGGGAGATTGCTGAGATGGAACGCATGCGGAGGTCAGGGAACTGGCCAGGGAGGGGCAGCAATGCACTAGCTCAGCTCGCCTGGTGTCTCTCTCTCATATCTGACACCAATCCATCTCTCTGGCTTACACAGGAGCACGAGGTGGACGAGCAGATCTGCGTTGAACTAGCAGATTTCTGGGTTTCTCACTTCAATCAGTGGTATACACTCATCTTACCTCTACAATCAAACATGCATGATGTGTGTATTATATTGAATGTTATGTTGTAGTTTGGAAAGAGGTTTTTTTGCTGAATTGTTCCAGTTTTGTTCTTTGGTACTTTTCTATTGTAGATGGACAACAAGACAAGGATGTTAATTAATTCTGCAGTGGCATATATGTTTGTTTCAATGCTGACTTTGGTGGTGCAATCTAGAAAACGAAAACGGAGAGAAAGAATTACTTATGCACCAATATATGAAACCGATTGGATGCGAAGAGAGTACCTAGATAACGAAGTATGGAAAAATGACACAACTTGTTTGAATATGCTTAGGCTTCGGAGAGCACCTTTTTCCCGATTATGCCAACTCTTTAGAGACCGCAAATTGTTGAAGGACACAATACATACATCTATTGAGCTACAAGTAGCTATGTTCTTGCACACCATTGGACACAACGTTAGGAATAGGGTAATTGGCTTGAACTTTGGTAGATCCGGTGAAGTTGTTAGCCGTTATTTCAAAAGAGTCCTACATGCCATTGGTGAGCTGCGAGATGAGCTTATTAGGAAGCCATCATTGGACACTCCTGCCAAAATAGAAGGGAACCATCGGTGGGATCCATACTTCAAGGTATGAGATGGTGTGTCAACAATTATTTGTTGTAAGCTTGGTGATGTCTAGATCATATTCTGGTATAATACTTGCTAGAATATATATGTTTCTTGTCAAATACGCTGAAATGAATCATTTTATGCCTATATATTGCTGGAACGTGTCTCTTTTGTGTCAAATACTTGCTGAAATTAGTCCTTCTATGCCTATATATTGTTGGAATGTGTATCTTTTATGTGGTTTACTTGCTGTACTTTATTTGTAGATCTATATAGTTTCTGAAATAATTTATTTTACCTCTAACAGGACCATAAAGAGGATGAACCTTTTCTTAACAAGCCAATTGAGCATTATGGTGAGATGGCTACAATTCATGGAGGAAGCATGGCCACGGGTCAATATGCTAGAGGATCAAGTGAGCCTCTAGCAGGACACAATGTGATTCATCTTGATGAAGATGTTGCTGCCACCGTTGAAGAAGCTAGCCAATCACACAATGTGGGTGAGTCCTCGGCTCCCAAGCATAAAAAGGCCAAAGCTAATCCTTGTGGAGATGAGGGGCTGCAAGCAACTCTCATTGCATGTAGTGAAAGGTTGGCTATTGCCATAGAAAAGACTGCTACCACCGACAACAACTCTCCATTGGACCTTTGGGAGAACATGAAGACACTCCCAGATTTTGGTTTGGATTTTCTTGCCCACTACTATGCCTACTTGGTTGACAATCCTCGTACCGCAACGGCGTTCCAAGTGTTGGAGAATGATCAAAAGATGGTTTGGGTTTCTAGGCATATCAAGAATACCTTTCCGGACTTTGTTCCACATGTTGATCCAAGTGATGTAGAAGCTTAAGGTTGAAGGCTGATTGCTTGCGGTACTTATTTTGTGCTTTTGATGACAACTAAACATTAGTCTATAGGTTGTATGGACCTGTGATTTCTCACAACAACCAAACATTGGACTATGTGTTGTATTGACTTGTGCATGTCAACTTAACTTTGATCTCTCTTCTTGGAGTACGACATGTAAGAGTTGTAGCTAGGCTAATATTGTCGAATTATGATGTTGGACTTTGAATATCAGTTTATTTACTAATTTCGAAATTATGTTTAGTCTTCTTCTTCTTCAGATTATTGTTGTCAATGAGTTCAAAAATATTGTGAGATATGTTCTGAAACAATCACGTATAGAGGTAATCTCACCATACCACCAAAGAGGTCACCACAAACAGTCTATCCTCAACCCCAACCACATTTCACCATTCCAACCAAACAAATAACTGGTTTATCCCATATTCTCAACCAAACAGAAAAAGTGGTTATCCCTAACCAAGTGGTTGGGGATACCCTCATCCCCTAACCATACCCTCCAAACTAAACACACCCTTACTCCATCCTTCCGCTAGGAGTTGCGCATGTATCATATTCACTTTCATTATGAACTAGCCGATAAGTTTCTTCAAAAAAAAAAACAGTGACATTTTACTATACAAATTGTACCAATTTGAATTTATTTCGAGTTCAAGTCAAGCTGTATAATTTCGGTGGCACGTAGCTCATGGTTTTGAATTGTGCATGATATTCCACTCCTCCCTCCCCTTCGCGCGCCCGTCACCCCCCGTGGTGGTGGCGCGCCGTCCAGCCCCTCCCCATCCAGCGCCTCCCCTCCTCTCTCTCCCCTGTCACCGCCGCCGGCAGGGGTTGCCGGCCGACAGCCCGGTGGCGCCGGCGGCGGTTTGTCTCTCCCCGCTGCGGTCTTGGGTGGAGGCGGGGCTCTCCCCATCCGGCGGTCTCCGGCCGGGTGATAGCGAAACGGCGACGACGCGTGCAAGCTCACGGGGCGGCGCGACGTGCGGATGGTGGCGTGCAGCGGGCGATCGCCGGCTGGCCCATGCCACCCAGATCTGGGCCCTTCGGGCCCATCTGGGTCGGGGCGGGCTGGCCAAACCTACCGCGTGTTCTGCAGATGAAGGTCAGGACGAGGATGCAGGGGACTTCGGCGACAGCGGTCGGCCTGTTGCAGCGTGGCGGCGAGCTTCACGGGCCTGGTCTGGGCCCGGCCGGACTCTATTAGGACTGGTGTGCCCTGCTGGACCCAGCCGGACCTGACGGGGACTGGTGTGCTCTGCGGCCGCGTCCGGTCGACTACCGTCCTCGGCGGTGGAGGTTGTTCCCTCCCGCGTGGCTGCAGTACTACTGACCCCGGTTCATTCTTCTCCTCACATTCGTTTCGTAGACCTCGTGCTGGCTACTTCGGTGAGACGATGATGGGGGCTTCGAGATCATTTTGGTGCATGGTGGTGGGCGGCTAGTCTGGCGGTGTCGAGGCTCGTCCTCGCAGGGCTCTTGTGCTACCGATTGACCAGGGTAGTCGATGGGGTATTCGGGAGAAATCCTTGTCGATTCGTTCGACACCGACGCGGTGCCACCTCCGGGTGGCATCTTTCCTTCCTGAAGGGCGTCGTGGCTACCCTACGCTTCCCTCTGTGCCGTGGGAAATCCTAGGACCAGTGCCCTGGTCCGGGCAGCAGCGTGACTTTCCTTGTTGAAGGTGCTGCCTGGTACTCGTCGATTCGGTGCTAGGAGCGTGGTGGTACTTTGTCGGAGAGGGCGCAGCGGTTGCGGGTCACAACCATTTAGTCGATCCGCCTATGTCTTCATTTTTTTTGGGTATATGTTTGCTGCCGCCCCAGTATTGCAACCAGTTGGTTGTACCGGGTGTTTGGTATATTAATATAGCGGGGTTATGGCCTATTTCGTCGTAACTCATGGTTTTTGGTCGAAATAGTAATCAGAACTGGAACCAAAATGCGATCATGCCTTGTAAACCAAAGTGCGATCACTCATGAGCAATGACAACCAGCTGATAACCATTACCAAATCAGTGAGGCAGCAGAGCACAGAACAGAATCGAAGCAGAACCGTCCTCTGCGTTGGCGTAGCGATTCTATCTGCACTGCTTCTCATCAGGTACCAAGAGCCGTAGCCTTGATGCATAAACAGGCGAAGCGCACAGGGACGGACGTAGTACACAACGCCGCTCGCGATCGCGTCTCGATTATACAGGTCGATGAAATCATCACACGCACATCCTCACAAGCCAACACGGCGAAAGCAAAAAGGTTCATTAGTACTTGAGTAGCGAAGAACACATCGAAAAGGCAACGCTACAGCCTACAGGGCCTAGGGCGCAGCATGTGTCCGCGTCGACAGCTAGCCGCACGGGTGTCGGGCGGTGGTGATGGCCAGTGCTCAATCTACTCGATCCAGTCCACACACGGCTACTACTAGCTGTATGTAAACCAGTGCAGATCTGGAAGAGGAGGAGGAGGAGGAGCTAGCTGGCTAGTCCGGCCGCCGGCGAGCACTGATCTCTCGTTCTCACGGGTGTTGCGGTCCTCGCGGGTATCCCGGATCGTGCCGGGCGTTGGCATTTGCACCGGGGTAGTCTTGGACGTCGACCTCCATCTCCATCCTCACCGGCAACTCGTCCTCCACCGTCGTAGCCGCGAACCCACGCGCCGCTCCATCCTGTCCGGCAGGCTTCTCCGTCGCAATCGCTGCTCCATCCGTCCGGTGAGCACTACTCGCTACATCGAAGGAAGCGGCCGAGCTGTAAACAACACACTGGCGTACCAAAGAACCAAGAAGAGAGAGGACTAGGCTATAACGTACCTGCAGAAGCCGCCGACGCTGCGGCGCCGAGGCAGCAGATGGAGAGCAGCACCAGGAGCGCCGCGAGGAAGCGGCGTCTTCGTCGCTGCTGCTGCTGCTGCCACGGCTGCGCCATCACATCGCCGAGCGAGACCTCTGTCTGGTGTTCCTTCGGGCCTTCGGGAGCGCGTGAAGGGTGATTCTGCTTCTTGTTCGGATGGATCCACCTCTTCGATTGACCTGTGCACAGCACACACACAGTAGCCGCTCTATTTATCTATAGAGAGCATCATCGGCTCCTGCAGCTAGCGCGTGCGACAAGTAGAGTGAGCGGGTGGCGGTGCTGGCCAAACGATCATGATCTGGCCTCGAGATTGGATAGACACTGGATGCTCTGTTCGCCACTCACTGCGTTCGGTTTGACTGTAGGAACACTGTTCACACGTACTGGAGGGGGTCAACTGCCGCATTATTTAACCGCGGGAAACGCCTCTTTTGCTCCGCGCGCTGTCGGCTTGGACTTTTGTTCCCCGAGATCCCGAGTGCATGCGCGCCACCCACGCCAAATCATATTCAAATGAAACCAAACCAACGCTTTGGATCACCAACCGCGGATTGTTTAAGCGTTCGAGAAATGGTAACTAGAGCTTAGGATCTTCCCACTTGATCATAAAACTCAACTAAATCGCTCCGCAGAGGAAAGTACAGTATAATGCAGATCACGGGTGCAGGCTCAGCCAGATAGAGAAATTGGTCCAATTATATTTGTCAGGGCATGTGGTTTCGATCATAATTCGAGGTTTGTCTCATGCTTTGGGCTCATCTGGTCTCGGTGGTTGGCTGGCATATGCTTGCGCTCTGATTCCTATACTCAAACCGAGGTTGTTCCTGCTAGTCGGAGGAGCTCCAAAATCATGGTGTGGATGTGTTCGTCTAATCTGTCCGTACCAAATCCTAGGGTATGGGCGAAGTTGCTTCCTGTCATCCGTGGCGGACTGGCGGTGCAGCTGCAAGTACTAGACATTCGCGGCAAAAAAAAGGAGTAGTTTTGCTAGTGCTGGAAGTATCAACCAGTTGCACCACCCGCTTCGCCTCGCCTTTGCTTCATCTGCAATGTAACCAGCTTTGGGTCACGTAACCACAGTTAGGGAATTCCAATCGTTACTGTGAGTGTGCTGATCCTAAGTACTGGTAGTCGGTCGGTTCTCTCAAGACAAATGATCAGAATCCTCTCCTTGACCAAGGACAACTGGAGAGAGACTGCAAGTAACAAAGCTTCAATTGGGCCGGGTATGTAGGCTATTCCAGCCCCGTTTTGTGTCCTTGTGGCCGCATATCAGCCCATGTTATCTAGCAACACGAGCCCATGTGTAAGGGAAACGCATGCGGAGTCTTCAGCATTTTGTTAGGCACCAAGTCCTGACGGACAACACGCGCCAACTACCTCCAGATACGCCTGTTAATTCCTCACGAATTCAGTACAAGATTCACCAATTCAGAGAGAGGAGGTGAGGAAATAGAGGAATTCGGGATAGGAGAGCAAAGCAGGAGGAAGGATTCAGAGTTCTTCGTTTACACGTTGGCTAAACAGCAACGAAACCTTCGTGCTCTACCGCATAAGAAGACAACGAGGTACTCCTCTGTGAAGGTGCTTCACACTGCGCTCTGCTGCCGTATGATGTAGTGCAACCTAGGCACACAACACCAACACCATCAAATGGCCCATTGACAAGAGCAAGAGTCAAAGCTCTCCATGATAAGGTGAATTCACTCCTATCTATGTGTGATCTCGACACTCCTTTGAATGGGTTGCTACTTCATTCCGATACCTTGTGTGTGCTCAGCTTTGGTGGACCTGAAGACCCCTATGAAGATGGCCAAGAGGCGACGCATGAAGATGGACAAGGATCGAGTCAAGGCGATGAAGAGGAAGAAGAGAAGATGGAGAAGAACCTCCCAGGCGGCGGTACTACCGCTGGGATAAGCGGTACTACCGCCCCTGGCCCAGTCAGCGAGAACCAGGACCACGCCAGCGGTACCAGCAGCGGTACCGCCCGGTACCGGGAGCGTGGGATGGCCCAAGCCCACGTCAGCGGCACCAGCAGCTGCCGCTCCGCGCTACCGCCGAATCGGGCCTTCGGCAGCTTCTTCCGGTACCGCCAGCGGTACGAGGAGCGGTACCAGGAGGTACCGGGCGCGTGGGAGGAAGCAGCGCATGCCCGCGCCAGCGGTAGCACCGGCTAAGCCAGCGGTACTACCGCCGGTGCGGGAGCAGATTCGTCAGTTCGGCCACCAAACCTTATCCGTTCGTCCTCCTAGTTGCCTAGACTATTTAAAGTACCCCTTGGACTAGATCTAGGGTTAGACTATGATTTGGGAACTAAAGTAGAGCCTTGCTCCTTCTTCTCAAAGTGTCTCTTTCCTCGGAGATGAATCAAGACCTCCACATGTGGAGATGAACCAAGGCCTCCTCTTGAGGAGAAGATCCCTGCGTGGATACCAAGGCTCCGCTTGTAGTTGCGATTACTTGCTAATCTTCCCTCTTAGAGTGTAGATTGGGTTGGTTGGATTGACCAATTGGACAAACAATCCTAAGAGTAAGGTGTGCTTGGGAGAGGAGGATTGGGGGCTGCCCTCGGGGATTTGTTACCAGTCGATTCTTGCCGGGTTGCTACTTGCTATTTACCCTTGTGTGTTTGATTTCCCCTCTTTGTGTTCATCGTTCTTCGCGTGTTCTTCGTGTTCATCTTCCCTCCGCACAAATCCGTGAAAATCGGGACCTACCCGCATCATATGGTATCAGAGCTCTAGGTTGACACGGATTTGTTTTGTGTTTCCACCAAAATCCACCAAATTTTTCTTCGTTTTTGAGAAATTCGAAAATTTCCACCAAAAATAGCCTTGCCTTGATTCGAGCCGATCTGTCGATTCGTTGCGTTTTTGGTAGTTTTTGTCCATGGATCTGTTGCTTTAGGACCCCCTCCACCTTTGTTTGCGTTCCCTAGCCTCAATTTTGCCATTTCCCCACGGATTCGAGGAAGTTTTGGAGCCCAAAATCGCACAAAATTCGAGCAGAAAAGTTGACAGCGGTACTACCGCCAGCTTAAGCGGTACTACCGCCAGGGCCAAATTTTTCAGAAATTTTTTTTTTCCTCGGTTCGTTTTGGCATTTCCTCTTGTTGTTTGAGTCCTTCGCTGGTGTGTCTACACGTCTACGACATCGACAAGCTTCCGCAGCGACTTCATCAACGCCAAGCGACGACGCCACCAAGGACTCGACATTCCCCCACCATCATTTCCGTTGTGAGCCCTTCTTCCTTTCGCGCAACTTAACCTATTGGACTAGCTCGGTGATATTGCGAGGCATTGCACGTGTTGAGTGTTTGTCTTCAAGTATTGGCGAGTGTGTATCGTTAGAGAGCTTGGCACTAGCAAAAGAGAAGGAATCATCGTCAAAAAAAAAAAAAAAAAGAGAAAAGAAAAGAATCAAGTGGTGCCAAGTTCATCTCTTGTAGGTTGCGACAAAGCTAAGACCGCCAAAGTGAGTGTGAGTGTTAACTCTTGTGCAAATCCGTTGCCCACAAAAAGCAATTGAGCTAGCGTCCTTCTTGTGTTGGGTGACATTTGAGCACGTAGTCTTCGTTAGGTTGTCTATCTTCGAGTGCTCGCCCTTTGGTCGCCCAACCCCATCATTCGCTTTTGTGTGTGTTTCTTGATACTTTGTGGTTGGAGTTTCTTTGGTAATTTGATCATTGTGGATTTTCTCTACCTTTGACAATATACTTGTCGGCGGGTTTGCTTGTTTCGTTTGCCACTTCATACCTTCCTATCCTCATAAGTGTGTGTGTTGGGTGTTAGAACCGGATACTCTCCTCTCAAGCCACATTATACTTGGGATATAGTTTGTCTTGGTTTTCCTTACCACATCTCACTTGTTTCTTGAGAAAATGTTTAGGGGAAGTACAAACGGAAGCTCAAGCTCGGATGAGGAAATCCATGGTGGAGTTCGCGGTGATCATGGCTATGTCACACAATCCGAGTTCGTCGGTCTTCGACACCTTGTTCGTGATGGCTTAGGCCGCTACGAGCGCCGTCTCCAAACTCATGATGCCAACTTCAACGCAATCAATGCGAACATGGAGCGGATGACCGAAGCTATCAACAACCTTGCGCGACAACGAGCTCCTTCACGCTCAAGCCGTACAAGAAGCACCTCAAGGTCGACACAAGCACATCATGGACGTCATGAACCTCGACAAGAACGTCAACATGATTCAAGGAGCGACGCCCATGAACGACCTCCTCCTATCGTTGAACAACCACATGATCTTCACGCGAACAATGCCAATGCGCATCAAGAACAACCTCACCAAAATGATGATCGTCGCGCACGCATACCATCACCACCACCGCCACGACGTGATCGTCATGACCCATTGGCTAATGACAATGGCGTTCCGGGTGCGAATGACTTTGGTGAACAAGGACGTCACCCTCGTCATCCTCCAAGGCCACGTCATCAAAACCATGACAATGCGAACAATGTCGAGCAACCCGTTCCTCAACAAGAGCTACCTCCTCAACATGCGCCTCGTCAAGAGCTTCCTCATGATCGTCACCAACACCAACGTTCCGAGTCAAGTGATAACGAGTCAAGCCAACACAATGGTGATGGACTCAACCGAAGGAGACGTGGACGTGCATTCCCACGTGGTGGCCACGTGACGACTATGATGACTTGACCAACGTCCGCTTTGACATACCCAAGTTCTACGGCACAAGTGATCCGGAAGCTTACTTCTCATGGGTACTCAAGGTTGACAAGATCTTCCGTGTGCAACGCTTCTCCGACAAAAAGAAGGTTGCCTTAGCCTCGATGGAGTTTGAAGAGTATGCTCTCTTGTGGTGGGAACAACTACAAGATGCTCGCGTCGCTAACCACCAACAACCAATTGACACTTGGGTTGAAATGAAAGAAACCATGTACAAGCGCTTCGTGCCAAGCCATTACACTAGAGACTTATACAAGAAGTTGCAAGAGTTGAAGCAAGGTTTGAAGTCGGTTGACGAGTACTACAAGGAAATGGAAATCTCCATGATGAGAGCCAATGTCAACGAGTACGAAGAGCAATCCATGGCTCGTTTCATGAATGGCCTCAACTATCCCATCAAGAAGATCGTGGAGTTCCAACCATATGCCTCTTTGGTTGAGCTAGTACATCAAGCTTCCAAGGCCGAGCGCCACGTGCTTGAAGAGCTCAAATACCTCAAGACAAAGGCATTCTACGCCAACAAGCCTTCTTCGTCAACTCCTACACCTTCACAAGCTCTTCCTCAAGCGAACACTCGAGGTCCTCCAAGAGTCTCTACATCGACACCTCAAGCGCCTCAACCTTTCAAGAAAGTACCTCCCTCTCCAAGGCGCCTCAAGGATCTTCGTCCGGCACAAGACTTTGCAATGTACAAGTGCGGCGGACAAGGGCACAAATCTTTTGAGTGCACCAACAAGAAGGTCATGATCATCAATGACATGGGAGAGTATGAATCTATGAGTGAAGATGAGTACAATGCTTTGAACAAGGTCGCCACAATGCAAAGTGCTCAAGAAGAAGAAAGTGAGATCTATTGTGATGGCGACAACAACCCTTCCTTGGTTGTGGCAAGAGCTAACCACCAATGTTCAAGTGAAGAAGACCAAAGATGCAACTTGTTTCACACAGAGCGGGAATCAATGGAAAGTCCATCAAGGTCATCATAGATGGTGGAAGTTGCCACAACCTAGCGAGCAAAGAACTTTGTGATAAGCTCAACTTGAAGTTCAAGAAGCACCCACATCCTTACCATGTGCAATGGTTGAGTGATACCGGAGCCGTCAAGATTCAACACATGGTGCAAGTGTCCTTCAAGATTGGAGCCTATGAAGATACGGTTGATTGTGATGTTGTGCCTATGAACGTTTGTCACTTACTCCTTGGGCGTCCATGGCAATTTGACAAGGGTGCTATGCATGATGGAAGACAAACTACTATAGCTTCAAGAACAACGACAAGACCTTCGTCCTTCGTCCCATGACACCAAGTCAAGTCATCGCCGACAACGCCAAGACCATTGCAAGGGCACAACAAGATCGTTCGTCTAGTGAGATGAGTGGTGAGCGAGAGACCACCATAAAGTGAGTGAGAGCCACAAGCCAAATGAGTGTGACACTTCAAAGAGAGTTCCCACAAAACTTACACTATTTGCCACAAAGAGAGAGATGAGGGAGTTGAGAGAAAACCCATCCACCCTACACTATGTGCTCATATGCAAGGGTGAAGTTTCTATGACTAACACTTTCACAAACCTTCCTCCTTCTTTGTTGTCTCTTTTGAAGGACTTTGAAGATGTTTCCCTCAAGATGTGCCACCGGGACTACCTCCTCTACGCGGAATCGAGCACCGCATCGACCTTGTTCCCGGCGCACCGCTACCAAACCGCGCTCCTTACCGCACCAACCCCGAAGAAACAAAGGAGATCGAGCGGCAAATACAAGAACTTCTTGCCATGGGACACATCCGCGAGAGCTTGAGTCCGTGTGCCGTGCCCGTCATCTTGGTACCCAAGCACGACAACACTCTTCGCCTTTGCATGGATTGTCGCCCCATCAACGCCATCACCGTTCGGTATCGCCATCCTATCCCTCGCCTTGATGATATGCTCGATGAGCTTTGTGGTTCCGCTATATTCTCCAAAATTGATCTTAAAAGTGGATATCACCAAATACGCATGTGTGAAGGTGATGAATGGAAGACCGCATTTAAAACTAAGCTTGGTCTTTATGAGTGGCTCGTCATGCCATTTGGTCTTTCCAATGCACCTTCTACTTTATGCGTCTCATGAATCATGTTTTGCGTCCTTTTATTGGCAAATTTGTTGTGGTATACTTTGACGACATCCTTATCTATAGCAAGTCTTTGGAAGAGCACACTTCTCATGTTGCTCAAGTTTTGTTGGTTCTTCGCAATGAAAAGCTTTATGCAAATCTTTCTAAGTGCACTTTTGCCACCAACAAACTTGTTTTCTTGGGTTTTGTTGTTTCTTCGGATGGAGTTGAAGTTGATGATGCAAGATACAAGCAATTCGGACTTGGCCTTTTCCGACATCACTTGAGGAGTTGAGACGTTTTCTTGGTTTTGCCGGATTTTACCGCCGTTTCATCAAGGATTTTTCCACAATTGCTTGCCCCCTCCATGAACTTACAAAGAAGAATGTACCTTTCATTTGGGGCAATGCACATGATTTTGCTTTCAATGAGCTCAAACGGTTATTAACCGAAGCACCACTCCTTGCCCTTCCGGATTTCTCTAAGACATTTGAGATTGAATGCGATGCAAGTGGATTGGGCATTGGTGGAGTGCTTATGCAAAATGGTAGACCCATCGCATACCATAGTGAGAAACTAGATGGAGCTCGCTTGAATTACCCCATTTATGACAAAGAGTTATTTGCTTTGGTTCGTGTTTTGGATGTGTGGCAACATTACCTTCGTCCTAAGGAATTTGTCATTCATTCCGACCATGAATCCTTGAAATATTTGAAAAGTCAAACAAATTTGAACAAAAGACATGCTAAGTGGGTTGAGTTCATTGAGTCTTTCACTTTTGTAATCAAATACAAGAAAGGTAAAGACAATGTGGTCGCGGATGCTCTATCCCGCAAGGCCAACCTACTTACACGTCTTGACATTAGTGTCTTGGGTTTGGATGAGATTAAAGAGTTGTATGCTACCGATGCTTTCTTTGGAGACATTTTCGCTCAATGTTCGGAGCACAAAGGAATTGGTGATTTCTATTTGCACAAAGGTTTCTTGTTTAAGGCTAACAAACTATGTATACCCGAGTCTTCGCTTCGTTTGGTCCTTTTGAAGGAATCTCATGGAGGATCACTCATGGGTCATTTTGGACGTGACAAGACCTTTGCGATGCTCTCCACAAACTACTATTGGCCAAGGATGTACCGGGATGTGAACCGCTTGGTGCGACGATGTTCAACATGTCTCAAAGCTAAGTCTACTCTAAACTCTCATGGTTATACACACCTTTGCCTATTCCACATCACCCATGGTCCGATATAGCTATGGATTTTGTCTTAGGACTCCCACGCACTAAAACAAACAAGGATTCCATCTTTGTCGTCATTGATCGCTTCTCTAAAATGGCACACTTTATACCTTGCAACAAGAGCGACGATGCTTCACACATTGCTACTTTGTTTTTCAGGGAAATCGTCCGTCTTCATGGAGTGCCCAAGACCATTGTGTCGGATCGTGACACCAAGTTCGTGAGCTATTTTTGGAAGACTTTGATGGCCAAGATGGGAATCAAGCAACTATTCTCCACCGCATACCACCCTCAAACCGATGGCCAAACCGAAGTGGTGAACCGAAGCCTATCCACACTCCTTCGTGTGTTGATCAAGCCTAACTTGAAGAATTGGGAAGAGTGCATCCCACACGCCGAGTTCGCCTACAATCGAGCACTACATCGCGCAACAAAGAGAACACCCTTTGAGGTCGTCTATGGCTACAACCCCTACACCGCGCTCGACATGCTACCACTTCCACTCCGTGAGCAAGTCAACATGGACTTCGACAAGCGTGCCGCTTACATGAAGAAACTACACGAAGACACAAGGGCCACGCTTGAGAAGCACAACGAAGACCATACTACGAAGATGAACAAGAACAAGCGCCCCATGATCTTTGAAGAAGGAGACCTTGTTTGGCTACATCTACGCAAGGACCGCTTCCCCGATGAGAGAAAGTCTAAGCTCGCGCCAAGAGGAGATGGCCCTTTCAAGGTTATCGAGCGCATCAACGACAATGCATACAAGATCGACATATCCAAGTCCAAGTACGGCGTTCATGACACCTTCAACGTTGCCGACATCTCACCTTACTTTGGAAACCCAAGTGATGATGAGGACGAAGAGTCGAGGACGACTCTTTTCCAAGGGGGGGGGGGAGATGATGTAGTGCAACCTAGGCACACAACACCAACACCATCAAATGGCCCATTGACAAGAGCAAGAGTCAAAGCTCTCCATGATAAGGTGAATTCACTCCTATCTATGTGTGATCTCGACACTCCTTTGAATGGGTTGCTACTTCATTCCGATACCTTGTGTGTGCTCAGCTATGGTGGACCTGAAGACCCCTATGAAGATGGCCAAGAGGCGACGCATGAAGATGGACAAGGATCGAGTCAAGGCGATGAAGAGGAAGAAGAGAAGATGGAGAAGAACCTCCCAGGCGGCGGTACTACCGCTGGGATAAGCGGTACTACCGCCCCTGGCCCAGTCAGCGAGAACCAGGACCACGCCAGCGGTACCAGCAGCGGTACCGCCCGGTACCGGGAGCGTGGGATGGCCCAAGCCCACGTCAGCGGCACCAGCAGCTGCCGCTCCGCGCTACCGCCGAATCGGGCCTTCGGCAGCTTCTTCCGGTACCGCCAGCGGTACGAGGAGCGGTACCAGGAGGTACCGGGCGCGTGGGAGGAAGCAGCGCATGCCCGCGCCAGCGGTAGCACCGGCTAAGCCAGCGGTACTACCGCCGGTGCGGGAGCAGATTCGTCAGTTCGGCCACCAAACCTTATCCGTTCGTCCTCCTAGTTGCCTAGACTATTTAAAGTACCCCTTGGACTAGATCTAGGGTTAGACTATGATTTGGGAACTAAAGTAGAGCCTTGCTCCTTCTTCTCAAAGTGTCTCTTTCCTCCTATGGAGATGAATCAAGACCTCCACATGTGGAGATGAACCAAGGCCTCCTCTTGAGGAGAAGATCCCTGCGTGGATACCAAGGCTCCGCTTGTAGTTGCGATTACTTGCTAATCTTCCCTCTTAGAGTGTAGATTGGGTTGGTTGGATTGACCAATTGGACAAACAATCCTAAGAGTAAGGTGTGCTTGGGAGAGGAGGATTGGGGGCTGCCCTCGGGGATTTGTTACCAGTCGATTCTTGCCGAGTTGCTACTTGCTATTTACCTTTGTGTGTTTGATTTCCCCTCTTTGTGTTCATCGTTCTTCGCGTGTTCTTCGTGTTCATCTTCCCCTCCGCACAAATCCGTGAAAATCGGGACCTACCCGCATCACCGTAGGATCAACTCGTCCAATCTGGGCCGTTGAAGCGATCTGTCTGGCGACGTGCTCTCCTGGACCTGTATATCTCCAAAGCTTCAGGCACCGGACAGAACTTGAGATGCTCCTCTTCCAGTTGCCGGCGTACTCGATGGCTCGGCCTTGATGCAGATGATGCAGGGTCCGTGACATTCCCCTGTTCTTGAAAACCTGCTTGCCCCAAGCAGGTGCCTCCGGAAAGCGAGCTTGTAGTTCTGAATACTGTAATGTAAGAAGCGAATTGTTTAGGACCATGACACATTTGCCCATTTTCGACCCTCTCTATATAACCCAAAAAAAGCAGTAAGCTGAGCCGATGATCTTTCTTCCTTGATATTTCAAAAAAAGTAAATCTGCATCTCAATAAAAAAAGGGATAAGTAAGTGAACTTGGCTTCTCCAAACAGAGCGCGTATGCTTTTGTACCGGCACTCATTTTCCATGGAAAAACCAGACACCAATCCCCTGATCCCGACGTTTACGTTCTGCGCCTTGCATTTATACGGGGCAACACACGAATGTAATGTAGCGAGGCCTCGAGCTCGTTTGCAGCGTACGCTACTACGATCTACACCCTGCACGCACGCACGGGAAAAGATCAACGCACGAGTCAGGTCTCACCAGCAGAAGATGCATGCATGGGACTTAAAGAGCATCTCCAACCGAGGCCCAAAGGCCGCCCAAACGTCCGGGCGGTCCGCCCGATCAGCGTTTGGGCCGAAAATCGCCACCCAACGGAGGCCCTCATAGCCTTCCCAAACGACCGGGCGGTCCGGCACACACCAAACCCAGCCCATATCTGGGGCGGGTTTGGGGCCGCCCGGACGCGTCGGCCGGCTGTCGCTGACAGGTCGGGCCCAGCCGGAGAGAAGGCTGACCGGCGGCGTCCACGCGTAGTGCGACTCACCGGCGTTAAAATGTCGCATCTGTTCCCCTCCAAACCCTAGATTCATTTCCCTTCCTCTCGTCTCCACCTCCTCTCCACAATGGCGGACAGCTCCGGGAGCGAGAACTGGGAAGGATGCGGAGAGCAAGGCGCCGGCGGCGAATCCGGTGGAGGAAGTCGCCGACGAGGACGAGCTTGCTTTCCGCCTCGGCATCCTCCGGTCGCTGGAGGACACGGACGGCTCGAGCTCAGTCGCGCCGCGAGCGGCCAGTGGCGAATGCAGCCGCTGGTCAGCTCCGGTGCGTAGATCGGCGCCGCCGCACCTCCGCGGGAGGGGTTCCCCCTCGAGCCGCAGGTCGGCTCCGTCGTCTGCCCCGCCGCGGCGGGGTCGTGTCTCGCCGGTCCAGGCTCCTCCAGGGTGGAGGATACTGCCGGATGGGGACGGCTGGAGACTGGTGGAGGTTCCGCCGCCGCGGGCGCCTAAGACGGTGGGAAAAGCGTTCCGCCAGGCGATGCGGGCCGGCAGATCCGTCAACGTGGCGGCTTCCGTTGCTGGGGCTGACGAAGGCCTCCCCCTCTAGGTGGTGGCCAAGTCCTTCACCTCCACCGAGTCCGACGCCCGTTGCCGCCGCCGCAAGGACCAAGAAGCTCTGGAGGCGGCCATCGAGCTGTCGAAGAAGGAGGCGGAGCAGAAGAAGATGGTGGCGGCCAATGCGAGCCGCCACGCGGAGGAGCAGGCCCTCGCCGTGCAGATCCTCGCCGGCCAAGTCGACTACATCGACGAGGAAGAGGAGGATCCGTACTTCGCCTTCCGCAAGCGCTACAAGGGCGACGCCGCCGGCGGCTCCGGCAAGCGCAAGTCTCCGATGTGAGATTTGTCATTTTTATGTATATATATATATATTACTTTTGCTTATGTATGTCAATCTGGCAAGCTTCCGTACGATGAATCAATGAACTATCTATCTAGTAGGATGAATGTTGATCTAAGTTGCATGAGTTTGTATGGCGTGTCCGCGGACAGTTTGGGGGCAAATTAGGTTGGAGATGCTCTAAGTGGCGCCGGACGTACGCGACAAGTAGCTCGCCCTCGCTTTTTCCCCGACCGAGAGACGGTGACGGTCCGGAAAAGTTGGGAGCTGCGTTCGTTAATTCCGTTTGTCCAGAAAGTTCATGCAAACACGAACCGATTATGGATACTGTAGCACGGGACGCAGGTTGCGTTTACTTGCGGCTCAGGCAAGGGTCGTCCTTCTCATCACCGCGTGAGAGATAGTGTATGGTAAATCCACCACATAGTATATAAATGTGGGAATAAACGCCGGTGCTTTTTGTACAAATCTGGTTTCAGTTTGACGTTTCTTATTGACTAGGCTCTCAAAAGTCACATATGAAAATAGAAAAAAAAATCGTTGCGAATAACCAAACTCGCCTTAGGAAGCTGAGAGCAGTGACCGTCTAGACTACTACTAGCGTCAACTGTTCAAGGGAATATTCTAGGTTGAAATGGGAAACAACGATAGAGGAGGAAAAGGTACCGGTTTTTTTTTCTCTTTCACCCTGATCCACAGAAACCCCGCGTGGACGTGATAGAAAGCAGCTCCGAGTCCCACACAAAAAATGACCCGATTCCATGGGAACGACACTTCTTTTTGCAAAGAATAGAAGAAAAATGAGGTGTGAATTGTCTTGGTCCAGGGAAATCGATGCCATGTCGCGTGCCATGTGAGTACTGCCGGCCATGGTGGGTCCTAACCCCCCAATGCCTAACGGATTTTGATATGGAAACCACTTGGAGTTTAGTTCTGTGGCCGGGATCAGAGCTTAGATCAAAGGGAGCTTTTCTATAGTAACGACCGATTTGTACAACGACACACAGATTTTGTTTCAATCTTTTGTTAATTCACACTTTTACCGGAAATTCATAATGGCTACCTGATAACCCACAAGTATAGAGAATCGCGTGTAGCCTTTTCGATAAGTAAGAGTGTCGAACCCAACGAGGAGATAAAGGTAGGATAAGTAATCTCTCCAGTTCTATCAACCACTGATACAACTCTACGCACACTAAACGTTTGCATTATCTAGAAAATAAAACTACAGTAGCAATACGGTTATGAGAGATAGTTTTGCAAGATAATAAATACAAGAAAGTAAAAGTTAGTGCTGCAGCAATAAAGTACACTAAGTAACCATATACTAACAGTACCATGAGTGTGGAAAAGTGGTGGTAATTGTGGTGGGTTTGTCCAAGATTAATTAGTGAAGGTACTTGGTTCATTGTCCTCGATGCAGTTTTCTATGTGGGAGAGGCTAAATATACATGCACTCCACTACTTGGGATTACAAGTACTATATGATTGGATTGTTAGCAAGCATCCGCAAATACTAACAATGCATTAAGGTTTCCCCAACCATAGTTTTAAGTTCATGTTCCTCTTACTCCCATACGTGCAACAAATCGGTTTGCGTTCTCAGGTTTCTGTCACTCCGGCAGAACTTCCCCCGCTTCGTTTACAAATATTACCAACCCTAGGATGTTTGATCCATGCGCGCACAAATATAATGGACACCAAAGGACAATACCATATCAACATACAACTCTAATGAACCATAGACATTCAACTAAGCAATCAAAAGACAAATAAACTACACAAGCATGACGTAGATCATAGGATAAATATTATAGCATCAAACACCATGTTTACATAGGACGGTACAGAGGTTTATGGGAGGATAAACCACTGAATACAAGGAGGAGATGGTGATGGAGATAGCGGTGAAGACGGCGGAGAGGGCAGCGAGGAGCGCAGGGCGGCGGCGGTGACGCCGGCGGCGCGGGGAACTCTTTCCCCGCCGCCGGCATCATGGGGAGCGCCGCCCCTTAGACTCCCTCCTTCATGGCTTTTTGGGAGGCCTCCCCCATGGAGATGGGATCCATGGGGAGGCAAAAACGTGGCTTTTGGTGGCTGAAATTCGTGGGTTGAGGAGTCCTCCACGAGTTAGGTTTCCTCCCTTTATATATCTTCTCGGATTTCCGTCACCCCCTTTTAGGGTTCCACCAAAACGGGCCTACAGGCCGCGTCCGAACTCCGATTGGGCTGATCTCGAGATTAAAATCTTCGTATGGAAAATTGTGACAACTTTCTCTTTAATTGGATTTCCATTTGACGTCGTCTTCGAGGGTCAAACTGACAATCTTCGTAAAAAGTTCTCAGACAGATTTCAGGAAAGTCCCAATTCGACTCCAACAAGGTTTCCTCTTATATTTTTTATAATTCCTACACATCAAAGAGTAAAACAAGAACATTGTGCACTTTTGCAACTATTAATAGGTTAGTCCAAATAAATCATAAACTTAATATAAAAACAAGTGTCAAAGGCATAATATTAACATGAAACAATCAAAAATTATAGATACGTTTTGGACGTATCAACATCCCCAAGCTTAATTCCTACTCGTCCTCGAGTAGGTAAATGATAACAAAATAATTTTTGATTGTAAATGTTATGATCAGATCTTTAACAATTGCATGATGTATGGATAATAAAACTTAGCAATCATGTTTCCTAATGAAAAGTATCAACGAACTAAGAGCTCATAACATGAAATTTCTAAACATCAACAAGATTGCAATGTTCGTAATAAGATATGACAAAATTGTATCTCGCTTGCCTTTATTTGAAGGGCAAAACATAAATGCCAAGGCACCTCTGAAGTTCAAGTGAAGACTAGATATAGAGATATCAAAGATAAAAGCATCATAGTTATACCTCAATTAATCGCATTCTGGGACAAGCACATTACACTAAGAACGACAGCTATGCTCTCGAAGAAGTGATCAAAGAAAGGATGGTGACTCAACATAAAAATAAAAGATTGGCCCTTCGCAGAGGGAAGCAGAGATTAACACATGCTAGAGCTTTTTGTTTTTAAAAACAGAGGTAAAAATGTTTTGAGAGGTGTTTGTTAATTGTCAACGAATAGTAGCGGACGAAAACAGTATTCCCCTTGTCAAACAGACTTTTAAGAGCGGCTCCCATGAAGGACGTTATTTCTACCAGCAAGGCAGATCATCCCTCTTTCTCTTTGGTTTACACACGCAAGTATTTCACTGTTTGTCATTGCTTACTGATAAATCAGGGCAAAAGTGTGAAGAGAATTAAGCGGTTAAAGTTGTAATTAATTGGGACTAGGCACCCCGTTGCCAGCTCTTTTTACAAAATTATTGGATAAGCGGATGTATATGCCACTAGTCCAGGTGTAAAAGTCTGTTTGACAAGTTGAATAAAGAATAACCCACTACTTCCTCATGAGCTGGTAAACATTGACACAAAAAGGGAAATATTTTGAAGGTTTTAAAGGTAGCACATGCAAATTTACTTGGAATGGCTTGAAATACCATGCATAGGAATTTTTGGTGGACTCTTTGGGATAACTCGGTTTTAAGGATTTGGATGCACGATCAGCATTCCCGCTCAGTACAAGTGAAGTCTAGCAATAGACTGGAAAGCGACAACCACGAGAGCGATAACGGTCATAATCATGCTTGCGACAAAATAAAATTAACGGAGGCATAAAAACGATACTAAAACTCTGAGGCAAAATAGATCATCAAGGCTTAATTGACTTTTATTTTTCAGTCATAACATGTGTGAGCATGTGCCAAGTCGATTCAAGTGAATGATTCAGAGGAGGATACCATCCTGCCATACCGTTTTACGAAAAGAACAATGCATGTAAATATCTATATAACATGATATGCACTATTAGCTAGTTGAGGCCAACCATAAGAAAACATAAACTACTAAACAATATCATTCACACATCATTTTTAAGTTTTAACAAATAATACATTAACCAAGTAAACGTTGAGAACAGAGGATAAATAAAATATGTGACGATTAACTTATTATTGTAACTGGTGTTTGATGCTAAGATAAATAAATAAATAATAAGATACAGACGCTCCAAGAACAGCACATATGATGTGAAAGAATAAAAATATAGTTTCACTAGAGATGACCTGATAATTTTGACGATGAAGAAGGGGATGCCTTGGGCATTGTCACATCCCAAATTTTGAAACTAAGAAAAACTTAGTTTTACCAGACCCAAAATTCAGAACCAACAAAAACTTTTGAAATATTTTGCTGATGATTGTGTTTTCCATCCCATTGCTATGTTGAACCTAGTGTGACTTGTTGTTTAAATTGTTTTGACTAGTAAATATAAGACCCAACCAATATAAAAATATATTTAACTTTGGTGATCATGTTATGACAAGAAAATATTCCTTATATCTTTTCCATTCTTCTTTTGGCCAACTCCATTTCAAATGATACTTGGTTTGTCAACAACCAAAATCAATACCCATTATTTGAGAAAGTAAAAGTATTTCCAAAACTATGTGTTCCCAAAAATATGGAGATCTATATGCTATCTCCTACCTGTCCTTTAGCCTTGATATTTTGCATTTGTATGCAACTCCCATTTTATAAACTTTGATTTTCACTTCCTTTTAAAAAGAACACAAGTGGGAAATATATTACCCCACATAATTTGTCTTGCTCAAAACCCTTTTCAAAAATACCAAGGTGGAGTTGAGATAGTTCTAAAACATCATCTTGTCATAATTAAGTGTGATCATTTTTATAAGATAGTATTGTTGACTATGGAAATGGTGGTGTGATTTATTCTTGTGGTTTGAATTGTGTGGTCTTGATTGTGTTGTTGATCTTTTGTGTATGCCACTGTTGATCTTGTTGTGTTTGTTGCTTGTGAGGGTAATTCCTCAGTTGTGCTTAATACTAGAATAAGACACACTTGACAACAAATTTGGTATGTGACTTGAATAAAAACAAACCCTCTAGAAGTATTCACACCTAATTGAAATCCTAAATTAAGGGAAATGATCTTATTTAAATTCCCTCTATCTCTATTCCTCTATTTTATGAAAACAATTATATTTCCTTATTCTAGGAATGAGATGAAATAATAACCATTTCAACCCCATCTCACTCCCTCCTCAAGTAAACATACTTTTCAATTTTAAACAAAACTCTCAAAGTATTTAAGAAAAGGAAATTAAGATCATGATAAATAAATGATCTTAATAAATTATTTTCCCCTACTTAACTCTCTATTTTCTTCAAGCAAATATTTTCTCTATGAAAATATAAAGTATTTGAAGTTGCCATATTTGTCAAGAAAGTTCCAAAAGTTCTAAACAATATTTTATCACTTGCTTGAAAATATTAAAAGAGTATCAAATATTATTTACCAAAAACAACATATTTAAACTCTATGAACAAATTATGTTCAAAACATTTTATTTTCAAAAGCCAATTTTTGTGGAGCTTCTACATGTATATGGGAGGCTACATGAATTTTCTCAGATTTTTAGAAAATGGTTTAGTGCCTCAATAAAATCCCTGAAAAGCTTCTGGTTTTAAAAGAAATAAAAGAAATTAAGAAAAGGACCTAGTTGTAGCTGGAAACAGAACTTCAGGGGTTTTCAGCAAAAGCATCTTCTTTCCTGTAGCTCCAGTGGAGCTATGGCGCTAGGCCGCCGTGTCGCCGCTCCGCGCTCGCCGCCCGGACCCCCCTCTCGTTCCTCTGCCGCGCGAAGGAGATAAGAGCCCCCCCCCCCCGACGCTCCTCTGCCCTCCAGCACTCGCTCACTCCCCTGCCTCGTTCTCTCTCTCTCTCTCTCTGCTCCCCACCGCGGCCGAACCCTAGCCATGACGCCGTCACGCATCGCCGGCGAATGGAGCCTCCCCAAGCAAATCGGAGTCCACCAGAAGACGTGCCTCGTCGTCCTCTACGTCCCCGTGCAAGGAATCGCCGCGGGTCGCCCGTGGTCGTCGTCACCGTCCGCATCCTCTTCCTCTCCGTCGCCGAGATGTCAAGCAAGTGCGCGAGCCACACAGACCACCATTTCACGCCATTTTCGGTTCTCTGAGATCCCCTCGTCGCGAGCTAGCTAATGGACACCACCTCTTCATTTTAGGTTCACCGGAGCGCCGGCGCCGACCTCGCCGTGCTCCCTGCTCTCTGCGCGGGCGTTCGTGCGTGTCCAGCGGAGGAAGATGACCCCGCGTACCCCCTTCGCCAGCGCAACGGGCCGGCCCAGCACGGTGCTGCTGGCCCAGCTCCAGATCTGGCCCGTTCTTGTATTTTTTTCAGTAGATCTATTATTGATTTTATTTCCTGTTTAATTTTGCAGTTTAGCTTTAATTCAAATGTGACAGATCTGTGGTAGATAATTAAGTGATTAAAATTTTGTGAAGTTCATATGTGTTTTCTTAAACATGCAGAACTGGTTGCTTGCCAAAATATATTTTTTAACTGTGGTCTAGATTTAATCTTGTAAAAAGCATCTTTTTCACTAAATATTAAATATCTAGAGTTTTATAACTCCAAAATTTGCAAACTAAAATTCTATGGAAAGCCTGAAGTGACACCTTTCTAGATCTGTTGGTCTCATATGCAAATGAAGTCCAAAACAAAAATTCTATTCATTCTTAAAAACCCACCAGTGGCACTTTGGTGATTTTTGTAGATGTTTGTGAAATGAATTTTGGAGTAAATCCAATTGGGTTGTCTTCTATATGTATAGGAGAACATATCCCTAAATTGGTTTGAATTTAGGAGTCATTGATTGACTGTGGTGCTAATTATAAGGTTTAGGCATTTTCTGCCTATTTTTATTAGGCTTTTATTTAATTGTTGTGTTATAATTTTAGTATTACAAATGTGTTTCCTAGCATATGTAGGGAGGTAACCCACTGTTGTGGTGTGCTTCCTTATTTTGCTAGCATGTTAGGAGAGCTACTTGGGAGCTATGTGTTTGTTAGGGTTTTATTCCCTATGTAGCCTTCTCCTAGTAATTAGGAATTGCTATGCTCGTTTGTTTTAAAGTTAGATTATTTTGTGTGATTAGTATGTTGCCTTGCTTGTTAAGCTTGGTTGCATTTAAGTTGAATTACCAAGATTAATTGGTGGTTTAGCTTTTGTCTGAAGTATTTCCTGATTAGAGAAAGTACCTCTAATTGGGGATGTCTTGGTGCCCTCTTGTTTTGGCATGTGTATGGTGTTATACTCCCGATTAGTATAATGCCCTTGTAAATGTAGATCTTAGTTGTTGCTTGAATGTTTAGTTTGATGCTTGTGGTGTGATTACTTGTTGGTATACCACTTGTGGTTTGGTTTGCTTATTGCGTGTTGTTTTATTTTCATGTTGCGACGCTAGAGATAAACGCTACCGGGCTGGTATTTGGAAAGGATTTATCAGAGAACGATGAGAGTTTATTTCTTTGATCAATGAGGAGAAGTCCAGGAACATCATGCTGAAATCAGGCAAGCTATCCTCTGAGCTTGCATTTATATACATCTATTTTGGTTCACATGTTTTACTTATAAAGAGCAAAAGTGATTTATGTGGTGTTTGCCACAAAAGCTATGATTTTGAAACCCTTTTCCAAAATATAAGTATATTATTTTGACACCCTATATGGAGATATTAGATGAAAATTCTTTTTCAAACTATAGGATGGGAAAAATATTGTTTACTCAAAACTCCTTTGAAAATACTTGTGTGTGGATATGGAATGCCGAGATGTCGGTGTTGAAGTGGAGAAGTGGTGAATGGTGATGTTTATGAAAAATGCACATTGTGTCTTTGTACTATGACGACCAGCCAATAATCTGTGCGACCACGTTTACCCCCATATGGGAATGGAGCTTAGTCATATAATTTGCTCTTATTAGTATGGGATACCTCATCGACGGAGATGACTCCGTTATGCGTGAGGGGATGGTTTGTGAACTCCCCTGACCTGGGTCCTCGCTCAAACTCTATGGAAAGATAAGGAGGAGGATTGAAGACTTCATAAATGTGGTCGCCGGGAAAAACATATGAGTCCTCACACTTGGGGTTGCCGACGGGGACCGGACTGAGTGTCGATGGGAATTATCATATGGGTAGGGTCCTATACTAGCATGAGCAAAGGACAGGCTATGGTCGGTGACTCAACTTCGCATACACCTTGTATGGCGGGACGTGGCTGACACGATGAGTTACCGGATGGGTGTGGGAAAAGCGTGCTACCTCTGCAGAGGGTAAAACTATTCGAATAGCCGAGTCCTCGGATATGGACAGTTGGGAGGCTGTCCTCTGACCATGTGCAAGTTTTGGAAATGTTTAAGATTTAAAAGGAAAATGGAGATGTTGTATTTGTGCAACTATACCGATGAGTCGGTATGAGGTTGCTGGAAAAGAGGAGGACCCTGAGGGGCTATGATCGAGAAGTGCAAAGTTTTGTGTCCTGAAAGTGGAAAATGTTTTATGCAACTATACCAAGGGGTTGGTAGAAGGTTGTTGGAAAACGGATTTGACCAGGAATGGTTCTGGTCGGAAAAGGAGGAGTTTTGGGAAAATAAACAAAATGGTGATTTTCCGGAAAAATATTTATAAAAGAGACTTACCTTTTTCAACAAAGATGTATTTTCGGGAAAACGTTTTAAACGAGAATTCTTACAAAGACAGATTTATGGGAAAAGTTCTAAAAAGCCTTCTTTCCCTTTTTCAATAAAGATATAGAGATTTCAAAACAAAGTGTTATCAAACAAAAATATTTAAACAATACAAAGAGTAGTGCATGCTCATTCCGGGGGTAGTTTGCGAGTACATTCATATGTACTCATATTGGTTTCGTCCCTGGCTATTGTCTTAGCCAGATTTTCAAGAAGAACAGTTCGAAGAAGAAGACTTCAATAACGTCAATGCGAACTAGGGCGCTTCCCAGTCAGCTGCCTGTAGGGTTGGCAAATGGCTTGGGCTCCACGTTGATTTGGTGATTTCCGCTGCGAGTACCTGATGAAGTTATGGCTTCAATCAAGTAAGTAAATTTATTCGGTATTTATGGGTGTTCTGTGATATCAATTCGAGTTATGTGCAACAACAAACTGATCATGGGATTGTTGCAGGAAACATAACGGGTATCTCGGATATCTAATCCGGGGTCCCCACAGGCATCCCCAAGCTTAGACACTTGAGTCTTCTTGAAATATGCTGGGGAGATCCATGGGAGCATCCCCAAGCTTAAGCTCTTCACTCTTCTCCATTCTATTATATCACTCTTCCCTCTTGACCCTTGAAAATTTCCATCACACCAAACTCAAAGTAAATCTCATTAGAGGGTTAGTGCACAATCAAAAACTCACATGTTCTGTAAGGACGCAATATGACCGTTACTTTAAACATTAACTACTGCCACTAATGTTATGTGAAGCTCTTCCACCCAAAAAAGAATTCAACTCAACACTAGTAAAAGAGAAAATGCAAAATAAAAGACATAATCTGTCTAAAACAGAATAGTCCGCAAAGACGATTTTTTTCGAGCCACTTACGTTGCTCAGATCGAAAAACTTTGAACTAACAAAAGATGTATACATATGTAAGGATTACGCACAAAAAATTTCAGATTTAATTCACAATCTGGTGATTTTATGAATTTCGTACAGTGAACAGCAGAAATCTATTCATGCGCAGCAATTAAAATTTTAGCAACATCTTATCATTAGAGACTACTCTTGGCACAACAATGCATGAAAGTAAAGATACAAAGGAGTTTCTACAGAAGTAAACAAACTACTTGATTCAAGAAAAGAAAAATTGCAGAAATAAAAATAATGGGTTGCCTCCCATAAGCGCTTTTCTTTAACGCCTTTTAGCTAGGCACTTATTGCAATACATAATATTTTCAAAGTGCTGCTATTAAACCAAATCAAATTTTGTTTCTAAGTTACAGAGAGGTTGCTTAAATAGCCAACTTCTAAATGAAAGGTAAGAACCATTAAGAATCAAATGAAAATGCAAAGAGGCCACTATTGCAACAAAAGTCAGAATCTGTCCAGAAAATCAGTAGCTGGAAAATGTAATTTTTAGGTGCACTTAAACATGCCCGAAATTTTAGCCAATTTTTGTACATGCAGAGAATTAGGTGCTACAACATCAGTAAATTTAACGTGATTTTTAGAGCTTCCAGTAAAATATGTAAAATCGCGCAATGAGCAGTAGATGCTGAAAACAGAAAATCACTTTTTACATATGTATCAACTAAGCTAAATGGGTAAAACTTGGTACTTTATTTTTATAAACCAATAGACCAGAGGCTAAGCAAGACCTAAACATGCTAGCTACAGCAAGGAAAACTCTAAATAAAAATCAAAAGTAAAACCCAAATAAAATTAAAATAAAGAACCAAACAAAGAAGCAAAACAAAAGAAAATATTTTTGTTGTTTTGAATTTATAAGTGAAAGTAAAGAAGCAATAGAAACCAAATAAAGAGTCTAATAAAACTAAAGAAGGTAAAACTAAGACATATAAAAACAATTATAATACAAGTTAAGACAATACATATCATGTGGACGGGTAATATAGAGTATGAACGAGACAACCTCATGTTAGTTGATGAATAGGGGGATGACTCGGGCATCCCCAAGCTTAGATGATTGTATCTTTTTGAATATGTTCTTGGGATGCACCTACACATCCCCAAGCTTGAGCTCTTGCGTCTTCTTGTTCATCTCATATCACCATATTAATTAGATCTTATAAGCTACATCCACATAAAACTTCACAAAACTCATTAGTAGGGTTAGTACTCATTAAATAAAATCCACTCATGTTCAAGTGTTGTCAAATTTCATAATATTTATTAAACATTAGCCACTGTAATACCGAGGTTTCTTATTATTTCCGTTGTCCGTCGAAAAACTAAGGAAACTTTTGAATCCTAAGTACAATATTTAAATAAACAGAATAGAGAAATCTGCCAAAACTGAACAGTCTGTAAAGATGACACTCAACGAGATAGTTACGTAGCTCAAATGAAAAACTTAAAACTAATGAAAGACAGATTATGATCTCAGGTTGATGCACAAAAATTTCAGGTCAAAATAATATTCTGAGATTTATCACGATTTTATTTACAGAGAAGCACAAAATCTGTCTACACTTGAACAGTCGGTGAAGATCGAATTTTTCGAGACAGCTACGTAACTCAAATCACAAAAAGTTAGTCTAATGAAAGAAAGCTAATAAGCATCACTTTGCACTCAAGAAATTTCAGATCAAGATCACGTTCTGGTGATTTTAAACATTTAATACGGTGGAGCACAGAAAATCTGTTTCTGGACAGCAAAGTAAAACTATCAACTTCTAATTAACTAGAGATTACTATTATCATTTTATTTTTATGTACAGAGTATATACACAATATTTACAATATTTACATGTTTTTAATGAAAAGCTTCCATGAAAAGATTTGTTTTGGTTTCATAGGCATGAACACAAGTGTTCAAGGTCGACCCCCATTTAACCATTACTCATCTTTCCAATCACTTTTCTTTTTGAAAACGTATTTAGATAACAACTACACCTAATTTTTTTTTGTAATTCGCATTCCCTATCCATAGTAAGATAAAGAACAACTTAATACTGAAAATAAAAACTACTTAGAGATAAAGCAAACAAGTGCACACAAGAACATTAACCTACGCTATGGCTCCCCGGCAACGGCGCCAGAAAAGGTCTTGATAACCCACAAGTATAGGGGATCGCGTGTAGCCTTTTCGATAAGTAAGAGTGTCGAACCCAACGAGGAGCTAAAGGTAGGATAAGTAATCTCTCAAGTTCTATCAACCACTGATACAACTCTACGCACACTAAACGTTTGCATTATCTAGGAAATAAAACTACAGTAGCAATACGGGTATGAGAGTAGTTTTGCAAGATAATAAATACAAGAAAGTAAAAGTTAGTGCTGCAGCAATAAAGTACACTAAGTAACCATATACTAACAGTACCATGAGTGTGGAAAAGTGGTGGTAATTGTGGTGGCTTTGTCCAAGATTAATTAGTGAAGGTACTTGGTTCATTGTCCTCGATGCAGTTTTCTATGTGGGAGAGGCTAAATATACATGCACTCCACTACTTGGGATTACAAGTACTATATGATTGGATTGTTAGCAAGCATCCGCAAATACTAACAATGCATTAAGGTTTCCCCAACCATAGCCTTAAGTTCATGGTCCTCTTACTCCCATACGTGCAACTAATCGGTTCGCGTTCTCAGGTTTCTGTCACTCCGGCAGAACTTCCCCCGCTTCGTTTACAAATATTACCAACCCTAGGGTGTTTGATCCATGCGCGCACAAATATAATGGACACCAAAGGACAGTACCATATAACATACAACTCTAATGAACCATAGACATTCAACAAAGCAATCAAAAGACAAATAAACTACACAAGCATGGCGTAATCATAGGATAAATATTATAGCATCAAACACCATGTTTACATAGGACGGTACAGAGGTTTATGGGAGGATGAACCACTGAATACAAGGAGGAGATGGTGATGGAGATGGCGGTGAAGACGGCGGAGAGGGCAGCGAGGAGCGCAGGGCGGCGGCGCGGGGAACTCCTTCCCCGCCGCCGGCATCATGGGGGAGCGCCGCCCCTTAGCCTCCCTCCTTCATGGCTTCTTGGGAGCCCTCCCCCATGGAGATGGGATCCATAGGGGAGGCAAAAACGTGGCTTTTGGTGGCTGAAATTCGTGGGTGGAGGAGTCCTCCACGAGTTAGGTTTCCTCCCTTTATATATCTTCTCGGATTTCCGTCACCCCCTTTTAGGGTTCCATCAAAATGGGTCTACAGGCCGTGTCCGAACTCCGATTGGGCTGATCTCGGGCTTAAAATCTTCGTATGGAAAATTGTGACAACTTTCTTTTTAATTGGATTTCCATTTGACATCGTCTTCGAGGGTCAAACTGACAATCTTCGTAAAAAGTTCTCAGACTGATTTCAGGAAAGTCCCAATTCGACACCAACAAGGTTTCCTCTTGTATTTTTGATATTCCTACACATCAAAGAGTAAAACAAGAACATTGTGCACTTTTGCAACTATTAATAGGTTAGTCCAAATAAATCATAAACTTAATATAAAAACAAGTGTCAAAGGCATAATATTAACATGAAACAATCAAAAATTATAGATACGTTTTGGACGTATCACTACCGAGCTCATATTCTTTGGCTGAATAACAAAATCGAAAAAAATGGCAAAACATTTTAACAAATTCTGAAATTTTTTGGAAGAAAATATACAACAATTGTTCTACATACGTGGCAAGTCGTGGTGAAATAACATTTGTGGTGCTCTATGTAAAAAGAAATCTATGTCTAAAATGGGATTTAAAACATATCGTTGTGAAGCTTGCTTTCCTTTAACAAATGGCAGAGCATTGTGTAGAATAGTAAGTTATCCCACTCCCGTGATTTGGAACTTTGGAGAAGATCAACCCTAAAAGATCGAGACGTCGCTTAGAGGGGGTGACTACGGGATAAACCTTTGGTGGGTCCAAGTTCATGAGTAGACCCAGCAAGCCGAAGGAGGACCAAGTCAACAGTATGACCCCTGGGGGGGGAGGGGAGACCGACTCTTCATCCAACAGAACTAGGGCCAGCTTCCTAAGTGTTACCTGGGTGTCGACTCCACCAATCGTCACCATTAAGACACGCGTTACTACACCTAAGTGTAGTAAGAATATGTCCTTTCAGTTACTATATAAAACAATATATTAATTTCGTCCCTTGAGTTTTTTCGAGACTTTTGGCCCCTTCTAATCACGCTCAAGATTTGCCACTACCCATTATAGATTTCATGTAGCTAAATTATTATAGTCAAGACTTTGCTTGCCACAATATTAAATCGTATTCGTAAAAAAAGAGCTGAAGTGCACAAAAAGTCGTAGTGTCGTGCTAAAAATTGAGCCAGCCTTCTGAACAAAAACGAAATTTCCAGGCGATAGCTGAGAGAAATCATATTAAGTGAACAACGAAATACAATCTTGGCACACAGTCACACCTCTTCGTACGCAACTCACCAGCCGAGGCGGCGAGGGTTTCCTGCCTCCTGCCGGCCCGCCGCCGATCCACCTCGCGCCACGGTGGCGTTGTGGATCCCGGTCCTTAAGGGTAGGAGGGCTCCGTTCTCCCATATTTTTTTTGTATTTGGTTACGGTTTGTGTCCTATTAAGGGAGATGAGGCGGCGGTGCCTCCGTGAAGATGAAATAAGGTTCTCCCCGCCCAGCCCCCGTCCGGGCGGTGCATCAAGCGTCATCGAAAGGCGTGTGGAGGTGTGTCTCCGGCGGCGCTTCTCTTCATCGACGACGGTTGATGTTCTGGTGTGTTGGTCCTGTGTGAGCTTAGCTTGAGAAATTTCCGACTGTCTACTATAACAAGATTTGCGCAGCTCCGGCGATGACAACGGCGCGCGCTCTAGTGCTTATAGTCGTCATTCTCATCCACACCCGGCCGATTCGACCGGTTTTTCGCGCGTAGCAATCGGCCCACGCTCTATCCGCATGGTAGCGTGAGTGCGCGACTGCGCGTGTGAGAAAGAAACCAACTGCGACAGCAGGACGAGTGCGAACCGGGCGATATGTACCGAGAAAAGGGTGATGTAGGAATAGAGAAGGTGTGGCTGGTAGCCGCCCCTTTTTTGCCTCCGCTTTCCCAAGATTCGCACCTCCTGCCCGGATGGCCTCCCAGCCACGAGTTTCGCTGCTGACCTGGACGCCACCTGTCCCCCGTCAACATCTCGTCTCGGCACTGGAGAGATCTGCATGCGCTAGCGTCCTCGAGAAAACGAAGAATTGTACTTGCACCCCTCGCTAGCGTAGCACTAGATTACATAGTAGAATCGAGAACTCGGGATTACCAAACAGGCGTCGTGATGATGAATGAATTATTCCATGTGATCACATAGTCTAGTTGGCCAAATGTTGTAATCTACATAGTGCGACGTGAACGTCTTCGCTGCTTCTAGACCGGCCCCACAACCACAGTAAATAATTGCGCATGAACATTGAGGCGAGAGCAGGGATACGGAAAGTGCATATGAGGCCGAGCTCCGAGCTCACTCACAGATATTGGAGTGTTCAAAATGTACACTATTATTCGCTATTTTCAAAAGTCAGATGTTTTTCATTTTTGCACAGCCGAAAATATAACATATTTCTAACTGAAATTTACATGTTGGTAGAATATGACATAGTGCGTATACATTTAGGATTTTTTCAGATTTTATTGAAACATAAAAAATATATCTTTTTTGAAAATAAGAGATTCCATTTATCCACGGTCGGGTATGGTGCATGTATGTTTGTAAGCCGAGCACACTGCAGATGGATGGACGATTGACGGGTACTCAAATGACTTCAGCGCATATATGGTTAAGATATATGTGAAGCTGCTGAGGTGTCGACAATGGTTCGACGTGATCGGCTATACATGTTTTATTGGTAGCAAAGCATGCATGAGTACTTTGCTAAGTACAAAAGCTTGATTATATACCGCGTTGAAGTACTCTTTTTGTAGGATCTAGATAACCCTAATCATCCATCTAATCAATTCCAATTTGTCACAAATTTAATTAGAACTCTACGAAATATGTGAGTTAAATTAGTGGTGAGTTAATTATTATTTAGTAGTATCATATTTGCCGGAAATCACTTTTGGGTAGGAGGAGCAGATGATCCCACTACATACAAACCATATTTTAAAATCTCAAAAAAAATCCAAACAAAATTATCGGGTGTACATTCGGACATTTTATGTTGACACAAAAGTTTCGTGAAAAAATGACATTTTTTGGGGCTATGTAAAAAACAAATCACGGTGCTACAAAATGACTTTGTACGAGACATTTTTTTGTCTTTTTGCACAGCCCACAAAAAATGTTTTTTTGTGCGAAACTTTTTGTGCCAACATAGAATGTCTGGATGTACAATCAAAATTTTTCTTTTGAATTTTTTTGACATTTTAAATATAATTAAGAAACATTTTCATAACACGTACATCTAGACCCATGTGTCAAAACACCATGTACCATATTTGCTTCCTTCTCCACAGGAGTTTCGGTCGAAATGTAGATAATACCGTTGCCACTTTTTGCCCCATAGTGAGAGCATCTCCAGGAGGCTACATCGACGGCTCGACCACTACCAAAAAGCCAATTCTTGGTGCTCCAATCCTACCTCTAAGAGCATCTCTAGCAGATCCCTTAGAAGCGCAAACTGTAAAAGGTTTATAAAGTTCCTCTTAAAACCATTTAAGGGGTAGAAACAGCCGGACAGAATAGAAACCGTAAACTCATAACGTAACAAGGAATATTCCATTTTACGGGATTTGATCTGGCAGAAATCGTGAAATGCCTTAAATTCGACATAGTTCTTTCGCTCATCACTCGACATTATCTAGCAAAGCTACCATATCATCACTCTGCAATTTAAGGAATATATGGCGTTTGATTGTATGCTTATTTTTCCAAAAAAAAAATCATAACTTAATAGGAACGCTAATTGGGGCTTAGCTTCGTTATAGATTTATATATGTTTTGCCCGCTATTTAAAACTTTGATAAAAATGCGAAATTTCAGGGTAGAAGTTCAATTTATGATTGCTCGAGATGATCTGAGACTATTGATAAGTCTCCTCGAGATGCTATAAATGAGCTATGGTACTCCTCGTTCCAAAATTATAAGACACACTATTTTTTGCTGGTTTAATTCAAAACTTTGACTATTAAGTATTAATATATACTAAATTATATGGATTGGGAATGTATAAATAATATTGTTGCAGTCGATTTCCAAAAATAAATTTTATTCCATCTACCTTTATACTAATTTTATAGATATACTATAAGTTTAAATCATATTTAACGGCGAAAATTAAGAACGACTTATATTTTCGGATGGAGGGATTATATCGTCTAGCTAGTCAATCATATGACGTGCAATGAATTACCAGTGTACGATTTGGTACTTCGTTTTTTCGTAGGGATGCATGTGCAACGATTACAGTTTAGGGGACACGCGTGCATTAAGCCCATCTTAATAAGACGCTCCGTCCAAAAATTCCCCTACTTTTTTGCTCATTCAGTCTCATAGTACTACTTCAATCTCATATTCCCCATGTAGAGTAGGAGCTATATCCATTAGCCCCTCTCCTCCCTCTGCCTCCTCCAGCTCAGTCTCAAGGTTGCTCTCTCGCCCCTTCGCTCAGCTTCCAGTGTCAATAGCAGCGGCAGCTTGCGATCTTGCTGTGTTCGCCCGTGGGATCGACGATGTCGGATCACATGGATTCCGGTATAAAGCTCTTTGGGCGGGTGATCCCGTTGCTTCCTGAGGCTGCGCAGCCTGGGTCGTCGGAAACGGAGGCGCCGGCCGGCACCAAACACCTGCCGCTGCCGCACCAGAGTTAGAGACATCGGCGCCGGTGGAGGTTGAGCCAGAGGATCCTAAGGTTAGCTGTTGCTTCACGAGAGGCTTTTGTTTGATCGTCAACTCAATATGCATGTTCGTCGACTTCTCCGTAAAATGAAACAACCACACCTTGAACCTAGCATGTCGCAAAAAATAAAAAATCTTTAGCTAGAATTTAGCAGTTGAATTTGAGAGTGAGGATGGGCTGGAGGTTCAGGTAAATCGCCTGGATGTGCATGCTGATCACGAGCCTGGCTACATAAATTAAATCGGGTTTGGATCTCAGAGTGGATAGGTCCAATAGTCCGTACATCGGTAGACGTCGGTTTCTCCAATTTTGGTTCTATCTTTGTGTCCGAAAAAGAGCTGCTACAAAAGTTCTCCTGGCTGTGGGGTTTGGAGGGCAATAATTGTAGCAGCATGCCGTGGATGAACATTAAAGGGGATTAAAAATTGTTCTTTCATTTTAGTATGTAGTATCAATCATGAGATATTTCTTTTCATTTCTATAAGATAATAAAATAAAGTTGAATATGGAATTATTTCAGATACAACACTATTAATTCCAGGTTCTTTGAGACTTTCCGCTTTAATTTTGCGCATGAACAGAACACGATTCGTGATTGCATAGCATCTGTTGTCTACATATAGATTACAGGGCGAGGAAACAACATATTTTTTAATTTTTCTTTTTGAGAAACAACATAGTTGGTACTTGGTAGGGTGTTGTCATGCTGCTTCCTCAGAAGTACTTACTATTGCAAACTAAGTAATACATGCAAAATCTAGCTTCGTCTGAGCATGTGGTGGTCCCTCCAGGCCTTTTCATCTTCATTTATCCAAGAGTGGTCAGCTAGCTCAGCTAGGGGCTTCTCTCTTGAATAAGAGGTCGAAAACACCTGGGTTTTGTTAAAACGGGGCAGCGAAAATTTGTGTGGCAGACCATACATATGTCACAAGAGCTGTAATGTCACAATATGCTAGCTGGTCTTCGTTTTTTTTTCTGACGCAACTTCCAAGCGTTCTTGCGCTGTTGCAGTTAGCTGGTGGAATTTGGATCCAAGCAGCTGGGCTTGAATCCTATGATGGATTTCTGCGGGTTTCTTAACCCTGTCTTGCAAAACTTGCATGCTATGTTAAGTGGCTAGTATTGGAGGACCTAATGTTTCCAAACTTTCTCTGGGTGGTGTGGTAACATAACCAATACATGAAAATTTTCCTAACGTTTTCCCTAATAAGACTGTAGTTGATGTGTTCTTTAGCATGTTTTAGGCAGTTGGTGCATCTAGACAAACATTGTGCTCTCTCCACTGTTAGATGTAATATGTCAATTTCCGTTCTGTTTGAGTTGAAGTACCCCTTTGACAGTATCGTTGCAATCTTACAGGATCAACACAAAGAAACCAAAGACAAAGGCAACAGTGAAATGAGAGTTGATGTGCCAGAAGAGAAAGAAGATAGTGGAATGAAGGGTGATAAACTAAGAGAGAAAAAAGACAATGAAATGGAGGTTGATGCACCACAAGCGAAAGAAAATTCAGGAAAAGCTGGCTCATCTTTCTTGGACCCCAAGGAAGACAATTATGCCCAGATAAGTAATTCTGAAGAGAAATTAGCATCAGAACCGAACGAAGAGAATGAGAAGACACCAAATGGCGAATCAGGCGAGGATAAGGTGCCCAAGAAGCCAGATAAGATTTTAGCCTGCCCTAGGTGCAACAGCATGGATACAAAGTTTTGTTATTACAACAACTACAATATCAATCAACATAGGCACTTCTGTAAGAATTGCCAAAGGTACTGGACTGCAGGGGGGAGTATGAGGAATGTACCTGTCGGTGCTGGGAGGCGCAAAAGCAAGAATTCCCCGTTGCACTACCGCCAGTTGTTGATGGCCCCTGATAGTTTGATGGGGTCTAGAGTGGACATCTCTAACACATTGAATCCAGAAGCCCTTGCATCTCTGCCTTCTATCCCGACACAATCAACCGGTAGAAATGAAACAGTTCTGAAATTTGGGCCTGGGCCTGAGGTGCCACTTTGTGAATCGATGGCATCAGTACTGAACCTTGAAGAGCAGAATCTCACCAATGCTGGATCTGTACCAAGAGGTGAAGCTAGGGAAGACAACTTTTGTGCGTCTTCTACCACATCAAACATTGGGTTACCTGCAAACCCGGTCCATGTTGATAAGAATGGAGCACCTGTTTACTGTAACGGAGTTGGCCCTGTACCTCAGTATTACCTTGGAGCTCCTTTCATGTACCCTTGGGGCATGGGATGGAACAACCTTCCCGTAATGGTGCCGGGTGGAAGTATGCCCGAGTCTGCTTCTCCATCAGAAAGCTGCAGTACAAGTTCAGCTCCTTGGATGAACTCTCCCATGATGCCTGGCTCAAGATTTCCTGCACCAGCATTTCCATATCCGCTAGTTCCGCCTGCCCTTTGGGGTTGCTTACCAAGCTGGCCAGCCACGGCATGGAACACACCGTGGATCGGAACCAACGGATGCATATCACCGTCTGGGTCAAGCAACAGCAGCTGTTCAGGCAATGGGTCTCCTACTCTGGGGAAGCATTCCAGGGACTCCAATCCACTGAAAGACGACAAGGAGGAGAAATCACTGTGGGTTCCCAAGACTCTCCGCATCGACGACCCTGATGAGGCAGCAAAGAGTTCCATATGGGCAACTCTCGGCATCAAACCTGGCGACCCTGGCGTCTTCAAGCCTTTCCAATTCAAGGGTGAGAGGAAGGGCCAGCCAGCAGATGCACGCCCTGCTCACCTTTTACAGGCGAATCCTGCAGCGTTTTCTCGGTCGCAGTCATTCATGGAGAGCTCTTAAGCTCATGCAGGTTGCCTATGTTATACTTTTTTTGGCAACACGGCTTGTACTTTAGTAAATTGTACATTTAGTATAGCTTGGCGGTGTGTGAAAAGATCAAAGGTGAGCTTTTTGAATAGCCACTAACCTGCAGTGGAGCTTGCAAAGAGATTTCATGAGAACTTCCTTCAGGTGTGTGTATTGTAAATACTTGACAAACTGGTTATGTAAAACTGTACTTAGGTCAAGCCAGGAGTATGCTGGTGCATGTTGTAAACAGTTAACATTGCTACTGATGACATCTATTTATAGTATCAAATAAATGGGTTGAGATGTACAGCATCGTTACTCCTTTCCAGATATTTGTTCCTGTGTTTCACGGTGTTTTTTATTTTTCTGTCTATGAATGAATACTTCTTTTCTTGCCTGAATAGTACCATAGCTCGGTTAAATCAGTGTAACTTGGAATGATCAAAGTACATAAGAGTTATCCAAATTCTGCAAGATGTGGATCCACAATGCCTGCTCATGAGATACACATGTTTTACAGGAGTGATGTGAAACTGCAACCAAAGTAACTCATCATGAGATACACATGTTTTACAGGAGTGATGTGAAACTGCAACCAAAGTAACTCATCAATGACCAAGCCTTTTGTTCTCAGGAATTAACAGCAATACTACACACAGTTCAATATTTTCGCCATCCTACACATCAGTCTGCAGTACACCTAGAGCCAGGCGATGGTGTCAGAAACATTCTAGCTATAAGTCCAGAGTGTATCGAAGCGTCAGGCATCATATGAAGAACATCCAATGTGATAGGCCTCTGATGATCTGAACTAACGTTTGATGTCTTGTGGTAGGGGCGGTGGACCGGGGGTAGAAGCAAAGCGAAGGACTTGTCCATGAGCAGAAGGCGTCGGCACTTACTGCATGTCGAATGATGCAATGTTACTTATCTGTACAGCAGAAATGCTGACGATAATATGATGTGACCTCAGTTAAATACGTAGGGGGGGGGGGGGTTACCTGCAGAGTTTTGTAAACAAGTCTGATAATCACTAATCCAACGCTGGAAAAGTTTGACTTGTTAGTACTCAACAAAAGCAAGGTAAAATTGTGGCAAAACTTGCAAGGCAGTAAAACAGTGACTGAATTTACAGTGCTAAGCAAGTTTTGGCAATGACTGGATGGCTGTCCTAAAATACTTATCGCAACTACCAATAATTGTTACAACTCACCAATAATAGAGGAAGTGCTTTGCTGGGCTCAACACTGACGAAGTACTGCAATGCCTTGTCAGCATGCTCCTACATAATCAAAACAGAGTACTCAGTACACCCATGTTTCACTTCCAATCTCTTATGGGAACAAATAACCAAATCAAATAACATCAAAGAAGCCTGTACCGTCACATGCTTAAAAACATGATGCACAGACACGCCTCTCGCATGAAGGTAGCTTCCTCCCTAACAGAAGAGATACAACATCTGTCAGAAATAATATCTTGCCTTTATCAACTCTGCGCATAAATTGTATCATGGGAGCATGCTAACTGATCTTGCTACATAAGCAACTGCTTGGTATCAAGTATAAACACACTGCCAGTACTGTGCTTGGCTGCTTATGCAAAGTTTATAAAATTGATGTGACTGGAGTCGGTTTATGGAAGAAATTCTTACCTCAGTGGGAGAGAAGATTGCAACAGCATCAGGATCAATAGATCCTGCAGGATGCAATGACACTAAAGCTCTAAATATTGAAGGAACCAGCAACTCAATTACTGCAACCTGATCCATGGGAGTTGTCATAGAACCAGGTCTTGATTTGCCCATATTTTGCAGGTTCAACTCTTTAGATGGATCCACAAAGTCATCATCCATCAGAGATGCTAATGATGAAGCTTTTTTTGACCAATCCAAACGACGATATGTGAATATTTTCATATTGGGTACTTCATTTTCTAGATTCTTAAGTATCTCAGACAAAGTTTTTTCTTCTAACACTCCATTGCCTGCAGACAACCTTGGCCTTTTAGCAATATCAGATTCACCATCATGGAGATGGCTAAGAACTTCATCTTCCAGGTGAGGAAAGAATCTTCTTTTCTGGTCGGTGAAGGCCTTGAGAGCTAACCTGAAAACAACATTGAATCAGCATGAATCCATAACCCAAAGTTTCCCGCCAAGTTTTTGGGTAATTAGTGAGGAAGAGATCCAAGAAATTACCATTCTATTTTAAGGAGTAACACTATACAACAGCATTGAAAATAATTCCACTACTTGTATGGTTGGCAGTGTTAACCAAGGCGCTAGGACTAGTCGGGCTGAAAATCAGCGCCTAGGACATAATCACTGAATAGGCAGGCCTATGAAGGGCTAGTGGCCCACCTAGGTGGGATAAATCAGCAAGGTGGGAGGGCGTTGCCCAGCAACCAAGGTAGGCAAATCGGCCAGGTTTTAGAACACTGATAATTGGTGAAAAATGTTGCAGATGACTCTCCTAGATAAGGTCTATGGCATCACTTCTGGTGGAGGTCGGTGACAACCCAGAGTTGCAGTGGAAAAGGCTGTCTTGCTGATACAGCTCACCTCTTGGTGGCTGTGAAAACAGTGGCATATGCACAACTTCCATGGGGAGAACAAGCGTACATTGTCTGCTCAACACCATCAAGGAAGAAGCACATGTTTGGGTGACCGTAGGCACCGCCAAGCTAGTACATCGCTACCTCATTCTTCTCTAGGCATTTGTGTTCCCATTGGGTGGCCTGTTTTAAGGCTTGTATTGTAGATACACTCTTTCTAATCTCAATGCATCGAATTACAAATAAAGAGTAAGCCAAACACCATAGAAGTAAATAAGTAATGAATTTCACCTAGTTCTGTCAACAGCTGATGCACCAGCTTGGCCTGCCAATTGACGCTTCCAGGCATAAGCCACAACAGCACCATCTGGGCACACAAGTGGCATGTGCAAGCCCCACGAATTGCCTCGAGCTTTAAGGGCCCCATTTAGAACTCCAGACTCTTCCAATTGCCTTGCTAACAGAAAAATAAAAATAAAATGAATTACTCACTACCAAAAAAATGCTAAAAGGGATAAATAATACTCCCTCCGTTCCAAATTAATTGACGTGGATTTGTCCAAATTCGGATGTATCTAGACGTGTTTTAGTGTGTAGATACATCCGAATTTTGGCAAATGCATGTCAAGTATTTTGGAACGGAGGGGGTACTTGTTAGGCTGCAGCTGAACCTGAAAATGACTAGCCCCTACCACTGATGAAGAAATGTGTGACTTTAAATGAAAAGTTAAAAAACGTCAAAGATATTTGGTAAGGACGCACATAACCTAGCAGTAGAATTGTGTCAATGATGACTCTGATTCATCCAAAAAGTGGGACCATGATAAACACCGAATGTTACAGTTATCAAAGAATTGGAAGTCCTAATGTATGAAACTTCTTAATTCAGTTCAGTAGGACTCTAGGAGAATAATGTGAGTTTCAATAAAAAGAAACGCAAAGAATTGGAAGTCCTAATGTATGAAACTTCTTAATTCAGTTCAGTAGGACTCTAGGAGAATAATGTGAGTTTCAATAAAAAGAAACGCAAAAGTCTTTTGCGTTTTCGCAAAAAAGGAGAATAATGTGAATACATTACAAAAGATATTCTGCTCAACATTATTCAAGTTGGTTCCAGATACCTTAAAGCTTTCAATCTCTGAAATGTAACATCACATGACTTATTAGCCTTATCTAGTATAAGGCTTTCAAGTTAACCCTTACATGTAACATTACCTAGTAACTTTAGGCCTCACTAAGAGTGACAACTCACAAGTCTTTTGATCTACAGGTGGATACGTAGATTATACTGTCACAAACGTTCATGTTCTGTGCAGAAAGTATTATGAAGCAGCTATCCAACTGTGCAAAATATCATCGTCAATAAAAATGTGCTGCTCTGAAGAAATGATCTTGTAGGGCGATAATCTAGCCTAACATAATGGCCCCGGGGAACACTATAACAACAGCTTCTGAATGCTAATTCTAGCCACAGCCGTTGAACGTAATATTGTACCAGAGCCAGGTACTAAATACGAGTTACATAAATGACTAGAATCAAACAGATCAAGCAATGTCTTCAGAAAAATGCCAGAAAACCCTAGAACATCCAATGCGATCGATCAAAAGTTGAGTGGTTAAGTGAAATATAAGCCTAGGGGCATTAGGAAGGAACATGTATTTAGATTCTATCAAAATCAGAGAGCGATCTCATTCTACACATCTCAATACATCTGAGTCAAACTTATCAAATTTTATCATGGATCATCATCTTTAAATAATACATTTTACACAAAATATTTGCCTTGCTGAGGCCAAACTACGTCAAAAACGGCATAAGATCAATCTGGCTGACATTAACTCGAACAAACCTACAACGATATGCATATATAGGGGAATAATCAAGCCCTATAACTTACAAGTTTTTCAGAATCAGCTACACAAACAAGCTTAGCCAGAGTCAAATGCATCAATTTTCCGAACATAATCAAGACAGGAACTATTTTCCACCACCTCAGCGATGTCCTGATTTAGATTTAGGGCAGAGGCATTCCGGATCAAGACGGGATGGCGTGGGAGCGGGCGTGGGCGGAGAGGAGAACCTGCCAAGGGCGCGGAGGTCGTCGAAGTGTTGGTGCATGGCGACCTCCTCCTGGGATATGACGCGCTCGTTCCTTTCGATGTGTTGCTGGGCGCTGTGCGGCGGCGCGCTGGCGGCGACGAAGAGCGCCTCGAGGAGGCGGTCCGCGCCGAGCCGGATGTCCGCGATGATCCTGCCCGCGCGCCCCAGCCGCTCCATGGCCTGCGCCACCTGCTTCGGCGGCGCGTCCCCTCCCTCCGTCTCGTGCGCGCGCGCCGCCGGCGCCGGCGCAGCCACCGCCATCGCCGCCTGCGACTGCTGCATCATGCTCGCGGAGATGGGGGAGTCCTCGTCGTGGACGGTGGTTAAACCGTGCGGCCATTTACTAGGGCCAGCCCAGAGTTGAAACAGAAGGCCCAAAGCAATCTGGACTAGAGTACCCATCATGCCTAATTCACACATGCTATGGGCCTAGGCCGAAACAGAGGCCTGGACTAGGCGATTCAGGTGCAAGTGAGCTGTCATATATTTTTCCCTCTCGCTAGGGTTTTCTAGTTCTCTCGCCGCCTCCGGCGTCATTGAGTTTTCCTCCCTTACCACCGATCGATCCTGCTTAGTTTGCTGCTCGGGCTGATCAAGGGGTGAGCTGGTCTCGCTTCCCGGCCTTGGCGGCCTATCAGTTTCGTTTTTCGGGAGTTCAAGGTTTTGGGCCGAGGTCTTGAAGATGGCAGCCGAGTCGTCGAGCACTGGTGGCGGACAAGGGATTGAATCCATGATGGCAGAGCTGGGAATCAAGGAAGATGATCTTGATGATGTGGTTTTTGAAGAAGAGATTGCGGATCCGGAGACGGTCGTTCGCTGGCTGGCGATCGCTAGGGTTTATACCGAGAAAGAATACAGTGAGTACTGGTTCAAGAAGAACATGATCACGGCTTGGGATTTGGCGCAACGGGTTCGCATTAGGATGCTGGAAGGAAACTTATACACCATGCAGTTTAGTTGTCTTGGTGATTGGGAGAAGGTGATGGAAGGAGGGCCATGGAACTTCCGAGGTAACCCTGTTGTGCTAGCACCTTACGACGGTTTTACTAAACCTTCGAAGATCGAGCTCAACTTCTTAAACATCTGTATACAAATACATGATTTGCCGGATGGATACCTGCCCATGGTCAAAAGTTTGGCGTCGAAGGTTGGAGAGTTCATCGCCTCCGAGCCATCCTATGATTTTTCAGGCAATTTTGTCAGAGTCAAGGTTAAACTGGACGTGCGGAAACCCCTCAGAAACCATGTCTCAATAATCCGGGCATGTCGTAGGGAGATTTTTCTCGTGTAATTCGAGAGGTTACCAGATTGGTGCACTGTGTGCGGTATGATGGGGCATGTGTATAAGGAGCATGGAACGGGCCTGCACCCTCCCTCTGCCCTAGTTTTCAAGGACTTGAGAGCAACCTGGAGCATGAATCCTGGTCGCTCTGGCCGGACGAGTAATGGAGGTAGGGGCCATGGCCGAGGAAACTCAGGAGGTAGAGGAAGAGGTCCTCTAGCAGAGCACCAAGATGATTCCGTAGAAGATCATGACATGAAACTTGAAGCTGATGAGACCGATGATGCTAAACGGAAGAGGACAACTCCAACTGCTCCTAATCCTTCACAAGAGGGTGCTGTTTCAGGCCAGGTTGGTAATGCAGTCACACTTTTTCAGAGCGGAAAGGCTCTTGGTCCATTGTTCCCCCAAGCCCTCCCCCAAAGAGAGACCCTAAACGGGTGAGGAAGACTGATGGTAATGAAGAAAGCGAGATGAATGAAGATAGATAGGCGGGCCTTCTAGCGGGGCACCGCCGGGAGCAATGAGTCTAGCAAGTTGGAACTGTCGTGGAGCGGGCAACGACACGACAGTTCATGAAATTCATGATCTCACGAACAAATTTGCCCCTGATGCATGTAAAATGCATACATGAACTTTGCATTATTTCTACTTATATTCCATTCCTATTTGCATCATATAAGAGTTATATCACTGTTTTATAATGATTTTGGGAATATTTGACATGTTTCCTATTTTTATGGAATTAACCCTGCGCAGGCAGAAAACCCTATTTCTTTCCTTTTACGTTTTAGGGACCCAAACGACGTCCAAATAACCTGCAATTTTACGGGCGTCAATATTTGGAAGGAAGAAGACTTGTGGGCGAAGGAAGCGAACAAACGGAGCCACGAGGTCCAAAAGGAGTGGGCCCACGCGGCCCCTGTACCTGGCCGCGTGGGACCCATCAAATTGGGCCTCGGAGCCCCGCTGCCATCGATCTTTCCTCCACCGACTCCGTTTTGACCTAAAAACGCCTATAAAAATTATCCCCCGACGTTCTCTGGAAGGAGCGCCGCAGAAACACAGAAACACCGAAACATAGACCTGGAGCTGCAGATTGGAGGGGGAAAACTCCGGCGGGGCGCTGCCGGCGTGGTCTCCATCTTCTCCAACGACTTCTCCACCGTCTCCATGATGAAGAGGGAGTAGTCCACCTCTGGACTATGGGTTTGTGGAAGTAACTTATGTATCTCTCTCTCTCGAGCTTCACTAATTAGTACCGTATGAGCTGCTGAACATGATTACGGTCATCTATGTAATACCTTTGTGGTGGATCTTTTTATGAGTTAATATATGTTTGAGATTGCAATTGTTTTGTTTCAGTTATGAAAGTAGATGCATATTATGTACCCGTTCTTATTTACTTGTTATGATCAAGCATATTTATGAGAGCGTGTGAGGGGGAACGTGTGCATTAGTTGGAGTAACGGGGGGTGGCTAGTGCGGTGAACGTGAGAGAAAGTTCCGCGATCCACTTGGGTGTTTTACCTTACTTCATTACCTCACTAGGGATAAAAAGAAATACCATGCCACCGGAGATGTGGGTGTGACCATTGCCACTACTCCATCACTAGATCTAGCATGTTCTTATTTTAACTTCATGTCATGATACTTATTGCTATACTCTGAGTTATCTTAATTATCGAGGTGTTATGATTTAGTTCGCATCTTGGTGGAGTATAAGAGAGACTAATAACCAAAAGGTCTCTATGTTAGGACGTGATGCCCATATAATTATAACTTGTCACTAAACTGTTGTGTTGCAATCTCATATGTCAACTCTAGTGTTCCATTGTCCACCACATTATTAAAGAGAGAGTGCATTTGTGAAACCATGAACCCCGGTCCATTTTTAATCATAAGAAACACCTTTCCAACCACTTTTACCACTTTTCCATTTTCTGCCATTTAAAAATCCGAAAATACAAAAAACACTTTTACATCTTGCATTCATCATAAAAACCCCAAAAATATCATTTATCATTGCTACCACCATCCTTGCATATTTATTTACCACCATTGCATGTTTATTTCTTGTTTGCATTGCATATTATGTTGATATCATTCTAACACCTTGTGCTTGACAACCACTAGGTGAGGTTGAGGACCAAAACATTTATTTTGTTTTGTAGGTAACAAAAAGAAGGATAGGAAGATAAATCTACACTACTGATTCCCCGAGAGTTCGATATTAAACCCTCGAGTCACCCTCGTGGGGAAAACACGTCTTCCACTTACTACACACTCTGCACTTGGAGTCTCAACCTAACCCATTTACTTTTCACGCAGGTACCACGCGAAGGGGCTAGCAACTGTTTTCTGGCACCATTGTGGGGTAACTACGTGAAGGGCCATCACCCCCAATTTTTTTTTGTATTTTAGAAACTCAGATTAGTAAAGTTAGAACTAAAGGTCTTGCAGGTAGAATTGGTTATGACCATGGCTATGCTGTGGGAAGTGTTGGTAGAAGTGGTGGTATGGGTGTCTTCTGGAACAATGGAATAAACATGGATGTCTTGGTTATTCACAGTATCATATTGATTTTATAGTTGAGGAGGCAGGGTGTGCCCTATGGAGGTTGACTTGTGTCTATGGCGAGGCACAAACACAGGAAAGGTATAAAACTTGGGATACTCTCAAAAATATTTGTGACACGAGCCTGTTGTCCTGGCTTTGTATTGGAGATTTTAACGAAGTGCTACGCTCTGATGAACATGATGGGGTGGGGCAGCGTTGCCAAGCCCAGATTCAGGGTTTTAGAGACATGGTGGATGTGTGTAGCCTTATTGATCTTGGTTTCCAGGGACACTTTTGGACTTTTGAGAAACGTGTCGCGGGAGGCTCCTTCACACGCGTCCGACTGGACAGAGCTCTGGGTTCGGCTGAGTGGAGTGCCCAGTTTCTGTTGGCATCACTTTCTCATCTTACTGCTGCGGCATCAGATCACTGCCCCATTTTGTTGAATTTTGATGCCCAGCAAGAAAGACGGATCCAGCGAAGGCCGCTTCGATATGAACTTATGTGGGAAACACATCCGGAGCTGAAGGACAGAGTGCATACTGCTTGGCGAGTGGACACTCCAGCGGTCTCAGTCCAAGATATTCATCTAAAGCTTAGTGGGGTTTCTGATGACTTAGTTAAATGGGACAAACAAATTTTCGACAATGTAAAAATGGAGATTTCAAAACTTAAAATGCAGCTAGAAAGGTTGCAAAATTCTCCAGGTAGGACAGGCCCGAATCATGTGGAGCTGAAAATTAATGAAAGATTGTTGGAGCTTTATCATAGAGAGGAGGTAATGTGGAGGCAGCGATCTAGAATAGAGTGGCTAAAAGTTGGGGACAAAAATACAAAATTCTTTCATCTTCGTGCCTCAGCTCGAAGGAGGAAGAACATGGTGAAGATGCTTACCAAATCTGATGGCCAAAACACGGAGGACATCATGGAGATGGAAGGCCTAGCCTCAACCTTTTATAAGGACCTTTTTACTTCAGAAGGGGTGCAGAACATGGAAGATGTGCTGTCGTGTGTGCCCTCTAAAGTCACCAGGGAAATGAATGAGCTTCTAACAGCACCTTATACTGATAGGGAGGTAAAGGTTGCTCTCTTCCAGATGTTTCCAACTAAAGGTCCGGGTCCAGATGGTTTTCCGGCTCATTTTTTCCAGCGTCATTGGGATGTATGTGATCCGGATGTTACTAGCACGGTGCTTCGGATTCTGAAGGGAGAGGAGAGTGCGGAGTGCATCAACAACACCATCCTTGTGCTTATTCCTAAGGTACAAAACCCCACATCATTGACACAATTTCGCCCAATTAGTCTGTGCAATGTTTTGTATAAAATTGCGTCAAAAGTTGTGGCCAATAGGCTGAAGCAAATCTTGCCGGATATTATATCGGAGGAGCAATTTGCTTTTGTTCCCGGGAGGCTTATAACAGATAATATCATTGCCGCTTATGAATGTTTGCATTTTATGAAGAGGAGTAAGGCCAAGGTAAATAGTGTTTGTGCTTTGAAGCTAGATATGATGAAAGCCTATGATAGGGTTGAATGGAGTTATTTGGAAGCAATCATGAAGAAGCTTGGGTTTGACCACTCTTGGGTGGCAATTTAATGGGTATGGTCAGTTCTGTATCATTCTCAGTTTTATTTAATGGCAGAAAACTTGAGGAATTCCGACCATCCAGGGGTATTCGACAGGGAGATCCGATATCACCCTTCCTTTTCTTATTGGCAGCAGAGGGCCTTTCGTGCCTCCTAAAAACTAGACCACCGTCATCTCATTTGAAGGGAATCAAAGTGGCTCCATCGGCACCGCCGGTGAATCACCTTTTGCTTGCGGATGACAGCTTGCTGTTTTTTAAGTCAAGTGTTGAAGGGGCTGAGGAGGTGTCTAATCTGTTGGATAGTTATTGTGCTGCGTCGGGACAGCGGATAAATCGTGATAAATCTTCAATTTATTTCAGCAAGTGTTGCCCGGAAGTGGTGAAGACGGGGGTTAAAACTGTTCTCCATGTCCAGAATGAATCAATTTCTGAAAAATACCTTGGGATGCCTACTGAGGTGGGGCATTCCAAGAGTGGCACGTTCAAGTACCTAAAGGATAGGCTATGGAACAAGATAAAAGGATGGCTGGAGAAGCTTCTTTCGGCCGCAGGGAAAGAAGTACTTATCAAAAGCATAGCTCAGGCACTGCCAGTCTTCACTATGGCTTGTTTTCGGCTGCCTAAAAGTTTCTGTGAGTTTTTTACCTCGATGATCAGAAAGTTCTGGTGGGGCAGCAAGCGAGGAGAAAGGAAGGCTCATTGGGTTTCATGGGAGGTGATGACCAGACCCAAATTTATGGGGGGTTTGGGCTTCCGTGACTTAGAGCTGTTCAATTTATCATTGCTTGCGAGACAAGCGTGGCGTATGTTGCAAGAACCTCAAACTCTTAGTGCGAGGATTCTAAAAGCGGTTTATTTTCCAAATTCTTCACTATTGGAAGCAACTCGCGGCTCGCACCCTTCGCAGATATGGAGAGCTATTGTTGATGGAATTGAGGTGCTGAAAAAGGGATTGATAAGGAGGATAGGGGATGGTGCAACAACAGATATATGGGCTGACAATTGGCTTCCGAGGGAGTCCATGCTGAGGCCGATGTTAGCGAGAATTGAAAATCCTCCGCGGCTGGTTCATGAGCTGATAGACCACATGTCAGCAAGATGGAAGAATGATCTCATTGATCAAGTGTTTCTGCCCATGGATGCGAAGATCATTAAGAGCATCCCGCTCTGTACTAGCCCAATGGAAGATTTTTGGGGCTGGCAGTTTGAGAATAAAGGTGTTTTTACAGTTCGGTCTGCATACCGCATGCTTGTTGCCGAGAAGTGTCACCGTGAGAATGTAACAGGTGGTACTGGAGGGCCTTCGACTTCAGCAATGGAGAAGAAGGCTTGGGATTCTCTCTGGAAATTGTCGGTTCCTCCGAAGGTCAGATTTTTCGTTTGGAGGCTTGCTAAACAATCTCTACCTTCAGCTAACGTTTTGAAACACAGAAATATGTCTACCACTGATGTGTGTACCCTGTGCGGTAAGGTAGACTCCTGGCGGCATTCCCTGCTTGATTGTCCTATGTCTAGGAATGTATGGGCGTTGGATGATCCGGAACTTGTTGATAACATACGATCATGTGAAGAACCAAATGCGAGGAACTGGCTCTTTATTGTAAACGATTCTATGCCTCGGGCAGAATTTATGAGGACGGTGGTCACATTGTGGGCAATTTGGTCTTCGCGATGAAAGGCTATCCACGAGGGCATTTTTCAGAGTCCGATTGCCACACACCTTTTTGTGAAGAATTACATTGCTGAATATGCTGCTGTAGTGCATGCTGTACCCCAAAACTCTCGCCCAAATGTTCAACAACCAAGGAGGTGGGTAGCTCCTAGTGGAGAGGATGTGAAAATTAATGTAGATGGAGCTGTCTTGAGAGGATCTGCAATTTGTTCTGCGGCGTCAATCTGCAGGGAAGCTCAGGGAGGCTTTTTGGGTTCCTCGGTTTTAGTGGTAAATGGTGTTACTGATCCTGAAGTTTTTGAATCACTTGCATGCCGGGAAGGGCTTGCTCTTGCAGAGGATCTTGTGGAGGCAAAGATACAGCTAGCTTCTGACTGCAAAGCTGTTGTTGATGGCATTAACAGCGAGGCATGGGGTTTTAGCGGACCCATTATCAGAGAGGTGCAAAGGAGGATGTTGGCTTTCAATTCTTGTCAAGTTATCCATGAGAGCAGAACGACTAATTTTGAAGCCCATATCCTAGCAAAGCATGGACTATCTTTAGGAATTGGAAGACATTTGTGGTTAGGTTCTCCGCATGATTTATCTACTATTCCTGTAAACATTAGTGTTGAGCAATAAAGTGGTGTGGAATCTCAAAAAAAAAAAAAAGGTGCAAGTGAGCTCGAATTCAGTGATGGAGAAGAAGGCTTGGGATTCTCTCTGGAAACTGTCGGTTCCTCCGAAGGTCAGATTTTTCGTTTAGAGGTTTGCTCAACAATATCTACCTTCAGCTGACGTTTTGAAACATAGAAATATGTCTACCACTGATGTGTGTACCCTGTGCGGTGAGGTAGACTCCTGGCGGCATTCCCTGCTTGAATGTCTGATGACAAGGAGTGTATGGGCTTTGGATGATCAGGAACTTGTTGATAATATTCGATCATGTGCTGATCCGAATGCGAGGAACTGGCTCTTCATTCTTAATGACTCTATGCCTCGGGAGGAATTTATAAGGACGGTGGTCACATTGTGGGCAATCTGGTCTTCGCGACGAAAGGCTATCCATGAGGGCATTTTCCAGAGTCCAATTGCCACACACACCTTTTTGTTCAGAATTACATTGCTGAATATGCAGCTGTAGTGCAAGTAACTCCCCAAAACCCTCGCCAAAATGTTCAACAACAAAGGAGGTGGTTAGCTCCTAGTGGAGATGCGGTGAAAATCAATATAGATGGAGCTGTCTTGAGAGGATCGACAGTTTGTTCTGCGGCTGCAATCTGCAGGGATGCTCATGGAGGTTATTTAGGTTCTTCGGTTCTAGTGGTGAATGGTGTTACTGACCTGAAGTCTTTGAATCACTCGCATGCCGTGAAGGGCTTGCTCTTGCAGCGGATCTTTCGGAGGCCAGGTTACATCTAGCTTCTGATTGCAAAGCTGTTGCCGATGCCATTAACAGCGAAGCCTGGGGTTTAAGCGGAGCCATTATCAGGGAGGTTCAGAGAAGGAGGTTGGCTTTCAATTCTTGTCAAGTTATCCATGAGAGTAGAACGACGAATTTTGAAGCTCATAATCTAGCAAAGCATGGACTTTCATTAGGAGTAGACAGACATTTGTGGTTAGGTTCACCGCATGATTTATCTTCTATACCTGTAAACATCTGTGTTGAGTAATAAAGTGTGTTTCCCCCCTAAAAAAGGTGCAAGTGAGCTCGAACACAGCCCGGCCATGACCCGACACCGCCAATGTCAACCAGTTTTCCGGAAGAAAAAGGGTTAATTGGATATATGACATTGCTCTATTCACGGATTGGAAAAATGTCATTACAAAACCGAACTTGGAAATATGTCACTCTAAATCCTTCATACCTCTATTTATGTCGTTTTGTTCATTATCAAACTTATACGACAATTATACTTTCATACATATCCTTTATACTCACGTACTGGACCCACCCACACAAAAAAAAATAGTCGATCCAAACCCCATCGTAGAATTGCATCCAGGTAAGTGAATTACTGAAGGGTAGAATTTTTCCTCATGTCATTAAGCAGCTCAATGCTCTTAGCAAAACCATTGATCGGAACAAGATTCTTTGGACCAATGAAAATGAGAGAGAGGTTACTTTGTTGGATCTGAAATTTGTCAAAAGGCACATTGTCCACTTACAAAGTCGCACATGTACATGTAGAGTTTGGCAAATTTTTAGAAAACCATGTATGCACGCACTAGCCTTCATTTGTAGTATTAATGATGCTCAAATTGAGACATATGTGGATGAATATTATTCTGTGAAAAAATTCAATGCAGCAAGGAGCATCCCTTCCATGACAGACAAGTCACAGTGGATAAATGTGGACTTGGGATTCAAGGTGCATCCACCTTTGTAGCAGCCGGTGATGAAGCCTTATCAACTTTATAAGGTAATTGCTGCACTTGGCTAATCTGTTATTTCTCAATCTAAATCACATGTTGTCAGTGCAGGAAAAAAACTAGAGCAACTCCAAAAAAACCAACACACCAGCCAAGGAGAAGACACATGTGAAGATATCTACACCACAAGAGAAGAAGACCAAGAAAAAGACTCCCGTGAACAAAGCTACATCACAAGAGAAGGCCAAGAAAAAGACCCCAGTCAATAATACTGCTACGTCACAAGAGAAGGCCAAGAAAAAGACTCCTGTGAAGAAAGCTATGTCACAAGAGAAGACCAATAAAAAGACTCCACCAAAGAAGACTACATCTAAAGGGAAAAAAGCGAAGAAGAATGTTCCATTTGCGCCTGTCATACCTCCACCTCCAGTAGTGCGGCCTTCATATGGTGCAAAAAGAAGCCTTCAATATTGGCTTGGTGGCTAGTTGTTGACTCAACTAGGTGTTTGCTTTTGGTATTTGTTATGTCGACTTTATTTCCCATGAACCTATGTATGGACATGTTTGAATTGTGCTTGCAAATCTGTGTTGAATTGTGCTTGCAAAGATATGGAACATACTATTGAAGTGCTGCCGAAATTTTCCGTAAATGGTTTGACAAATTTCTGGACATAAGTTGAAACGTCAGTTTAAGGGTCCATGTGTGCCCAGAATTGGCTCACATTTCAACAGTAAACTCATATTAATGTATTTGATTTTCTGTATTTTTTTAAAGTTTTTTCTGATAAGTTTAAATTTCGGTCAAAATTGACAAATTTATTGACAAATCTTAAAATGTTAGTTTAAGGCTATGTGTGCCTATAATTGGCTCATATTTGAACAGTAGTCTTATATTACTGTTTTTATTTTATTTAATGTTTTTAGATATTTCCAAGAAAGTTCAATTTTCGACCAAAATTTGAAATTTTGGACCTGGACGACCCTAAAGTGCTGCCAAAAAGTTGGTCACAGGGTAGTATGGTAAATACAACACTATACACTCAATTGTATTTTTTGAACCGTTATTTTTTTAGTGGACACAATGGTATAGATAGAGGTATGATTTGTACTTGTTTCGTAAAAAAAAAAGTTAAAGTGACATATTTCCAAGTTGGGTTTTGTAATATCATTTTCCAATGTGTGAATTGGGCAATGGCATTGATCCATTTAACCCAAAGAAAAAACTTCTTCACTCCGGCACTTCGAACGTTCTACTCACACTCCAACCGCGGCAGCAGCCGACCGCCGCTCGCCATGGGCTTCCCCGGCGGCGAACCCCCTCCTCCGCCGGCGCCGACGCTCATTAAGCTCGGACGCGCGGTCACCGCGCGCCATGTGGACCGGCTCCTCGCCGCGCTCCTCCGCCGCCGCAGGCACCGTCTCGTCTGCGCCCTCGCCTCCCAGGCGCTCGCCAACTCCCTGCGCCCCACCCCGCGCACCCACCTCCTTGCTGCCTGCGCGCTGCTAGACTCCTCCCGCCCCCATGACGCTGCTCGGCGTCTCGCGCTCGCCGGGCCGGCCTCCTCCGCCCGTCGCCTCTGGGACGCGCTGCTCCGCCGTGCCTTCGCTGCGCATGGGGACCTGCGCCACGCGCTGGAACTCTTCTCCACTAGCGTCGAGGATCACGGAGCTGTACTCTCGCCGTCCACGTACCGTGCGATCATATCGGAGTTGTGTGCCCGCGGGGACATGGCCGGGGCGCTCAAGGTGTTTGATATAATGACCATGAGAGGGTGTCAGGTGGACGATGGTGTTTGTAGTGTGATCGTTTCTGGTTTCTCCAAGGCCGGAAAAGCTGAGGCTGGGTTGGAGTTCTACGATAGGGTGAGGAAGGATGTCAGCGGGGTTGAGCCAGGCCTGGTGACGCTGACTGCGGTTGTCAATTTGCTCGCGAGGGAGGGGAGAATTGGTGAGGTGGCAGAGCTGATAACGGAGATGGAACGGAAGGGTATGATGGGTGATGAAGTGTTCTACAGCAGCTTAGTTCATGGATACATGAGGAGTGGCCTGTTGATGGAAGGGCTCCGGGAGCATCGGCTGATGTTAGAGAAGGGCATTGCAGCTGATGTGGTTAGTTATACTACTGTTATTGATGGGATGTGTAGAGAAGGGAGTGTGGAGAAAGTAATGGGGTTCTTGGATGAGATGGAACGAAGGGGTGCTAAGCCGAATTTGATCACTTATACCTCACTTGTTGGTGGTTTCTGCAAGAGGAACAGGTTGGAAGATGCCTTGTCCATAGTCAGGAAACTGGAACAAACAGGTGTAGTGGTGGACGGGTATGCATATTCAATTTTAATCGATGGATTTTGCAAAAAAGGAGATTTGGATAAGGCTTTCTCTTTGCTTGGAGAGATGGAGGGCAAGGGGATAAAAGTTGGGATTGTGACATACAATGCTGTAATAAATGGTTTGTGTAAGGCTGGTGACACTACCAAGGCTGTTGAAATCTCTGAAGCTGTTACTGGTGATAATTTCACATATAGCACGCTGTTACATGGTTACATTATGGAAGAGGATACGGCTGGTGTTATGGCAACAAAAGGTAGGCTTGAGAGTAGTGGGATTGCAGTGGATGTTGTCACATGCAATGTACTTATCAAAGCATTGTTTATGATCAAGAAGGTGGATGATGCCTGCAGCCTGTTTCACAGAATGCCTGATATGGGCTTAAGCCCTAATACCGTTACCTATCATACAATCATAGACATGATGTGTAAACTTGGAGAATTTGACAGGGCTGTTGAGTTGTTTGATAAGTACAAGAAAGATACATCATTCTCCAGTGCAGTTGTTCACAGTGGCCTGATTGGAGCACTATGCAATGCAGGAAACGTCATCATTGCTGAACAAATCTTTTGTGATCTTATTCATAAAAAACTTAGGCCTGATTCGTGTACTTACAGAAAGTTGATTCATGCAAACTTTAAAGAAGGTGGTGAACAAGGTGTGCTAAATTTCATTGGTAAGGTGGGGGAGTTAGACATGGACTTGTTTTCATCTATGTGCAGTTACGCTTGTAGTTTCTTAAGCACCAGGGATTGTTGTCAAGCAGCATTGGCTGTCTACAAGATAATCAGAACACAATTCTTCACAGTATCTAGCAAAACATTCTACAAACTGCTCAAGAGCTTACTCCGAAATGGAAATGAACAGGTCATACAACCATTGCTAAGTGAGTTCGTAAAGATTCATGGCCTAAATGAACCTAGAGCGATTAATATGCTGTCTTGTTACCTCGGCAAGAAGGGTGTTGGTGAAGCTATTCAGTTTTCAAGTTACATGAACAATGGCGGCGTTCCTGTCAGTGTTCTAAGGGGAGCTGTCTATGCACTGAAGAAAGAGGGTGAAATTCTGGATGCATATAACTTCCTGAATGAAGCTCAACAAAGTGGTTTTCCAGTGGATCTAGCAATGTATTCCATAGTAGTGGAAGGCCTTTGTAGAGGTGGTAATCTTGAAAAGGCATTAGACCTTTGTGGAAGCATGAAAAAAGAGGGGATTCATCCAACCATTATCATCCATAACTCAGTTCTCAGTGGTTTGTGCCAGCATGGATGCTTTACCGAAGCATTCAGGCTCTTTGACTACTTAGAAGGAAGCAACATTCTTCCAACACTGATCACTTATGCTATACTTATAGGTGCTTTGTGCAGAGAGGGTTTCTTGGATGATGCATATCATTTATTTCAGAAAATGTCCAACAACGGCATCAGACCCACTACCCGTGTTTACAACTTGCTGATAAGTGGTTACTGTAACTATGGGTTAATTGAAAAAGCACTTGAGCTTTTGTCTCATTTCGAGGAACCTTTTCTACTTCCAGATGCTTTTACACTTGGTGCGGTTATTAGCGGGCACTGTCTAAAAGGTGACACTGAAGCTGCATTAAGCTTCTTTAATGAATACCATTGTAAGGAGATGGTCCCAGATTTTGTTGGTTTCGTGAGCCTGGTGAAAGGACTCTATGCAAAAGGAAGGTTGGAAGAATCCAGGGGCATCTTGAGGGAGATGTTTCAGTGCAAACAAGTTGTGGAGCTAATAAATATTGTTGGAAATGAGGTCCAAACCGAATCTCTAGCTGGTCTTCTGTCTTCTGCATGCGAGGAAGGGAGGATTGATGAGGTTGTGACTATCCTAAGTGAAGTGAGACTCATGTCTGTATCCTCTTCAGATTCTAATAATTGTAATACGCTTGCTCACCTGAAGAGGCAGCAGAGAATTGATGACACATGTGATCCCAGAACAAATTCAGAACAAGATTTAACAGTTGCTTTTGATGTTTCTAGTAAGGGCCTTCATGGAAGTTCTGAAGGCACATTGCAGCCCATGACAGAGAGAGCTGATAATTTGTGCATATCAAGTGATGATACTGATATTGACAATGGTAATTTGTTAGGGAAGTCTTTCTATGATGACTTTGACACATATTATCCTGCTATTGCTTCACTTTGCTCGAAAGGGGAGCTGCTCCAGGCCAATAAGGCAATTGAAGCAATGATTCGAAATTCTGGTTAAATTTGGTAAGCAGTACAATCTGATAGGGAAGTTTTTCTGGCCCATGGTATCATCATCCGTAAAAACACCACCCGTAAGTACACCATTTTCTTCTAGATATAACTATGCTCGGTGATGCACACTTGGGGACTTGTTTATATCTATTCTGTGTTTTGTAGGTGAAGAGAGCATTTGTAAACATCATTGACCATCTTGGAGTTGGCAACATAAGGGTTCACAAAGATATAAATGAACTGTAAGATGTAACACCATCTATCGCTTGTAGCAAAACTAAACTACACAAACACATATACCCTTGATGATCTGACTGTTCTTTCTTTCATTCACCTCAGCAATACAGACCAAATGAATTGAGAGCCCTGACTGTCCACAGGATCAAACAGTTAAGAGTGCCTCTGCTGATGTGGTGAACGCATGGTATCCATCTTTCATTTTTCCATGCACATTGTTCACTTGGTTTTGCGTATGTTTTTCCAATATGGTTCAAGGTTCTGAATACCAAGATATGCCTTGTAGTGTGAGCAGGGCATGAGAAAAGAGCAACAGTGCAACTTCATCATGCAGGAATGCACTTAAATGACAAATCAGATCAACTGAGGGTAGTAAATTATTAGAACAGCTACCAGGGCTGTGTGGTAAGAAAAAATGGTGCAAACAGAAAGCCTGTAAGAGCAATGGACATGCAGGTAATAGTTCGACTACATGGTCTTATTGTGTTGTTATTTTCACCTTCTAGCCCCATTCCAATCTAAGTTCCTTTTAAATTGTTAATAATGTAACAATGCACTAGCTCTGGCTGCACATACAAATTCTTTAAATACATGGAAAAGTTGCCAGTCCCCCTTCATATTAATTCCCGGCGAAATATTACAAAATGACACCTTATACATATGAACTGAATGCAATTAACCTTTGTTCTAAACATGGATCTTGTGCGCCCATATATTAAATGACTTTATTCTTTCAAACAATTGACTTTTAGTTCAATTGGGTGAGATCAGCCCACAACTATCTGGGAACTGAACGATCTGAGACAAAAAATGATTAAAAAACTGTTAGTCAAGAAACCTGCGCATCCTTTTGTATGAGTATGGTTGTTGTTTCTTGAGATGTGTGTTGAATATGTGACATGGTATATACATTTTGTATGAGTATGGTTGTTGTTTCTCGAATTTGAATGTTGAACTAAAGGCCTAGTGCACCAGTACAACTCAAAGGTGCTAGTGCACCCAATATGCTGCCGAGTTGTTCCATCATAGCCCTACAGACTTCTTGGACGCACAAGATTGGATTTTACCTACTTGTAGGTATCTTCTAAAAACTAACTTTTGGTCTTTTTTTTTACAGGAAATATATGTCAAAGGATGCACGGCTTGAGTACTCCGAAAACTCTTGAACAAATAGGTGAACATGTACTGTGTGGTGGAATTTGGGAGTCAAAGACTTGGTAAGTTATGTCAAACAACAAGTTCTAAAGAAACCAGGTGGACTCATCTTATATGAATTCTTACAACATATGCATTTCTCAATGCAATTTACAGAACATAAATGAACAAGAAATTTTTGAAATTACAACCACACTTGCTTATTCAGTTTAAAACTTGGAGCCAACTCCACACACAATTCAGCAAATACAGCACCTTTAGTAACTCATTGATAGTTGTTGAGCCTCCTGCAGTTCTTCCTGATCTCCCCCTGTGACCCGGTCAGTGGCATGATATTGCCCATGTTCACCATCGACTGTGCAAAGTGCTGGAAGAAGAGGTGCACGTCGTCTGCGTATGCCTTGACGAGCGCCGCCGTCTCGGCGCTCTTGGTGAGCAGGATCTCATCGGAGCTGAGAAGGCCCCTGCCAGCCAGGATGTTCTTGAAGTAGAAGTTGTCGAACTTGGTCGAGGTGACAACATCGAGTGGGAAAAGGTTGTTGTCGCCACCTGAGCGTGGGCACCCTTGTCTCAGCTGCGCTGCGTAGGACACATCCAGCGTGCTGTCGGCCAGGCCGTTACCTGACTGGTTGTACAGCCTCTGCCGGAAGCTGGTGCACCGGGACAAGCCAATGGTGTGGCCACCTGAGAGCGCGACGACATCGACGACATTGAGGCCGAGACGGTTGAACTTGGTGATGATGGTGGGGAGGGTGTTGTTGGGGGCAGGGATGTCATTGTTGGATCCCTGGATGCTCGCACCTAGAGAGTCCCTCCGGCCAAGCGGCACGTCCCAGTAAGGGCCGCCAACCTGCAGATTAATTTGGATCCCAAAGAATCACACATAATGCTACATTATTTAGCTCGGGCTAGTTAGGACAGAGTTATTTTTGGTGTCCACATACGAGAACGGTGGAGTCGCGTGCGGCAAGGGCGAGGATGTCGGCGCAGGAGACAGTGCCGGGGCAAGCCGTCTCAAGGGCGACCTTGATCTGGTCGACAACCTCAAATCCCCGGAGGGAGTTCAGATTGGGGTTGGACCCCTTCTCACTGACTATGCTGCTGCTGTTGTCCAGTAGCACGGATGCATCACACCCCTATACACAGAAAGAAAGAGGATGTCAGAACAGGTTGGTGGATAATTAGGCATGTGGTACTGTATAGATTGGGTAGTTTGGACACATTCAACGAAATAGTAGTGTTGATTGGCCAGGTACATGCATCGAGTGAAGGAAGAGCTCCATTTGTTGTGCACTTAAATTAAGCAGTCACCATTTTTTTGGGGAAAAAACCACTCATGGTATGGACTCGATTATGTCACCGAGACAATAAGTAGTGCGGGCATTGTAGGTAGGCTATCTTATAATTGGTGAAAACTAAAAAATTAACGTAAAACCCACCTATTCTTCCATGTTCCGCATGACACGATTTTCAATGCCAATGACAAATATAGCAAAGGTTAAAAACTGGACACTTGTAGAGCTAAGCATTCAAACAGCTGAAGTTAACGAGTAAAATGCACTGATATCATTTAGTCATAGACACACAGTAAACTATGTATTCTGCTGTGCTTCATTGTAGGAACTATGTTCAGCAAGCATCATTGTATCATTGTAGAAACATTTAAAGGATACTGCAGCAAAGAGGAAGCAAAAACCTTGACAAAGCAGTCATGGAAATGCAGCCTGACCAAGGATGCTGCCATCCTGGTCTCCTGGGCAACAGCCTGTGCCACGATGGATTGCACAATTTCCTTTGCCTTCGGGCACGAGTGGTCGTAAAACTGTGGGAATAAGCTGTACCATGGGTTGGCACGAACGGTGCCTGCAAGGAGGAGTGGATAGACAAGGCAGAGCACAAGCAAACCACCCATGGAAGTCGCCATGTAAGTAAGTCCTTTGCTGCACTACGTTACAAGCAGAAGATAGTTGCTGGTTGTTTGCTTCTAGTTCTCTTCTTGTGGGTGATGATATGTGGGCATTGGGTGGTTTATATAGCAGGAGGATGGGGCGCATGTAGGGAATGGAAAGAAGGGTGGTTTCCGGGAGAGGTCTGAGATGCAGCATGGCAGCTGGGTTGTTAGACAATGCGTATATAAGAAGTGAGCTACTAGGCACTGTTTTCAACTGCTTGGCCATTAATTCTTCTATCAAGTAACTCCAAAGGTTTAAATCATCTAAAGTATTCATCTGATTTTCTTCGAAAGCGTGCTATGTCTTAATGTCTTGTTTTGGTCATCATTTCTAGTGCAAAGCTACTCGAAGATTAAGCTTTGGTGAACAATTGTAGATCAAGACATTTCTCAGACAAGTTTAATCCTATTACATATTTTACTGAGAAGCTAAAATACAAGTGTACATTGTAACACTGATGAAACATCTTAGAGCTATCATCACTTGCGGAACAACCATTCCTGTGAAATTTTGACAAATTGCAAGCATGGGGTGCTGAAAAGAGAAGCTTTGGTAACTACATGTCCACATGTACACTGCAATCTTCAACAAACATATCCATAGACCATAGTTTTTGTGAATTAATCACGCAAGGTTGTGGTCATGCAATTTCACCCCTTGTGAATATGAATGCTACACTATAAGGCAGCTACTATCTTACAATAGACCAGCCACATCCTTCAGTTTAACCTTTTGCCTCACGGTAGGCCGTAGAACCACCCCGAACAAGTCACAAGTCTCTAGGAACTCTCCCTACACATGACAATATGTGAAACCAAGCTGCCAAAGTACAAAAGAAGGCTTAACCAAAAGCGAAAGTTTTGCTTCCTAATTAATACTGCTACTTTTGTAGTTTGTTATACACAAGAGTAGTTACAGGTCGGAGGGTACTAGTTAATGCTAACACCGTATTAAGGAGATTTTCTTATTATTGGTGATCATGGGAACAGGGATTCGTGTCCCACGCCTTTGGGGATAAAAGTACGCCGCTACACCTGCGTGGCACCTTAAGTAAAATACAGATTTTCGATGAAGGGTAATGTCTAAGATCTTTAGGACATTATTGTTGTGTCTTGTCGTAGAATCATACCAAATTAGGTTAACTTTCCTACCTTACTGAAACTTTTTGATGGTTCATCTAATTTCCGGGCCAGAGAACGTGTGTAACATGTAACATGGTGCCTGCCTTCTGTACAGTCTTGGGCTTATTTCCCTAGCTAACACACGTGCATGGATGCTGATCAGGTCAAAGGAGATGTGCGATATTGTACCAACTTTGGAAGACACAGGATGCGTGATGATTCTGCGTTAGGTGCTTGCATGGCCTACATTCATGTCGGGAGCAGGTTCCTGGAGCTGGAAGTACTTTCAACTGTTCCAAGGCTTTGTCACGGGCCCAGCAGTCCTGTTCTCCTGTCCAGCGCTTAGCAGTGACCGTTTCTTGAAGAAAACAACAGCGTGCCACAAAGCAAGAGTCTCAGAGACTTGCATATGACTTGCAGGTATGTTCATGCTACCTGTATGTATGTGAACTGTAATTGTTGATTACGGATATTGTTACAATAGAGGTCTTGTAATTTTTATGCAAATTAATATCCTAGCTCTTAGCATAGGTCGAATGAGCATAAAAAAAGTTCATACTGAAGTGAGCTAGGAGTTCACAACTTTGTATCGAGCAGCATTTTGCACTGCATCCTGTTTCTTTTAGGATCCTCTATCCCCTATAGCAGCCAGAATCGAACTGTATTTGTCATTTCCATGGCTCTTTCTTTTAGAATCTTCGATGACTCTTGTTATTTATGGCTTTCATGTATGATTCTACTTTCTACCACCAGAAATACTTGGTTCAACCAGTATTCTCTAGTCTTCTCACTGTAGTTGTTGGGTTGGCCATGTGGGGTTACCGAGAGAACTATATAGCAAGAGTCAAGAGCAAGTTATATGTCTCAGAAGAGACCATAGAGTCAGACTTGGCGTGTATCCCTACGGCTACAAACCTTGGGAGTAAACTAAAGTGACATAAGCAAGACTACCTGCTCATTTGAATTCTTCTGTGTTAGGATGATCCTGATTCATTATTGTTTCCTGTTTCCTCATTGTTCAATTCTTAACAGCATACGGGTAACGGGTCATCCTTACTGTGGAAGAGAAAGCAAAAAATCTTGAATAGGCCCACACATTTCTTAGAAGTTAACCAACACAATTTTTCCAATGGAATTGAAGATAATCCGCCAATGATTTCTTACAACTTGTTCCCCGAATAAAGGACTTTGCAGCTAAGTGAATGATTAGAGTGCATTAATGTATTGTGCTGATCTTCACTTTACCCCAACCACAATCTGCTTAAGCGAGCTTTTGTTTAGATATGACATGATTAAGCAAAGCTCTTTTCAACTACTCTATTATTTTTCTCTCAATGGTTTTTTTGGCTTCCCTATGTAGCTTCACAGTTTTGGTAGGTCCGATCTAACCTTTTCCTTGCTGTTACACTTACTCTGTGAAGCATGGAAGACTTTTGACATGTGTTCTGAAAAGAGCAAGTATTTAATGAGATACATTGGCATAGTTGCAGACCATCGCTATTATAAGAGTAGATCACTGAAGAAGACAAGTTGATCACTGCTTTATTGACGATTAGAGAAGGCCCCTTAGCTTCCAAGACATGGTTAAAATTTATTTTCATCCATGCTCTGTTTTCTACTTTTCTGAAGTGTGGTTTGCTCGACTGAGAAGGGAGTGATGTGCTTCGAAACAGCACATTATGCAATGTGTTGTGTGAATGTTTGACACTGTGGCTGCGTACCTGCTGTGTCACGTTACATTTCACAAAAAGAATCATAAAAAAGAATAACAGTTTTGATAATTCTTAGTCGATTGAGAATTAATCTTAGTCGAGTTTTGGACCATTGGATTGCGTTGTGATTCGTGCCGCCTGTGAGTTAGAGATGGTTTGCAATGGAGATTCATCCAGTTGCATATGGGTTGCATGAGATTTTCTTAGTTGATTGTAACTGAGAAAAATCTCTATCGTGCTAGCTTAGGAGTTGCACATGAGTTGCAAAAAAACGAGACCTATGGGCTCTAGCACCCAAGGCATATTTTTATAGAAGGAGGGAGCTGCGAGAAACAACCGCGGGCTCGAGACTCGAACCCGGGTTGCTGGGGCTAGCGAGCTACTCCAGTGCTACTAGCCACCTGACCCTCTGGTCATCTGTAGTTGCACATGAGTTGCAGCTGAGACTTAGGTAACGTTACCAGACTAGATTTACGCGCTTTTATTTTTTGGCTGAACCGGTAGTGGACAAATGTGATGTCCCCGTGGTGCTGTGTATACCATAATGCACCAGCAGTTAGTACTCTCATCAAATCGAATCCATCCATGAATGCGATCTTTGACACTTTGGTAGCACATAGTATGTCAGTAGGCATATATATGATTTTGTTAACAAAAACATAGTACCCTTATGCCTATTTATCTATCTACTCCACATCAATCAATCAATAATTGTAGTAATCACAATCAAATTGCCCATGACAGATTTTGAAGTAAGCAAAGTGTGTATTAATTAGAAGTTATAATAATGTAAGCCAATAGAGCTAGAACTAGTGTACTAATACAACTTAAAAAATACAATGCTGCTACAGCATAGTGTACCAACCAACTAATCCTCGTTCATCTGCTTCCTTCTGGCTGTGTCTGTACGGCCTTTTTCACCTGCCCCAGCCGGCAACTAGTTATTGTACATGGAATCTGGATAAACCTGCAATTGACGTTGAGTTTGATTACTGCACATCAATCATATGGGACCTAGCTACTTATTCATGTTGATATTCATTCATCTTTTTAGGTCAAGGCTCATAATCCTCATCTGCTAGCTGTTGGTTGCTAGTGTAGGCAATATTTAACGAGTCCTTTAATTAGCTATATGCTTTGTAGAAATGGCATATACATCTATAGAAGACACGCACTTGAGGTCTTAATAATTACCTTATGATTAGATTAATTTCTTTCAAAACTTCTTTGAGTTAAATCATTGTATGTAAAGTAAAGTTGGTTTTTATTGATGAACCAGGAGTTTCACTTAAAAAAATTCAGTTGAAAAGTTACAAACTAGTTCGGCACTTTTGTCTTTGTTCCCGAGGTGCCTGCAATGATGAGAACCTGAGTCGACCTAACACACTTTACATATTTAGTTTCGCACACATATCATTATTTCCCTTTCTGCTTTGGAGTAGTTCTTAGGTACACCAAAATCTACCTTCTAAAACTTAGCAGAAGAAATGTATTTGAAAGCTCTAAAATTACGAAAAAGTACGCACATAGCTATTGGTTAGAAACTTAGGCATGTACATTTTCGGAAAATAAGATGACTAGTTGTGATCCAGGTGAAAATGCGAAAACAAGTGTTCTACCATTTAAGTTTTAGCATCCTCATTTCTATGAAATTTAACAATTTTTGGTACTATATATATTTGTGTGTGATTTTTTCTGACTTTTTAAAAATTACAAATAATTTTTGTGCTAAATTTTAGGAAGTGTGTACAACGGGAGCTAGGTCTATTCTGATTCTAGTACTCCCTCCGTTCACTTTTGTAAGACATTCTATTTTTTTTTGAAAATACACGTATCTAGACATATTTAGTGTGTAAGTTCACTCATTTTCTTTTCCTTGTTGCTTCTGTTGTTCAGGGCATTGACTACTAACGAATAATAAGTTATCAAGTTAGGTATATTTTTTCTCTAGCAGTTTGTTTTCCTCTTTTATGATGTATAAGACCGCATGATTGAACTTGTTATTAGTTGGCTACCCATATATGTGCATCTTAGATGTACATATATATGTGTACCGGTTGTGAACTATTATCCGTCTGTATCCCTATGCTGCTCGATCGATCAATGAAGCTAGCGGCCTTTTCCTCCGACAGCGATGGGTATATCCACTGTGCGGTTGCTCATGACCGCTAGCTTGCTTAATTGCTACCTTGATCTAGAAAGACCGGCCGGCTGCATGCTGTAGTACTACACTGCAGCCACTAGCCAGATGTTACCTACCTAACGATCCAAAAGAACGAACTAATAATTAACCTACTACAAAAGTACCAACGAAGATGATAAACATGCTTGACTTTTCCCATTCTTCGGAAGATCACTAGTTTTTTGTTTCGAGATTCCTCAAAGTTGTGATTCATGTATTTCTCCAGAAAAGTTCTTTAGATTCCCCCAACTCCCCAAGTAGTGGAAATATACTTGCAGGCTTAATTTTGAAGTTGGGGAGCTCAACAGTAACAATCGATCTGGGATTCCACATTACGCACAATCACACTTGTTTATTGAAAAGATGAGACGGCAGAAACTCCACGTACAATTCAGCACACACACACACACATAGCAACATTTATCAGTAGCTCAGTGGAAGTTGTTGAGCCTCCTGCAGTTCTTCCTGATCTCCCCGTGCGACCCGGTGAGCGGCATGATGTTGCCCATGTTCACCATGGACTGCGCAAAGTGCTGGAAGAAGAGGTGCACGTCGTCCGCGTACGCCTTGACGAGCGCCGCCGTCTCGGCGCTCTTGGTGAGCAGGACCTCGTCGGAGCTGAGAAGGCCCCTGCCGGCCAGGATGTTCTTGAAGTAGAAGTTGTCGAACTTGGTCGAGGTGACGACGTCGAGCGGGAAGAGGTTGTTGTCGCCGCCGGAGCGTGGGCAACCCTGCCTGAGCTGCGCCGCGTAGGACACGTCCAGGGTGCTGTCGGCGAGGCCGTTGCCCGACTGGTTGTACAGCCTCTGCCGGAAGCTGGTGCAACGGGACAGGCCGATGGTGTGGCCACCGGAGAGGGCGACGACGTCGACGACGTTGAGGCCGAGGCGCTTGAACTTGGTGATGATGGTGGGGAGGGTGTTGTTGGGGGCGGGGATGCCGTTGTTGGAGCCCTGGATGCTCGCGCCAAGAGAGTCCCTCCGTCCGAGTGGCACGTCCCAGTACGGGCCACCAACCTGCAGGCCAATTATTTCCACCAATGTCACTCACACATACTGTGGCTGCATTGAGTTCAGCTAGCTCGTGCTAAGAGGAAAGGTGGTTTTGGTTTGTCATACAAGGATGGTGGAGTCGCGGGCGGCGAGGGCGAGGATGTCGGCGCAGGAGACGGTGCCGGGGCAGGCGGCCTCAAGGGCGGCCTTGATCTGGTCGACGACCTCGAATCCCCTGAGAGAGTTCTTGTTGGGGTTGGAGTCCTTCTCGCTGACAATGGTAGTGCTGTTGTCCAGCAGCACGGACGCGTCGCATCCCTACAATCAGAGAGGAAGATCGTACGAGAAAATTGAAGTACATCAGATTAGGTTAGGGAAATGCTGGAAATAGCAGATAGATTAGGCACATGCGTTGAGTTAACGTTTGCATGGATAACAGCATCATTTGGATTAAACAATCATGGTAGTACGCGACTCGATTATGCCACCAAGACAAAATAAAGTGGTTCTCACATGCATGGGTAGTGTAGGTAGGCTATCTCATCACTGGTAATAAACAGTTAGCCTAAAAACTAGAGATTCTTCCATGCCGCGCTCTAGCGAGACCTTTTCCCGATAGCTAGGTGCAATTATAGCAAAAGTTTAAAGGTGAAAGCTTTGCATGTTTAGTTATGTGTTCGAGCACCCAAAGATAACGAGCAGAATGCAAATCTTGTTGTGTGCTAGTCTAAAGTAAGAGATTTGCTGAAGCGCATTGCAAATTTGCATGCATGTAATGAACCGAACACTACAGCAGAGTGGAAGCAGAGTATTATACCTTGACGAAGCAGTCATGGAAATGCAGCCTGACGAGGGATGCCGCCATCCTGGTCTCCCTGGCGACGGCCTGCGCCACGATGGACTGCACGATCTCCTTGGCCTTGGGGCACGAATGGTCGTAAAACTGTGGGAAGAGGTTGCCGCGGACAGCGCCGGCGAGGAGGAGAGGAGACACGAGGCAGAGCACCACCAGGCAACCCATGGAAGTCGCCATGGATATGGATCCAAGGAAAACCTACTCTGCCGTGCAGTACGTTGCAAGTGATGAGAGAAGAGCCTAGTTGATTGCTTGTTGTCGTGGGTGGTGAGATGAGGCGGGCACGGGGGTGGTTTATATAGGACGGGGATGGGACGTGTGTAGGGGCCGGGAGAGAAGGGTGGTTTCGAGAGCAGGGCACAGAGGACGGGTGGTGAGATGGAGCTGCTGGCTGGGTTGTTAGGCAATCCCGTTCGACAGGGTGCTTGTTTTTCAACTGCCTCAGCAATAATTCTTCCATCAAGGGCAACTCATCCCCAAGTTCCAAAGTAGCCTCAATGCAAGAGCTACTATAGTAGTAGTGTTCCCCATTTTTAGTGTCTTGAAGATTAAACTTCGTGAATGCAGATCCATTATTGCAATTTGTAGGTCATCGCATGTGTCTCACTTTAATCCCAACCATAATTAGGCCTCGAGGTACACGTGTCATATGTGAAATCAAGCTTATAAAGTACGTAGTACAAAAAGAAAAGGCATATATGTAGCCAGGCTTTCCTTCCGAATTTGTTATACGCGAGTATGGGACGTTACAGCTCGATCGGACGGTCTCAATTGATTAGTGTAAGAGTGCATGTGTGTTTTCTTAATGCTGCTAAGGAGCCATAATTCACGACACTAAACTGGGAATCGTATATACCGGTAGCATATGGTGGAATCATCATCACCATCACACACATATATATAGTGACATTTTGCAATACAATTTGGGTAAATCTTGGCTGGAGAATTTAGACTCTAGTCTCTTTGATTAGATGGTTTTCTTTTTCTTTGTAAATACTGTATAAAAAAATGAAGTACATAGTTGTTATTTTTCTAAAAATACAATTTAGCCGAATGTGGACAAATGGATTAAGAGCAACATGTAGCCCTTTATATAAAAAATGTAAATATCATATTTAAAAGATTCAGCAAATTCTGATTTCTTTTTCTTAAGAGTTACATAAAGATGATTTCTATGAACGTGTAAAAACTTATTGATACAGGAAAATCACAAACATGTGGCTCTAAGTACACATAAAAAAAAAAAAAATTCCTTGTTTGGTCTTTGCATTTGTATTTTTCATGTAGGTCACAAATGAAAAAAAAATTGATGAAATTTTACATGTACATAATGGAAATGCATGTGTACATGCATGATTTTTTCTTGAAATGTTTTAACTGAAAAATGAAGTTTTCATTTTTTTTTCAAAAATTAGGCTACATGGAGGTCAGGCTCCATTTGAAGTTTCAGTTTTTGTCTCGCGGTACACATTATTTGAATTGATGCACCACCCACTTCACTGAAACTTATAAAAAAAGCTTAAACGCTCCCTCTCACGTCTATTCTAGGCTTTAGATGTGGATCTATGGAGATCACCGACATTTTTTAATTAAATATTGTGTTTGTCAGGTCAGGTATTGAATTTGAGAAATTTTGGTTTGACACCGTATTGAATTTGATGCACTAGCCAGTTCATCCAGATGTCCGAAGTAGGCGAGAAATATATTTCAACACATACGACAATGCTAGCACGTATGTATATCATCCTCTAAAACATGTGAACTGAAGATGAGAAAGTAGGAAGAAGGCGTTGGTCATCAAATTAAGTAGAGGCTTTGCTTCCAAATCAATCATGCTACTTTTGTTATATATGCAAAGTATGCACCGCATGGTTACACAGGTCGACAAGCATATATTTTTTGAACAGGGACCATTGGCTGGCTAAACTAACACACGGTTCTCATGCATGGATCTGGGTTGGAACCTGCCCCGATGAGGTCAAAGGCCGGAGGACGCATGCGCGATGATGTAAACACGCATATGCACGAACTCGATCTGTACGTACTACAGATTCGGGCGAGGAGCAGGTTCATTCGCGGAAGGAGACTTGTTCCAACTGTCGCAGCCTTTGTACTTGTGCGTGTAGCCGTTTCTTCAAGGAAACAATTCAAACAACTACTGCAGGGTTGTTACCTTCAGATACTGGCTGACATATACGCAGATCCACCGTGTGATGTTTTTTTTTCAACAACCGGCCGGCAGAAACTCTGCATGTTCACTATAAAAAAATTGATAGTTTTTTAATGCGATAAAAAACATTCAGTGCCCAGCATTATTAAGTAAATAATGACAAGCAACGTAAGTGCCGAGCATAAGGACATCTCCAGTCGCGTCCCTAATAAACTGTCTGACAACAGCGGGAGAGAGCTACTAGGGGCATCCCACTTGTTACCACCATATTGGTATTGGGGGAGCCAGCACCACTTATATGGTCCTCCCAAAAGATTTTTTTTATTTTGAATTTGATATCAAAACATACATAGTTTCGGCCATAAATTCAAAGTCCCCGCTACCAAAACGCAGCGAAGTCAGATTTGTGTTCCTCCCTACCTATTCTCCTCTTATATTCAAACCATAGCGGCATATTTATTAGAAGGTAGCCAAAAAACACTTTCCGTTCGATTGCAAATAATCAACCAATGATTTATTACCACTAGTTCCACGACTACCTTTTTTTTTGAAACATAGTTCCATGACTACATGACTTAAACAACTATGAAGAGAGAGGCTAATGTACATTATCCTGATGTCCTTTTTTACCGAACCTCAATCTGCGTGTAAGCAATCTTTAAAACAAACACATCACATAGCAATGCCATTAAATTACTTTGTCTTTTCCATGTGTATTCTTTTGTTTCCCTATTTCATAATCGTAGTAGCTCAAACCTTACCATTTTTTCTTCATGCTCACATATATGTGTACTCGGTTAAGCATGCAAGACTTTTGACCTGAGTTGTGACATAGAACAAGTATTTAATTAGATCCCTTGGTACAGAAGCCTACAAATGAAAACGTTAATTGTTGTAGATCATTGTTATGATGGTAGTTGATCATACAAGAAGACAACTGGACAAGTTGGTGAATACTTTGTTGACTATTAGCTAGCAAAGCCCTTGGCTTCCAATGCAAGAAGATGGTAAATATGTTCATGATCCTTTCCCCTTTTCTAGTGTTTTTGTTGATCGAAAAAGAAGGGAGTGGTATGCATTTTATCCCTATGCTTCTAGAAAATAACAATTTACGAAATCTCTCATGAGGCTGACGAATATTTCAGTCTGGCTGCAAGCCGACCATGCATGTTACGTTAAACTTTGCATAGCAGAAAAACTTTTTGAGGTAAGATGTGCTATGTTTACATCACTACAATGTGTGAACGTACGGTGGTCACTCTGCAATGCTTAGGACAAAGTGTAGAGACATTCTTTTTTATCGCAAACAGGAACAAAAATGCAAACAAAAGACTCAATGAAGCATGCTTTAGATTCCTAAAACGTTAGCAGATACCTTCTTGAAACATTTGTTTTGAACAAAAGAGACAATATCGTCTTATTTTATTTTATAATGTAGAACATTATTGACCGTTTCATTTGCGGGAAACCGGCAAAAACCACTACAAAATGCATCATTGTCGACATGGAACACAACCATATGGAGCACCACCAGCTGATCAGGCCACACTCGCACAACTCACACATGAGTTGTCACTTGAAAGATTCCGCCGAGGCTGCCATCGAGCGCCACTCCTCGTCGAGGCAGTTACTCCGACTTTACCTTCAACAACCATCGACGAAGCCCTTGCTACAAACAATGTCGAAAACCATGGGGGGCCCTACCAAAAGTTTGTCACACGTGCCAACGACGAGCTTCGTAAGAGACATATGTTTGGTTTGTGTTGACCAAGTCCTCCACAAAAGACCAGCGGTTTCCGTCACTGTCTAGACTCGGTCCTTTGTACCTCGGACTCCACAGTGACAAATCAAAGCGCGAAGGAACCTATGGAGCAAGCAAAAAAAAAAACTGACTATCGAAGCCCGTGCCATGACACAAACTCTGCTAGATGCATCATCACTGCCAAACTACTCGCAACGCCCTCGGACAGCTGTCCCCGCAACAAGCCATCCTTCACTAGTCCCATGGCCATAGTCGACTCCGAGACAATGTCCGTAAGAGGATAAAAACGCATGAACACATCCATCAATTGATCATGTGGATATGATGTTTCCCTTCAAAGTCAAGGTTGTGGGACAAGGATAGGACCACAACTCCACCATGGCGCTTTCGAGTAAGGTTGCAACACTTGCGGGCGTCGTTGTCAAAGTTTCGACCAAAGAGAAACATATATTCCTCCCAGAGATGCCTCGACCTCCGATCGCCCGTACATGCCGACCAAGATTCGCAACCCATTGTCAACAACAGTCCATCCGAATTGGCCGAATCACCACCGATGAACGCCTTTTCCTAAGCCAAACCTTCAACACAGTAACTTTATCCAAAGCCGTCGTATCGTGGGTGATGACGTGAAACACACGTTCGTTGGGAGACCCCAAGAGGAAGGTATGAAGCAGTGCAGCAGCAAGTTTTCCCTCAGTAAGAAACCAAGGTTGTCAGATCCAGGAGGAGTAGGAGCACTTCAGAAGGTTGTTGGTGGCGCCGTTGCTCGATCACCAACGTGGAACATGCACACAACACAATCAAACTATTTTGCCCCAATGAAACAGGAAGGTTATCAATCTTCCCGTCTTGCTGTAACAAATGATTAAACGTATGGTGTAGAAAATAGTATTTAATTGCAGGAAGTAAAAGAGAATAATTGTTTGCAGTTGGTGGTTTTATCAGTGTAAAAGAATGGACCGGGGTCCACAGTTCACTAGTGGTGTCTCTCCATAAAGATAAATAACATGTTGGGTAAACAAATTACAGCTGGCCAATTGATAAAATAGTGAGCGCATGACAATGCATATAAATGACAAGATGACTATCATGATATTTAATTGGGCATTACGACAAGATACATAGACCGTTATCCAACCGCATCTATGACTAATAATCCACCGTCAGGTTAACATCCGTGTCCCCCGTTGGTATTAAGTTGCAAGTAACGGATAATCGCATTAAGTAATGTGCGTAATGTAAACAAATACATATGACCGTAGACATAGCATTGTTATGTTATCCCTAGTGGCAACAGCACATCCACAACCTTAGGCGTTGCTGTCACTCGCCCAGATTACTGGAGGCATGAACCCACTATCTAGCATAAATACCCCCTCTTGGAGTTAGAAGCATCTACTTGACAAAAACATCTACTAGTAACGGAGAGCATGCAAGATCATAAATAACATGTAACATAGATTAATAATCAACTTGATCGTAATATTCAATATTCATCGGATCCCAGCAAACACAATATGTAGCATTACAATAAGATGATCTTGATCATGTTAGGCAGTTCACAAGATCTAAACATGATAGCATAAAGTAGAGAGACAACCATCTAGCTACTGCTATGGACCCGTAGTCCAAGGATGAACTACTCACGCATCACTCCGGAGGCAGGCATGGCGATGTAGAGCCCTCCGGTGATGATTCCCCTCTCCGGCAGGGTGCCGGGAAGAGCTTCAGAACCCTCTCGAGCTAGGGTTGACGACGGCGGCGCCTCTGGAACTTTTCGTGGAATATGACTCGGGTATTTAGGGTTTTCCAGACGGGAGGAATAAATAGGCGAAAGGGCGGCGTCGGAGGCCACCCGAGGGGCCCACACCACCCCTCGGCGCGGCAGGGGGTGGGGCTGCGCCGAGCCCAGGTGTGGCCGCCTCCTGGTGCTTCTCCGTCTCTCATTTGGACTCCGTGGACGTGTCGGTGAAATAGGGACCTCCGTTGATTTTCGTCCAATTCCGAGAATATTTCCTTAACAACTTTTCTGAAATACAAAAACAGCAGAAAACGGGAACTGGCACTCTGGCATCTTGTTAATAGGTTAGTCCCAGAAAATATATAAAAATGATATGAAGTGTACGTAAAACATGTAACAATTGGTATAATATCAACATGGAACATCAAAAATTATAGATACGTTTGAGACGTATTAGTGGGCGCCCGCAATCCCTCAAGGACCAGCAGGGCACCGCCCGAGCACCCACCAGTTGAAAACGACATCGTCGCCCAAGCAACCAAAGAAGGCTTCTGAACCACCTCTAGCCGCACGGACGAGGACGCAACCAGGACTAGTCCCGACACCTCCACCCTGGTCTCCCACCGCTTCCACCAAAACCGGGAAATGTGGTGCCTCCATTGCCTTGGGAGTATGGGTCTGCCGCGACCTCAGCCAACGAGAGAGGCAACATTGACCAGATGTGCCCTACGGCTATCCTTTGGCGGCCAAGATTTGGTGCTCCGATGCCACCAGGGAGCGGCACAACAGAGAGTTGGGGAATGTCGTGTTGGACGACTATGAAATGCCGTCGGCATGCACCCTTCTTGAAACATGTACTGTATTTTTTCTGCATGGAAACATGTACTGTATTTGAATGTGACGCATGACACTTGTCTAGAACTTCTATAGATATCTCAACCTTGAAATTAGAAACCCGGGTGAATATTTTCTAAAACTAACTACTTGCTCGAAACCACCCACGGTTGAGATTTTCCAATGTACCGTGTTGAAGATTTCGACGACTCGTTTTCTTATCGACGGAAATTGATTTACTAAGTATATCGTGATAACCTAAGTACCTAACTATATGTCAAAAAAGAGTTCAGTACGCATGGAGTATAGTAATAAACGCATAGGCATGAGAGGCAGGCAAGAAAGACGACTCCTCTTTCTCAAAATCTTATATTCACTAAGCAACATCATCACATTTAAATATCTATCTACTAATATATATTAATCAAAAATCGCTTTGCCCATAGTGGCAAATAGAAAATCAATTTGCCCATAACCATACATTCCCAAGAAGGTTAAGTACGTAGATATACATAAAGCATAAAATCTAGGATAGATAATAGCTAGTGCTAGTGTAGTACATCTATTTTTTTAGCAGAGCTAAGGAAAAAAAAGAAAGATAGTATGGAGTACTAGCTAGTGTACCAACTACATGGCGCCCCACCCTACCCTGCCTAAACCAACCCGGTCGACTTGTCCGCTTCCATCTGGGGCCTTTTTCACCTGCCCCGCCCGGCTACTGAACGTCACTGAGAACAGAATGTTGAGATAACAACTTCCGTGATCAAACGAGTCAAGTTTGATGTGTGCGTGTGAACTATATGTTCGTCGGCTCATGTTGTTCTTCTCCTTTTAAGTCAAGGCTCATAATCGTCGTCAACCCCTCTTGACCTGCTATAGTTGTTGGTTTATATCTAACACAACGGAGTATGTGCTTTTTATTTTGTGATTGTTGACCTTGGCATATATAAGCACTTGTTTTTTTTTGCGGGCAAGCATATATAAACAGTTAATCACCCTGTTTTTGGGATTGAATAAATATACGCTCAAAGCATTGCACGAAGGCGAGATGCATATGGAACTTCGCCCTGTGGTGTTGGTGTCCGTTGTATGGTTTTTCCCAGTTTCTCCCACGAATAAACCGGGCACCTTCTTCTTAATCAATGGATAAGGCAATTAGGCAAAGTTTTTGCCTTTTTTTTTAAAGCATACGTAACTTTGAGTCTTTGACACAGTGACAGCTTGGTCCTTGATTACAAAGACCGTACCTATGTTATACATCTTTTTTAAACATATTGCAAGCAAAATTTATAACAAGACCTTGCCCTAGTGATCGTGGAAAATCAAAGGCATGCTAATATTTTTTATATTTTATACATCCCTTTACTATTGTGTAGACATGTTACAAACAAGATCTTGTGTCGGAGATACCGTGGAGAAGAGCTTCCTGCTGTAAAGTGCAACAGAGTACCTAGAGTCCTAGACCGGGACTGAAAATGAGAGAGTTATCCTGGCTAACTTTCAGGGATGACGTTAAGCAATTGACAAGAGAAAGTGACTAGCTATGATGAGCCCGATCGATTTAGTACCTGCTTTCATCATGCGCATATAACCTTTTCTTCTTACACCGATGTGTTATATGGTTGATCATCACCAATAGCCAGGTGCTCCTAAATATCTGGACAGATGTTACCTAACACTATAACTAGCGATCGGACGAGCTCTAGTTACTAGTACCAGATTAAGATCATATAGAAACTAGCCAGATTAGCTGTTTCTTACAATTCCACAAACAACGATGTGATCCTGATCCATAAACAGACGGAAAGAGTACGTTTGTCAAAACATGAACCGTAAGAAACGCGCGGCCGCGGCCGTCCGGCCACCTAGAATTCTCGGCGCATCCTTTAATGCCGGCCGTGTCGACTGTTTCTACACCGACTTTGAGACTGTTGTCGCCTCGTCGGATCAACTGCTGCAGTGCTGCTACAGGTGAAGTTGCTATCGCTGAACAGGTTAGCTATCCGGCTATATTGCTGCTATAGGTGAAGTTGCTAGCTACGAGATGAGTGGTCATCGTCGTTGTCTCATTCAACGAGTTAGAGCATCTCCACTCGGAACCCCAAATCCGGTATCCAAACTACAGCGACCGGACAGACCCCAAATGTTGTGCTCTACAACCATAATGTTCAAATATTGACACCCAAATACATGCAAGCAATGCACGTCGATCATACAACTAGTTTCGAGTCTTGATAAATAGTTCAAATCAACTTATTACAACAATTAATTGTATCTAAACAAATAAAAGTAGCCGGGCATAAGAAAAGTTCATATTATTCGGAACACAAATCCATGCAAATTGAAATTCACCGCTTTCCCATGAAGACATACATATGCTCCACCGGATCATTGAGTAGTTGGGTGTGCACTTGTTCATCTCGAAGTTGTCGGTACATTTCAAGAAAGTGCATGACATGCTCTGCTTCTTGTTCAGGTAGGTGGACATGTTCTCCAGGTTTCTCAAAATCATTAGTGCGAGCTGCCCCTTCTCCCTCGTCCTCCACAATCATATTGTGTAAAATTACACAACAAGTCATGACATGCCTAGTATCTCCGAATCCCACATCATTGCGGCTCCACGGACTATACCCCAACGAGCTTGCAGCACACCAACGGGCGGCCTCCTCGTCTCCCTCCTGAAACATGTCATCGTCGCTAGACCCATCGATAAACTCGTTGTACATAAACTCATCTACGGCGGAGTAATCATGCATACTCATCGTCGGAGGAAGAATCCATGCCTACAAATATATAAACTCAATCACAAACCGGCTCCAACAATTCGACAAACACTTTGAGAGCGAGGTGGATGGAGAGCGATGTAGAACGTATCGTAAATGGAGACTGCAGGCCTGGTTTCTGCGGCGGCGGGGCATCGGCGAGCGTCTTGAACTGCGGGGAGGTGGCGGAGGTTCGGGGAGGCGGCAGATATACGACGGGAACAGCGGCGGAGCAGAGAGGTGGGCGGAATGTGAGCAGCGCGGAGGAAGAAGAGTTGGTTCCGGTCGAATTGAGGGGAAAAATGCATGGGTCCGCTATTCCAAGGTCGACGTGGCGGACGCGTCCGGGCCGCCCCAAACCCTCCCCACATATGGACTGGTTTTGGGTTTTGCCGGACCGCCCGGTCGTTTGGGATAGATTTGGAGGCATTATTTGGGTCATGTATTTCAGCCCAAATGCTGTCCGAGTGGACCGCCCGGTCATTTGGGATAGGTTTCGGGCCATGGTTGGAGATGCTCTTAGCTAGCTATGGTGCGCGGCGTGGTACTATTATTCAAAACAAAACATGCAAAAAATATCGAACGTTATGGTGCCAAGCATGAGAGTTCACGCTGCAACACTGGGATGCATGCAGATGTTGCGTCCTAGGCTCCTAGCGTTATCCTAATCCAAATACTTGCTAGAACCAAGCTAGATTGTTGTTCGTGATAATCTTTAACAATCGATCTCTTGATTTCAAAAAAAAAAAAACAATCGATCTCTTTTGGCACGCAGCTTCTGTCACATCGTCATCTACTGATCTCATGGGATGGCACTCACTGGTTCATTGGTAGATACAGATGTCGCATGGAGGAGCTAGGGTTTCCTATTAATTTGTCTATGAGCCACACATGGGTGCATCCTCAATAATTCACTTGAGGTGTTGCTAAAGGCGTGACACACGTTGATATTTCGATAAAGTGAAGAATACATGAGGAGATCGAAAAGGTAAAACCATTATTCACGACCGTTTTCTGTATTCTACTGACTGTCCAGCATGCACGTGCATGTTGTTCTTCCACGTCATTCAACAGAACAAGAGGCAACTAATGATGTCTTCTCTACGCCGGAGATCACTTTACAGTTTACACGCCTCCCCTCTTTTTCTTTCCCCTTATTACACAATAAAATGCAAAAAATATGTTGTCCTAAAAGTTGATGAATCATTATTTATCAGAAGCTTAAATAACTAGAGTTAACTGCTAGTGAGGAGGGATTATATATGAACCTTGACCTAAAAAACAGATCGAACAAGATGAAAATATTTTTTGAGTCCAAAAGTCAAGTCGTTGTCTAGGTTCCAGGGGCAGTTGCCGGCGGGGGCAGGTTAAAAAGGGACCGGATGGAAGAAGCAGACAAATAGAACATCTGAAAACGTTCACTACAGGAATCCGTCAAGACGCCGACGGCTCGGCCGTCGGCGTATACCCTACGGTCGTCGGCGTAAGGATACGCCGACGGACGCCGTCGGCGTCTCGCCGTCGGCGTTTGCGACCGTCGGCGTACCCAACCGGCCGTCGGCGTATGAGAACCCCGTCGGCGTACGTTGTGGTGGGCCCCACAAGACGGCATCCGGCCGTTCCGCCAGCCCTCATACGCCGACGGCAATGCCGTCGGCCTTTGCGTTCCGCCGTTTTGTCAGCTCCTCATACGCCGACGGCAATGCCGTCGGCCTTTGCACGCAATTTTTTTTGAATTTTTTTAAACTTTTTTATTTTTTTTTATTTCGAAATTTCTAACTCAGCTACATACTAAATATCTAATTACACACTTAATCATAGGTCAAAGTAATTAGGCTGGTCAAAATTCCCGTTCGGTCACCCATCCTCAAATTGCTCCAGCCCAAGCACGCTTAACTTTTGAGTTCCTTCAAGATTAGCTTTCAAATAAGAAATGAGAACTTACTCATACTTGTATCATATCAATCATATTAACCCCTGAGTTATGATGTTACACTTTTTCATTATTTAAATTTAAAAAATTCATTTGAATAAGTAACAATGATTATGTAATGGTATATTTTGAATAAATGACAATAAAATTAATTTTACTTTTATTTCCTTTTTACATTTAATATGGAATAATTCATATCTTTAATTCCGTTAATCGAAATTTGAAAAATAAAATGTCTATGTCAATTAGAAAAATGAGAGGAATTCAAATATGACATCCATATCATCCTTTGCATTGTATAAACATCGATGGTTTTAGAAAATTGATCTCTTTCGATGAATAGTCATGTTGGCCATTTGGACTCTTTTTTGAAAAAAAATCAAATAAAGTGAAAAAACCCTAAAAAAAAAAGGTATCCTCTGGCATTGAGTTATTTTATGTGTACTAGTTGTTATTAAAAATGATAAACTTCTTTTTTTACAAATTGTTCAAAAAATGCTTCACAAAAAGGTCTATCATCTTTAGACATGTATAGGTTTCGCGCCAAATGACCAAGTTATGACCATCACTTTGCCATAGTTTGTGATAATGTGTCCATATTTGAAACATAGGTGTGCCTTGGTATGCCAAACATTGTTGCCAAAAATAATTTCCAAATTATTTTCATAAATATCATTTTCCATGTTTTAAGTGCCAAAAATGACTTTTGTTATGGAGGAAATACCAAAAATATGTTGCAAAAGGCACCCATCTTATTGTCACAAAGGGTACTACATATTTTATGGATAATACCCAAGTATTAGAAATTTTCTCGATTTTTACCAAATTATTCCTATTTAAATGACTTTATGCCGATTTTCCAAAAGTAATTGAAATTTGAACTACAAGTGTGTGATAGTTTGGTCTAATTTTTTTACAAAAATCATTTTTAGGTACACAAGTAGTGACTTTATCACAGAAATATCGATAGTTTTGAAAAATGTGACCCCTTTAAATGAATAGGCACGACGGTTATTTTGACCTTTTTTCACAAAAATAAAAAAATTGAGAAAATACTCAAAAAATGAATTCTTTTGACATGGAGTCCTTTTATGTGTACTAGTTGCTAGCAAAAATGATAAACTTGAGTTTTGACAAATATTTCAAAAAAATGCTTCACAAAAAGGTCTATCATCTATAGACATGTATAGCTTTCGCGTCAAATGACCAAGTTATAGCCATCCCCATGCCATAGTTTGTGATAATGTATCCATACTTGACACATAAGGGTGTCTTGGTGTGGAAAACATTGTTGCCAAAAACAATTTCCAAAATATTTTCGTAAATATCATTTTCCATTTTTAAGTGTCAAAAATGACTTTTTAATTAAGCAAATACCAAACATATGTTACAAAATGTCATGTGCATGGTGAAAAAGATTTTATGGATGTAATATTTGGATTCCTCTCATTTTTCTAATCGATTTAGACATTTAATTTGTTAAATTTCGATTTACGGATTTAAAGATATGAATTATTTCATATTAAATGGAAAATAGAAAAAAGTAGACGCCGACGGCCGCCGTCGGCGTATCAAAGTAGACGCCGACGGCCGCCATCGGCGTATCAATGCCGTAAAGCCCCGTCTGCGTGCCGTCACGGCGGGTCTTGTACGCCGACGGCATTGTAAACGCCGACAGCAGCCGTCAGCCTATGTCGGGCTACGCCGACGGGGTTTTTACGCCGACAGCCGCGTTCGCGGCTTCCCTAGCTCGCCTTGTACACCGACGGCCCCGACATTTGGCCGTCGGCGTATAAGTCGGCCGTCGGCGTCTTGTGACTTTCCTGTAGTGCTTGTATGGGCCCTGTAATATAGGTCACCCGTATTTCTCTTTTTTTCCTCCTTACCTGTATTTTCTTTAAGACGTGGTGCACTGGTACTAGCTGGCTTACATGATTAAATCCAGAATGACCGAATGAGTACGTTTGTCAAGCAGAAACCGTTATGTAATCCGGCCACCAAGAATTCCCGGCGCATCCTTAATGCCCGGCGACTGTTTCTACACCTACTTTGACACTGTTGTCACCTCGTCGGATCAACTTCTGCTACAGGTCAAGTTGCCATCGCTGAGCAAGTTAGCTAGCAATATTGCTGCTACAGGTGAAGTTGCTAGCTACGAGATGAGTGGTCGTCGTCGCTATCTCACTGAGTAAGTTAGCTTAGCTATGGCAGCGCCGCGGCATGGTAGTATTATTCAAAACAAAAAATGCAAAAAAAATCGAACGTTATGGTGCCAATTAGCATGAGAGGTTCAGACTGCAACACTGGGATGCAGATGTTGCGTCCTAGGCTGATAGCGTTATCCTAATCCAAATGCTCCCTCCATTTCTTGATATATTGAAATAATGTGTCTAAGGTTTTTGACACGAATATTACGACATCGACAGTTGCATGCGGTGAACTCATTTTTTTCCTGGAAAAAAACCAAGAGAGAGGAGTGCCTAATAGCCACAAATTGGAAACAACCGTCAAATCCCTCCGTTCCAGATTATGAGCCACACATGGGTGCATCCTCAATAATTTGTCTATGAGCCACACATGGGTGCATCCTCAATAATTCACTTGAGGTGTTGCTAAAGGCGTGACACACGTTGATATTTCGATAAAGTGAAGAATACATGAGGAGATCGAAAAGGTAAAACCATTATTCACGACCGTTTTCTGTATTCTACTGACTGTTTTTAGCTCCAGCATGCACGTGCATGTTGTTCTTCCACGTCATTCAACAGAACAAGAGGCAACTAATGATGTCTTCTCTGCGCCGGAGATCACTTTACAGTTTACACGCCTCCCCTCTTTTTCTTTCCCCTTATTACACAATAAAATGCAAAAAATATGTTGTCCTAAAAGTTGATGAATCATTATTTATCAGAAGCTTAAATAACTAGAGTTAACTGCTAGTGAGGAGGGATTATATACGAACCTTGACCTAAAAAACAGATCGAACAAGACGAAAATATTTGAGTCCAAAAGTCAAGTCGTTGTCCAGGTTCCAGGGGCAGTTGCCGGCGGGGGCAGGTTAAAAAGGGACCGGATGGAAGAAGCAGACAAATAGAAAACTCGACAGCGTTGTATGGGCCCTGTGTAATATGGTTCACCCGTATTATTTCTCTTTTTTTTTCCCTTAGCTGTATTTTCTTTAAGATGTGGTGCACTGGTACTAGCTGGCTTACATGATTAAATCTGTGTACTACTTTGTTTTCATAAGAATCTGTTTTAATTATAGCTAACTTTTGTTTTTAGGGGAAATTATGACCAATTATATCGTGATCATATAGTATACAGATTTACGTATGATGTTCCTAATTAGTAGATGATGATGATGATGGGATAACTCTTCTTTCTCTTTCTCTCCACTTCTAACAAATCAGATTAAATAAATATATGTGGTTGTTAGTTGCTGCATAAAACTAGATCATCGAGCTGTTCCTCTTTAGTATTTTTGTAATTCTTTTATGTGTATGAGCTGCGGCCACCATCAAATGCTTTTGAGGGTACTCGTTAAAACAACATTTTTCAATGGTGCCACAACAAGAAAAGAATGGACCTCTCAAACACAGAGAGAGAGAGAGAGAGAGAGTACAATGATGCCGGTATTTCAGGTTATTATGAGTTTTTTTTTTAGAAAAGGGGGTGCGGATCCCCGGCCTCTGCATCGAGTGATGCACACATCCATCCGCAATTATTCAACCAAACCTTACAAGAGGAATACAAGGATCAACCCGAAGTGAACCACCAAACTAGCGACAGCTCGCTACACCTACAACCCGAATGAAGGGGGTGATACACACCAACGCACATCATCAAAAAACCGAAGGCCACACCAAGCCGTCCGATAGCGACCAAGGGGCACAACCAGTCCAGCAGACCCTCAGCGGCACCGATGCACCTGCTACAGAAGTCGCCGCCACCGTCTTCCTCAAAACCCATCATCATCTTCAGGACAGGGACCAAGTATGATACGGCTACACCTGCTAGTACTGCTATTGTTCCTAATCCTATGGAAGTTGAAGCATTAGATCAGCTGGCCATTCGTGTCAGGTTTGTAAATTCCAGAGGACCAAGAGGCCACATGCATCGTTAGGCCATCACTCCCTTCTTTTTCTGGAAACCTCCCGTGCTACAGTGGACAGAGGCGACGGGGAGGCGACTCCGCGCCGCCCAGCTCCCGCCGGCGCATCTGGAGATTTCCCATCCTCCGACGGCCGCTCCGGCGGCGGGAGGGCGGGGATTCTCCAGATCTGCGCTCCGGTGTGTAGCTCGGGGCCTGCGGGCGGCGGAGCCATGGTGGGAAGGGCGTCGCCGTCCGGATCTGATGCTCTGCGGCTTCCCCTCCACGGCGGCGTCTTCGACGGTGCTGGCGGGCTGCAGGGCGTCCCCGCTGCACCGGTGCTCTTCTCCGGCGCCGGTGGCTGCTTTTGGGGGTGCAGGAGACCGGGGTGTCAGATCTACAGAGTGGTCTTCTGCGTCGAGCTTTGGCGTCTCCGGCGTCGAGCGGCGGCGCTGTTCCAAGGCGATGGCGTGCTCTGGTGGTCTTCCAGTTTCCTCGTCTCCGTCAAGACCCAGGCGGTTGACTGAAGACGGCGGCTTCGTCGGCGGCTTCCTGGCCGCGGTTCGCTGCGTTCGCCGGCTCGGGTGGAGTGCGGTGGCAGCGCGCGGTCGGCGGTCACCGTGGTGAGGCGGCGTCGGTGTTGCTTGGCCTCAAGAACTGGTTAGATTTTCCATGTTTTTTGAGGTTTGTACTGCTAGTTCGATCTTGTTTGTGATCTGTAATCCCATGTACTCAAAAAAAAAAAAAGAGGCCACATGCATCGTGACATGCAAAGAGATGCAGAAGGGAAACCAGGAATAAAATATGTGCACGCGTCTTGCACGTCGATAGAAGATAAACAATGCAAGGTGCAGCTAATTAATTGGACATCGGAGATCTGTGTCGATACAATTGGAATATATCAGATTGGTTATTTCTTTGGAAGGTCTCGACCACCGGAGAAACAGGTGAATAATAGATATCAACCGTGGAGATTACTTTCACTAAAATCACTTGGGTGGGTCCACCTGCAGAACCGGAGGAAGCTGGAGTACACGTGAATTAAAGGAAGGTTCAAGTTAGCTATTATTGTGGAGTCGGTTTGTTTAGAGATATATCTGATTGCTTAGCCGTGAGGGTTGATAGGTTATTTTCTTTCTTTTCAAGTTGGTTGGCTAATATAAAGCCAAAACGAGTGTACGTTGTAAGTCAGGTTTTGAGTTATGAATTAGACACCGTGTGTGTTTCGGCCGTCGGCCGCCATTATCGAGTTTAGAGTATTCTTGTCAAAAATCTCTACTGGCGTGTGAGTTCCTGCGACGTAGGATATTACAAGCTGAGCCTGTACGGTTCGTCCACGTTATTCCTTCTAGTTGAGGGGTTGGCGTGTTGTTTCTATGGAGTTTGTGAATGTCTTCGTAAACCCACGATTGCTACTTGTTGCGATGGAGGTTTGTGCCGTGAAAGATCGGGCCAACAACGGATCGAATCTCGCCTCGAGGTTCGCTCCACATCATCTGGTATCAGAGCACCAAGTTGCTCATGGCACGACAGAGGAGATGGCATGCGCGTCATCACTGCGGAGGAGCCATTGGAGGTTGTCTAGCGATTTCATGCTGGAGGAGGAAGGCTACGGGCGCCGAGCTTTTTCACACCTATTGTAAAGTAGGAGAAAGAGCTTGCGCCACGACAATCGACCACGACAGTGCGATCAGCGCGGTCGGTGTCGACATGGTGGAGAAACTGGAGCTGTCGACGACACCACATCCACGACCCTACTCATTGATGCGGTGCCACGACAAGCTCGACATCACGCAACAAACTAAAGTTTGATTGGTACTCACGTCCCCCTCATGGCCATTCCGACGGCATTCTACTAGGCATCAGGACTGATACCATGGAAGTGTTGGATGTTACGGATGGTGATTTTCATATTAAAATGCACATCCGTAATAAATCCGATAATTTCATTTGGAGTCTTGTTGCCGTGTATGGGCCGGCTCAGGAAGCGGCTAAGACTGCTTTTCTCTGTGAAATGGTAAACTTGGCAAAAGATAACCCACACCCTGTTATCATTGGTGGGGATTTCAATATGCTACGTTTTCCGTTTGAGAAAAGTAAAGGTCGGTTTGACAACCGTTGGCCTCTTTTGTTCAATGCAGTCATCGACAGCTTGAACTTAAGAGAGATAACAATGGTGGGGAGACAGTTCACTTGGGCTAATTCTCTCCCTGAACCCACATACGAGAAACTAGACCGTGTACTGATGGATTGATTGGGAATCTAGGTTCCCACTGGTGTCGGTACGGGCTCTAGAACGTATTGAGGGATTGTCAGACCATGCTCCCATTCTTTTGACCACTGGAATACCCAGACCACAGTGTAAGCCACGGTTCAAGTTTGAGCTTGGGTGGCTGCACCGCGAGGGTTTCCATGTGATGGTTAAAAGAATTTGGGAAAGACCAGTTGCGGGTGATACGCCTATCCAGCGGTGGAACAACAAGATACGTGCTTTACGCACGCACCTCGTTGGCTGGGCTCGTCATACTTCTGGTTTACTTAAAAAAGAGAAGGAACGACTTTCCTCGATAATTGATGCTCTAGAAGCATTAGCAGAAGTTCGGTTACTATCCACGCAAGAGATTGAGCTAAAGAGCCAATCCAATGCACAGATAGCGAAGCTACTGCGAGAGGAGGAGTTAAAATGGTATCAACGTTCTAAAGCCCAATTCATCCTAGAAGGGGATTCGAATACTCGCTATTTCCATAGTATTGCCAATGGCAGACACAGGAAAAAGCGCATTCATTCTCTAGTCCAGGATGAGGGAACGATTGAGGGCCATGAACAACTAAAGTCGTACATTACAAATTACTATAAAGGCCTGTTCGGTGCTCCAGAGGAAGGAAATTTCACTTTGGATGAGTCTCGAACAGAGGATATCCCCCAGGTTTCAGATGCGGAAAATAGTCTACTTACTAAACTCTACTCAGAGGAGGAAGTGAGGATGGCGGTTTTCCAAATGAAACATAATACACACCTGGACCTGATGGTTTCCCGGCTGAGTTCTACCAGAACTTTTGGGATGTTATCAAGTCTGATTTACTTCAACTGTTCGTGTCTTCACAATGGACAGCTAGAGTTGTTTCGTCTCAATTTTGGTGAGATAATTTTATTACCTAAGGTTAACGAGGCAGAAAGGATTCAACAATTTAGACCTATATGCCTTCTTAACGTTAGTTTTAAAATATTCACCAAAGTGGCTACGATTCGACTGAACAGTGTGGCAGATCATGTGGTTCGTCCGTCTCAGACGGCTTTTATGCAAGGCCGCAACATCCTTGATGGAGTTGCGATCCTACATGAAACAGTTCACGAGCTACATAGGAAAAAGCTGAATGGGGTAATTCTTAAAATTGACTTTGAGAAAGCTTATGATAAAGTCAAATGGTCTTTCCTTCAGCAGACCCTCAGAATGAAAGGTTTTTCTACTGAGTGGTGCGCGTTAATAAATAGCTTTGTTTCGGGAGGAAGTGTAGCCATTAAGGTCAATGATGACACTGGCAAATACTTTCAAACGAAAAAAGGCCTCAGACAGGGTGACCCGTTATCGCCAATACTATTTAATATAGTGGCTGATATGTTGGCTATCTTGATCGAACGCGCTAAATCTGAGGGTCAAATTGAAGGAGTGATTCCACATCTTGTAGATGGTGGTTTATCGATTCTTCAATATGCTGACGATACAATTCTTTTTATGGAACATGACATCGAAAAAGCTCGTAACCTTAAGCTGATCTTGTCAGCATTCGAGCAACTTTCGGGTCTTAAGATAAATTTCCATAAAAGTGAATTGTTTTGCTTTGGCGAGGCTCGAGAAAACGCCGCCTTGTATGCTGAACTTTTTGGCTGTGAGCAAGGTCAATTTCCTATCAACTATTTGGGTATTCCGATTCATTATCGGAAACTTACAAATGCTGAATGGAAAAAGGTGGAGGAAAGACTTCAATTACGCTTAAATAGCTGGAAAGGCAAACTCTTATCCCTGGGTGGAAGATTGGTTCTCATAAACTCGGTACTAACAAACATGGTACTGTACATGATTTCATTCTTCCAATTGCCCAAAGGAGTCTTAAAAAGATTGGATTATTTCCGGTCTAGATTCTTTTGGCAAGGGGATTGTGAGAAGAAAAAATATCGTCTGACTAAATGGAGTGTGGTTTGTTGCCCTAAAGACCAAGGAGGGCTCGGAATTCATGACCTTGAGGTCAAGAATAGAGCCTTGCTAGGTAAATGGCTCTTCAAACTTCTATCGGAAGATGGAGTTTGGCAAACCCTCCTTAGGAGAAAGTATGTGGGAGATCAAGCTGTTTCTCAGGTTTTTTGGAAACCTGGCGATTCACACTTCTGGGCTGGCCTCATGGCTACAAAGAAGTTTTTTTCCAACATGGATCTTTCTCAATTAGGGATGGATCGGAAATTCGTTTCTGGGAGGATAAATGGCTAGGCCATTCTACCCTTAGAGAACAATATCCGGCTCTGTACACTATTGTACGAAACAAAAGCGACACGATCGCGAAGGTGTTGGGTACCTCCCCACCAGATGTTTCGTTCAGAAGAAGTTTACTTGGAACGAGACAAGCATCCTGGAATGCCTTGCTCATCCGATTGGATTCAGTCCAATTGTCGGAAGGTCCAGATAAATTTCAATGGAATCTTACGAAGAATGGCAAATTCTCGGTTGATTCTATGTATAGAGCTCTAATTCTACCCGAAGTGCCAGTCGATATTAAGGATTATAACAAAATTTGGAAGATGAAGATCCCGCTTAAAACTAAAGTGTTTGCGTGGTATCTTCGTCGGGGTGTAATTCTTACAAAAGACAACCTTGCCAAGCGTAATTGGCACGGAAGTAAAAAGTGTGTTTTCTGTCAACATGACGAGACCATTAACACTTATTCTTCCAGTGCGAATTCGCCAGGTCTATATGGTCAGCCATCCAGATAGGTTCTACCTTACATCCACCGCGTACTGTTGCAAACATTTTGGCAACTGGTTAAATGGCGTGGATCTAGGTTTAAACTCTTCTGTAGGATGGGCGCGATTGCCATTATTTGGTCGCTGTGGCTATGTAGAAATGACAAGGTTTTTAACGATAAAATGCTTCTGTTATGCAGGTTATTTATCGATGTACAGCTACGCTACGAGCATGGTCGGCCCTGCAGCGTGAGGAGCACCGAGACTTATTTTTGGAGGTGGCGTCGAGGCTGCAGGCTGCGGCCAGGGAGTTATTCTCCCGGCATGGATGGCAACATAGACTCCGGATAGACCTACCAGTTTCTTAGGCGGATCTACAATTTCTCATTATGATATGTAATTCGCGTTTTTACTTTTTGTTCTGAATTGGTTACTGGTGAACTGGTGGCTGTGTGCATCTTAGTTATGGAGAGGCCGGGTGTAATGCTTAAATCTCTTAAGTAATAAAATCCCTTTATCTAAAAAAAACATGCCTTTCTAATTATGGTGGCAGATACTTATTTCTACAATGGCAATTAAGCAAGAAGCAACTCCATGATTCGGGGTATGCCTGCAAATTTTGTATAGTAAGTTCTAGGGTTGCAAGCAGGCATCCCGCCAAGGCCTGCATAATAGGAGATTAGTTCAAAGCAAACAAAAATCTGAGTAGGACAGTTATACCTAAGCTTGCCTGTTTTGACTATTATGCGGGGTGGATCGGGCGCCACCCAGCAACCCTATAAGTTCCAAATTAAAGCCTACAGTGGTCATGAGCTAAGCATAGAAGAATTTAATTTTGTGTCATAACCACTTATTAATCGTTAAAGTATGAATTTTGAAATTTTGAAATATATGCCAGTTAGATCAGCGTGTTTTCTTATTGTGAAGTTCCATGTCCTAGGTCCCATGCCCATACAAGATCAAGATACCTATTTGTGCCCCATAAGGGTGCTTAGACTCTAGAAGTAACCTCACGGGTGATTCACAAAAACAATGAGGGCTTATCTCTAAGCCAATTGATGGTGCCATAACAGCCACTGCAAAAAGGATCGATTGCTCTATCCGTTCCAACATCTATTTTTTTCATAATTGTATATTACTCGCCATTTTAGTTCTCAGTTTTCCATTTCTAATGTTAGAAAAAAATGGTGTTGGGTAGTCTGGTTGTGGTGCTACTTTGTAAATATTTTGTAATTTTGGTTTTATATATGAAAAATACCGTAGACCAATTGTTCTACGGTTCTTGCCTTCCGTCAGACCAAATGGATTATGTCTCTCGCCTTGCTCAACCAAGAATACAATCTCATGCACAACTAAGTCATTCCAGGACACTTGATGAATTATTTATTGGTAACTTCAAGTGCACTTAGAATATCAATTGAAGTTCTACTGAACAGAACAAATCTTGCAGTTGCAATGGCCGTTGAATAACCCATCACACCAATGTTGGCGGACCTTGTCAGCCCAGTCCAACGAGCAATTATTCTTGCATGTAAGTTCGGTGTAGTACACGAGCTGAAAGCGAATCAACTCACAATTCTATGCGTCCCACAAACATAATAAAAGTCACACCATAATAGTGAGAAGCTGATTGTGATAACATGACTTGTTACACCATTGCGTACAAGTTTCAAACTGTCAAAAAACTCAATGATACACAAATAATGTGCATCAACATCATATTTAAGAAATTTGAAGCTAATATTGTCTTGAAGTGTTATGTAGAGATACTTCTTGGTTCACCCTTTGATATAACTTACTAGTTGAATTAGGCGCGGCGGCACGCCGCGGCCTTAGAGACAAATATATAGTGAACCATGAAAATTTCCAATGAGGGATAGCAAAGGATAATTTGAGTAAAGATGAGTCCAATCTTAAAGTCAGCAAGTCACACTAATAACTATGACTATCTACACTATAACTATGACAAAGTGAGATCTAGCTTAAATAAGATGACTATCTACAATATAGTAACCGTGTATTGTCAGCAAACAGTAAATCCCTGAGTCCTGACACGTTTTTTCCATAACCGTGTAATATTTAACCTGCAGCAAAGGCTCTTTGATCATGTTCATCTTTTTCAAAGAAAATACGTAACCTACAGCAAGATAAACACATGATTAAGATCTAGCATATATACCAAAGGAGAAGAGAGTGGAACAGGTGATAAAGAAATAACCATTCACTGGCTTGAGGAAACAAATATGAAGAAAGAAGGGAGAATTTGTTGGCACTCTATTGGATTGGATTGCCTTGTAGGTAACAAATTAGAGCACTCCTCTGAAAAACATACAGTACAACCTAGGCTGACAACCTGTTCTTCTGATATTTTTTCTTAAAGGATATTCTTCTGATATTTTCTAACAAATTAAACTTGACATTTTTCCTTTTGTTCATAATAGCCCTACTTGCAACAGAACATGAATTGGACCAAGGAGCACGCACTTTAAGAGGAAAAGCCAAAGCACTGCAGTTCTATCTATGCTTATCTCAAATTTAGATCATTACATAACCTCCACTAAGAAGACTTTTTTGAATATAAAGGCAGTGATAAAATACATGATAAATTAAGAACTACAGCTCATGCCTTCTTAGAAATACGCAACACTATATTTTCCGTAAGGATGAAGGATCGGTGAATGATGCAACATGATTCGTGAATTAATGCATGCATGCCTGCTACCTTACTGCTAGCTAATTGTTCTGAATTATACTTAACCATGGTATGAATCTATGGCTTCAAACTGGAAACAGTAATGGATTCGATGGGTTTGGGTGCAGAATTAAAACAGTTTGGTTTATAGAAATTGATTTTTGGATTGGTTTTGTTTGGTTAGTGGAGATGCACTTGTCCGGTCTGGGTTGGATCCTGTCTTGATTCGAAACTATTCCCAGGCCTACTCCATTAAAAAGTAGAAGTCAGGAATTACCAAATGAATTAAAAGCATTGCAATTTTCATAAAACTGACACTGTCACCGATCTTAGGAAGCGCATAATATGATCGGTTTGTCACACTGCTAATGATTGTTAAATGAAAGCAACGATGATCCAAAGAAAACATCTAACTAAAAAAATTGCTGATAGGACTAAGATTATGAAGAAAAGTACCAATTGCTGCACCATCTCCCGATGTAAAATATGGTGGACAGATAGCTTCTATCTAACTGGTTGACTTTCTTTTGTTTGTCCCGTCATACTCATCCATGGTCTTTCTCGGATATCTAAGGGAAATTGGGCATTCCATCACACAAGAAGTAAATATAAAAATCTGGTAACTATAGGAACAGAATAGACAGTGAGCTAACTTCAAATACGGTCAAATTGTATAGTAAAAAAGGGAAAACTCAATGTAAATTAAGTGCATAATTCCGGTCATTAGGACATAAAACAAATTTCTCAAGTTTTTTATTATTGAAAGAACACACAAGTTTACTCCGAACCATGCAATGTGTTCTCAAATATTAGTTAATTTGAAACACAAAACAGTGAATATGTTTTCAGATTCTTGAAAACACTCTGGGATCTTCTTATAATACATATATAGAAAGTTGCAAATTTCGTCAATATGATAGATTGTTACTTCACCAGACACATGCATCGTTCATTCCCTCTTACTATACAGTAGTAAATACATAAGTATTATATAAGCTCGCAATCTGGAAGATAACGTATCATAAACATCTAACTGTCCGTTCAAAATGCTTAACATGGCACATGCTAAATTTCAACTTTCATAGAAAGAAAATATTGAAATTTCAGTTTACCATTCTTGGGCAAAAATATATTAAATGTAAATAAATATATGTAATGATTAAAAGCTACATGGGAAATGCACGCACCTGCAATAAATAGTAATCGCAGACAGATATTAGAAAAAAATCCAAAGTACAGCATCCTTCTTTATGTATTTTGACCATATATCATTCGATTCACACATGGAAAATGCTGGTGGTTAATAAACTGTACTGTATTCAAAACAACAATGGGTTGATATTCTACATCACATATTACCGGTTTGCTTATTTGACAGCAACAGGAGCAGAAACCACTCAGCCCATGTGCAACCATTCGAGACCATGGAGGTCGCCTTCGTTCCTGGACAATAAACACCACATGAAAGCAGTACCAAATTAATGCGCAGATAATAGTTAAGTAAGATAAAGTGTAGCAAATAATAAAACTGAAAGGAGGGAAACCATGGAGCAGCAGCATCGTGTGTGCGCAGCAAACATACAGGAAAGGAGAGACGGACGGGGGTAGGGAGCAGATTTTGTTGGTAAAACATGTTTGCAACACTGAAAGACAATAAAAAACCATGGTGATTGGTCACACCTTCCCCAAAATAGGGGCCACTACCTATAATGACTGAAGCCCAAGGTGAGCGAACATGCTGAGACGAATCCGATGATAATTCCTACAGATGCAATTGCCATGAGTTAGTCCGAAGATAATAACAGCAGCAAAATACACGTGATGTTCAGTAACTGTCCGGTCCTCCCACCTTAACACAAGGAAGAATGTGCTGAATTGCAATCTATGGACTTAATATCCTATAGAGCTTCATAACTTCCCAAAAGATTTTATCCGCACTTCAGCCTCATTATCACAAAGGATAAGAACATATGCACATGCAACAGGTCCGTCCTATTACCAAATACATGAGCACATGAATCAATCAGGCTATTAAACCGAAACATATCAACTTGCCCCTTTTTATCCAAGTACCATATACAAATATGGAAAATTCAAGATGTTAGAATAGATGGAGAAAAAAATAACCTTGTAGGCTCAGGGCCAATAGCCTCGCAGAGTTCATACATTACATCACGACGCCCATCTCCTTCGCGAGGGAGTAGCCCTGGATCACGAAGCCGTGGAAGCCATTCACCATCTCCGTAACATAGGGCGATCTGGTAGGAGAATGAAGGCATGTCCTCCCCCCATCGTTTCCTTCTCTCCTCTGTTTCCCTCTAACTGTCTGTTCACGAATTAGGCATACAGGTTAGTAAGCAGTCTTCTACTCTAGTTACGTCGAAGAAGCTACTGAACTGGGGTAAGTGAGTAGAAAGAGACCTTATCTCGTGCTGAAGCTTCGGTCACCCTCTCCTCTTCTTCCGCAACCGCTGCCTACTTCGCGGCACACAAGGCGACGGCCTCGAGCCAGCAGCGCTCGGCGTCCTCGAAGGCATGTGAAATTTATTATAAGAGCCTACTGATGAGTATGACAACCAGGTAGGTTTCCCTAGAAAGCATCTAGCATAAATAAATATTCATCATACTAAATATTATACTGAATTAGATTATGCACAATTGGTACAAAAGCATTATAGCTTGTAGATGAACTAATAATTTCACTCGATTCAATCCAGCAAGATATTTATAAACCTAAAAATGGAACCAGGTGTACTCTTACAACATAGAGGGTGATATGCATAAAACATTAAGCTAACCTTTGAGCATTGAACTTCTGCATAAACATGCATCACATGTTCAACTCGTCTTTCTAAATGTCTAGGCAGTCCCATACCAATTGGACCAAATCACCAAAGTCCAAAACCAACGCCACAAGGGATTCATGGACACTATTGTGAAACCTGCAATGTAAGGTACAATCAAGCACGTGATCTACTGCCACAAAGCGGAACAGATTTTAAAGGAAAGGAGCTCTAATTCTTGACCAGACCACCAAGTTGAACACTGCACAGCTGTAGGCCTACCTGGGGAACTCCCCATGGCGGCGCATCCCCACGGAGGAGCGCCAACGCGAGACGGAAACGGAGGCGCAAATCGCGCTTTCCCTGGGCTTCCCCATCGATGCGGTCCTTCCCGCCGAGGAGGCCATGTTCGCGGCCCCCGACGGCGTCGTCCCCAATGACTACATCAACGTCCGCAACCACATCCTCGCCTCCTGGCGCACCGACCCGCGGGTGCCGCTGCCCCGCACGCGCGCGCTGGAGGTCGGGGAAGGCCGGCGCGGGGCGGCGCTGGAGTGGGTGGGAGAGGCGCTGGAGGTAGGTGGTGGCCGGCGCGCGGCGGCGCAGGGGATGGATTAGTGGCGCGCCTCGTGCAGCGGCGGCGGATCGGAGGCGGCCGCGTTGACCGTGCGGGAGAGAGAGGAGGAGGGGGGATGTGAGATGTTTTTTTGCAGAAAAGTCCCTCAGTTTTCGGGAAATTGCAAATAGGTCCCTCCGCGTGGCACTGTTCAACACTGTAGCTACTACAGTAACGCGAGCGCTGAGAGCTCGAGGAATCGCTTAGCTTTCATATAGTTAGAGATGCCCTAGGAAATCTACTCCAATACAACGGAAGAGAGAACACACCTGCAAAAGTAGTGCTTCCAAACAACAGAAGCATCACCAGAATAGAGGTGAAGGCAGACCTTCCGTTCATTCTTGAATTCCACATCCTAACATGAGCCAAAGGGATAATGTATAGTCTCAAAATGATAAGGAATGGCGTGCCATGTATAATCTTCTAGAGAAAGACACAAAACAGTTCATCCAAAAGATATACTGACCAATTACAAAGGGGTGGTCCATAAAGACAGTATATTAAGTTAGAAGATATGGAATGACATTCCATCACTAAACTTCTAGAGGAAGAAACAATATAGGGCATCCAAAATATATAATGACTGGGTACCCAAGATGTGGTAATCAAACGATATGGAATGATTCCTCAAATAAAAACGATATGAAATGATGTAACTTATATAAATTTCTGAAGAATGAATAATTATAAATGTTCATCCATAAGATATGATTACCATATACCAACAAGTGGTCCCCAATAAGAGCCAAAGGGGAAATTTCCATCAAAAGAATACATAATAAGGTCCCCAATCAACTAGCTCTTCTCTCATCACTTGCAACGTACTGCACGGCAGGGTAGGTTTGCCTTCGATCGACAATCCATGGCGACTTCCATGGGTTGCCTGGTGGTGCTCTGCCTCGTGTCTCCCCCTCCTCCTCGCCGGCGCCGTCCGCGGCAACCCGTGGTACGGCGGCCTCTTCCCGCAGTTCTACGACCATTCGTGTCCCAAGGCCAAGGAGATCGTGCAGTCCATCGTGGCACAGGCCGTCGCCAGGGAGACCAGGATGGCGGCGTCCCTCATCAGGCTGCATTTCCATGATTGTTTCGTCAAGGTCGGACTCTTGACTCTGCTTCCTCTTGGTTACACTGTTGTACATGCATATGTTCATGTTTCGACAAAGCTTTGGTGACGTGCCTGCTGAGCATATTTTCTGCAAATTGCATACTTTAAATTTTGAGTTTATGCTCAACACGATATATGTGTATCTTAATTTTATTTGCTACCTTTAGCTCTTCAAAGTTCAAAAACACATGGCTCATATTCACATGCCTACTCTATTGTGAGACATTTTCCGACAATATTTTTGCTTTTGAGTATCGTAGGGGTGTGACGCGTCTGTGCTGCTGGACAACAGCACCAACATTGTCAGCGAGAAGGGGTCCAACCCCAACAGGAACTCCATCAGGGGATTCGAGGTCGTCGACCAGATCAAGGCTGCACTTGAGGCCGCCTGCCCTGGCACCGTCTCCTGCGCCGACATCCTCGCCCTCGCCGCTCGCGACTCAACCATCCTTGTACGTTAACAGAATCAATAGTTAAATTCCTAGCACGAGCTGAAGAAAGCAGCCAGTATGTCTGAATCTTCGGTCCCAAATTAACCTGCAGGTCGGTGGCCCGTATTGGGACGTGCCGCTTGGCCGGAGGGACTCTCTTGGCGTGAGCATCCAAGGCTCCAACAACGACATCCCTGCATCCAACAACACACTCCCCACCATCATCACCAAGTTCAAGCGTCTCGGCCTCAACGTCGTCGACGTCGTTGCCCTCTCCGGTAACCTCTTCTTGCCCTTCCATGTCTCCGTCCATCCATCCTTCTGCATGTTCAAATGTATACTGACATGGCGTACATACATCAAGGTTTTGGTTACCGCCCGGTAACCGGATATCCCGACCACCCCCGGGAAATGGTCATCCTGGGCAAAAAATCCCGAAAATTTTGAAAATTTAAAATTTTAACAAAACCACTCGGCAAATGGTCAAATCGGAACCAAATTTTTTTTAATTTTTAATTTTGTTTTTCAAATTCGTCCGGTAACCGGTTGGAATTTTCCGGTTACCGCGGTAACCGGTAATCCCGACCACTCTCGGGATTTTTTTCTACCGGGAACCAAAACCTTGACATACATACAGGTGGCCACACTATCGGCTTGTCCCGGTGTACTAGCTTCAGACACATGCTGTATAACCAGTCGGGCAACGGCCTCGCCGACAACACGCTGGACGTGTCCTACGCGGCACAGCTCAGGCAGGGGTGCCCACGCTCCGGCGGCGACAACAACCTCTTCCGGCTCGACGTCGTCACCTCCACAAAGTTCGAAAACTTCTACTTCAAGAACATCCTCGCCGGCAGGGGCCTTCTCAGCTCCGACGAGGTCCTGCTCACCAAGAGCGCAGAGACGGCGGCGCTAGTCAAGGCATACGCAAATGATGTGCATCTTTTCTTCCAGCACTTCGCGCAGTCAATGGTGAACATGGGCAACATCACGCCCCTTACCGGGTCGCAGGGGGAGATCAGGAAGAACTGCAGGAGGCTCAACAACTACCACTGAGTTGCTGAATGTTCGATTGTGCATGGAGTCGGTGTCATATTTTGTTTGAATAAGCAAGTGTCGCTGTAATCTGGGTGCCCCAGATGGGTGTTTTGTGCTGAACTTGAGATCTCCTATAGGCCTTAAACCTCGAAGACGTTATGTGAAAGAAAAGTTTGTTATAGGCAAGGCGACCCTCTCTCTCCGCTCCTCTTTGACATTGCGATTGACCCGCTGCAGCAAATCCTTGAGCTTGCTATGGAAAGAGGTGACCTCTCCCGTCTCCGGAGACGTGGTCCTTTCTTTAGGACTTCCCTCTACACGGACGATGCCGCCATTTTTGTGGCACCGATCAAGGAGGAAATCACCAAGCTCGCGTCCATGCTCACTTCCTTTGGCGAGGTCACGGGATTGTGCACTAACATGCAAAAAACTTCCGTTGTCCCTATCCATTGTGGTGCCATTGATTTGGCCGACATGCTCCAACCGTTCCCGGCAACTAGGACCGGCTTCCCCATGCGCTACCTTGGCCTACCGCTCTCTGTTTGGCAACTTAATAGGGTCGACCTACAACACCTTGAGGACAAGATGGTAGGAAAAGTCCCCATGTGGGCGGGCAAGTACATTAACCCGGCGGGGAGGAGAGAGTTGGTTAGGTCGGTCTTAGCCTCCCAAGCCATTTTTCACCTCACCTCTCTTAAATTGCCTCCGGTTTCATCCAAAAAATCAACAAGATTGAGCGCTCGTTCCTTTGGGCGGCTTCCGATAAAGTCTCCGGTGGCAAGTGCAAGGTCAATTGGAAAACGGTGTGCCGCCCAACCGATCTTGGAGGATTGGGGATCCTCGACACCCAGAAGTTTGGGTCGGCTTTGCGTCTCCGGTGGCTTTGGCATGAATGGACGGGATCCTCCAAGCTTTGGGTCGGGATGGTCAATCCTTGCACGAGTGATGACACCAAGCTCTTCTATGCGTGCACTACGATCACTCTTGGCAATGGTCATAAGGCGCCATTTTAGGATTCGCCTTGGTTGGAGGGGCGTAGACCGTGTGACATTGCCCCACTCATTTACTCAATTTCGAAGCGGAAGAATTGGTGTGTGCACAAGGCCATGCTTGATGATGATTGGATAGGACAAATAAATACTTCCGATGGACTCACACTTGCTCACATACAACAATTTGTTGCCCTTTGGACATTGCTCCAACAAGTGCACCTCAATGAAGACGTCCCCGACTCCATCATTTGGGCTATGTCATCCTCGGGTATCTACACTACAAGTTCGGCTTACCATGCCCAATTCCTAGGGTCCACCTCCTCCAATATGAAGAAAATGGCGTGGAAGGTGTGGGCGCCACCTAAATGCAAATTCTTCGCATGGCTAATCATCCAAAACCGGGTTTGGACCGTGGACCGGCTACATCGGAGGTGGTGGCCAAATTGTGATCTATGTCCGTTGTGCAAGCAAACTAGGGAGTCGGCCGCCCACCTCATGTTCCAATGTCGTTTCTCCAAGCGTATTTGGAACATGGTGAAGGATTGGCTCCACCTCTCTTGGGTAGACATGAGCGTTTGGGAGAACTTCATTTGTGTCCAAGATTGGTGGCGTCACATGACATTGAATAATTCCTCTCGACGAAAGGCAATTGCCACCCTCACAATGCTAATCTCTTGGGAGTTGTGGTCCGAGCGCAATGCTAGAGTTTTCCGACACAAATCCACCCTCCCATCGCTAATTTTGGGGCGGATCAAAGACGAGGCTCATACTTGGGTCAAAGCGGGTGCTAAGCACTTGGAGTTTATTCTTCCGGGAGATTAATCCCACATTGTTTTTTGATTGGGGGCCTTTTGGCCGGTGATGTAAAAACCTTATGCCTCTAACTCCTTCTTAATCAATAGAATGAGGCAAATCTTTTGCCCCCCTTTCAAAAAAGTTTGTTATAGCAATTGTTGGAAGGATGAATTTGTTCTTAACATCTTAAAAGAAAAGTTGAGTAATTCATGCATATCTTTTTTGGATAAAGGGAATTTATTAATATGAAGACGATATCAATTACAGCCGGACTCTACACCAACACGATATTAAGAAATAGTCAAAACTCTTAGGAGAGCACACAGTCAATTTAATAACAAAAATGAGTAAAAAATAGCGATACGATATCAATCCGAGAGTAACACGAGAATACGAGATGTGCTCCAACAACAACGGACTAAAGAAATAAAACGAGGCGTCGACGTAGCTGGATCAAACCACATATGACAGAATTTTTACCTGAATATAGGTGCGCCTTTAACAAGAGAACGTCGCATGAACACCGACATTGGTAGGTTCAACCAATAAACTTCATACATAAATCTTTCACTCTGAAAACTCGAGACTCAACACTCAAGGAATGCCACCTAACCAAAGTCGCCATATGCTACCACCATTTTCTGATCCATCATCGCACAACTGCACATACACATGCTGGATGGGATTTTGTCACATAACTCGAACCATGTGTGCGCGACACATGGTGTCGAGCAACGCCTAGGACTTCTCACCATCAACACTGACCCTATGAGTCGAGGGTCCAATCTTCCCACACATGCAAAGTAGATAGGTTAGACAAGTGGGGCACATCGGAGAAGGTCAGAGCCTAGACATCGAGCAAAATAGAGCTTTCTATAACTATCATCACAAACCTCTTCATGGGCTATGCCGAGCAATCCAACGCCTAGACCGACTGAGAGATGACCAATCATCGGAGTGCAACGTTAGAACCTCCAAACGAGAGGCCACAACCCGCCAACCTTGCGCTCCACAGAAACGCTTAGCATCATGAGGTCGGGCCACCAAGAGCAAGCCAATGTATGCACAAAAATCTCTAAGGTGGCTCGCATTCGAACGGGTCAAGCACGCCACTCGAGGCTCTAAATTGCCCCAACAGGGACTGGGAAGCTGTGTCATTATTGGCGCTATTGGGAACAAGAATCAAGAAATCGGTGCCGCAAATCAAAGGTCAAAAGCCTCCACCGCTTGACCGTTGTCGTTGTCGACGCAACAACCGCCAGCTAATTGCCCCTCTAGCCGTAGTAGCTCGACCACCACCGAGAAGACCCGGTACCTCGGTCCCGACATCCGACCTTCATCGATGCGCTTCGTCCAGCGCGGCAGCGCCTATCGCAAAGCACGAGCTATAAGAGGATTCCTGCAGTGCAAGGAGACAAGTATGTAGTCGTTGTCCGCTAGGAAAGCTTTGCCTGTTGGCTTCCTCTATTGGCGACGAGGTGGATGGGAAGGAGAGGGACAGAGGCAGTGGCAACTAGGGTTTCACCGTGCAGCCCTCTCTAGGGGATACTCTGGTGAGCCTTTTTTTCTCCAACTTAAGAATGTATGTACTACAAAATGAAAATTTACACAGGACACGAGGCTAGACCCATTTCCCTTTGCTACGAGTTGCATAAATTAAATGGGAGACCAACCAATACATACATGACTGAATAATATGTTGAAGTTTTGTACAATATGTCGGCATGAACTCCCAAATAATATTTGCATATTGGCAGCTCTTCCGCTTCCCCATAGGACGGTGGAGTGTTGCACATCAGTCCTCCGACATTTTTGTTGATGTACTTGCACCCCTATGGATTCAGCTTGATTTTAATTATGCCTCCCACATGCTGCCCTAAAGGGGATCCACCTCTTTTTTTTTTGGTAAGTATCCTCGTTGAATCATAATTTTTGTTGTGAAGAATACGGCTTTAACACGATTTATCTAGTTTCGATAGATGCTTGGGGTTTTGTTTGTTGGTACCTTTTGAGTAAATATATTTAAGGTTTTTGGGCAAAGAATAATTTATGGTTTTTTAATGTGTGAATTGGGTCAAAACAACAGTATTTTCACTGCTATGCTATTCCAAGAGCCATTGTGGCACTTGGGGAGTTTGCCCCACACCTCAACGTGAGCCTTTGTGGCGCTCATTGAGCACTATGGTTCCGCATCTCTCCAACGGATATTAGCTTCTTTTGGAAAGTGAACTACATGATCCATCTTCGTCTCCATGTGCATCGGTTATCTCTATATCTGGGTTCTTCTACTTATGCATTTATCTTGTGATAGCCATCATACTTGAAATTATTCTATCACATTATTGCTTACATCTTGTCAAACATAAGTTGTTGGTGCACCTAATTGAGCTTAGCTATTGAGGCTTTGTGTTTGGTAAATTAAACAACTAATTTATTTCCACATTTGTTCAAATCAAATCCGTAATCTTTGTATACTGCCTATTCATTCCGCCCTTTAGACGACATCTTGGTCATTTCAAAAGCTGATTTGAAATGGAAATGGGTTTGTACTATTCTAAATTATTATTAGACAATTTAAAAAAAAGTAACAACAGTCAACAGCTAGCGAGCCATGCATGCACGCTCTCGTTACCTCTATATATTAAGGACGCCCAAAATAGAGCTCCCACAGCAACTCGGCACTGTAGCTAACACTGGTCCCCCGCTACAGTGTTGCACAGTGCCTGCTGGCTCTTTCCGAAAAGGCCCCTGAGTTTGCGGAGAATTACCATTCGGTCCTTCTACATATAAAAACGATCCCTTTTTTTTTGCTACAGCGGACTTATTTGCATTTCCCAAAAAAACAGGAGCCCCGCTACAAAAACGCCCACAAATCCCCCTCCCTCTCCATCTCTCTCCCACGCGAGGCCGAGGTCGTCGCCGCCGACGCGCGACGTGGCCGCTCCACTCCTCCCCTGACGAATCCAAGGACACAGCAAGCTCCGCCGTCTCCTCCTCTCCATCCTCCGCGAGTATCGCGTGCTGGGACTCCCGAAATCGCCGCCGCCGTGCTCTTCTTCCCCAACTCCGGCCGCCGCCCCGTCAAGCTCGATTCTCTCCGCTCCGACCTCGCCTCGCCTCCCCGACCTGTCCATCGTGCTCCTGTTGAGACGCTGGTCCGACTGGACCTCTTCCCCGTCCTTCTCGTGCCCTCCTTCGCCCTGGCCGTGCTTGCCGTCCGCCGCCATCATTTTGGTCGTCGCCGGCGACTCCGGTGACCAAATGGTCCAGCTCCGCCGCCACCGGCTTCCTCGCAACCTCCTCCCGTGGATACGCACAGCCCCAGCCTCGCACGCATCCTGCAACGAGCTGACCTTGCTCGCCGCAGCTCGGCAGAGCTGGCGGTGGCCGCCGTCACGTGTTTGACATACACTGACGAGTGGGCCCCGCTCAACAGAATTTTTCATTTTCCAAAAATGATTTTAAAATTAAAAAAACTGACAAGTAGGTCCCGACTGTCAGCTTTTAAAAAATTACAGAAAATGCAGAAAATTGTAAAATTCATATCTTCCGGTCCATAATTCAAAAAATACAAATAATATACCAAAATTTGCAGAAAAATGAAACCCACAGCAACTCGGCACTGTAGCTAACACTGCTCCCCGCTACAGTGTTGAACAGTGCCTCCTGGCTCTTTCTGAAAAGGCCCCTGAGTTTGCGGAGAATTACCATTCGGTCCTTCTACATATAAAAAACGATCCCTTTTTTTTTGCTACAGCGGACTTATTTGCATTTCCCAAAAAAACAGGAGCCCCGCTACAAAAACGCCCACAAATCCCCCCTCCCTCTCCATCTCTCTCCCGCGCGAGGCCGAGGTCGTCGCCGCCGACGCGCGACGCGGCCGCTCCGCTCCTCCCCTGACGAATCCAAGGACACATCAAGCTCCGCCGTCTCCTTCTCTCCATCCTCCGCGAGTATCGCGTGCTGGGACTCCCGAAAACGCCGCCGCCGTGCTCTTCTTCCCCAACTCCGGCCGCCGCCTCGTCAAGCTCGATTCGCTCCGCTCCGACCTCGCCTCGCCTCCCTGACCTGTCCATCGTGCTCCTGTTGAGACGCTGGTCCGACTGGACCTCTTCCCCGTCCTTCCCGTGCCCTCCTTCGCACTGGCCGTGCTTGTCGTCCGCCGCCGTCATTTTGGTCGTCGCCGGCGACTCCGGTGACCAAATGGTCCAGCTCCGCCGCCACCGGCTTCCTCGCAACCTCCTCCCACGGATACGCACGACCCCAGTCTCGCACGCGTCCTGCAACGAGCTGACCTTGCTCGCCGCAGCTCGGCAGAGCTGGCGGTGGCCACCGTCACGTGTTTGACATACACTGACGAGTGGGCCCCGCTCAACAGAATTTTTCATTTTCCAAAAATGATTTTAAAATTAAAAAAAACTGACAAGTAGGTCCCGACTGTCAGCTTTTAAAAAATTACAGAAAATGCACAAAATTGTAAAATTCATATCTTCTGGTCCATAATTCAGAAAAATACAAATAATATACCAAAATTTGCAGAAAAATGAAATCTTCACAACTAACACATTTCCATGCACGACTAAACAACTTTAAATAATTTTAGTTAGAAAACCTAATATAATCTTTTTATACTAATTATGCAGCTTATGGAACTGTTATCTGTTAGCCAATTTATTTTACGTATTTCCCAACTATACACAAAAAATGATCTTCACAAGATGAATTTTCGTAAAGGGTGCGGCGTGTCGCACTTCTACAGTGTCGTTTTACTGTTCACATGAACAATATTCGCACTTCTACAGTGCCTTTTTTTTTTGGAATTTTTTTCCAGAAAATTGAAGTATTTCTATAAATATCCATACCCGTAGGAAAAATATGGAAAATATAACAAAATACTCAGAAAAATAAATGCTGACTATTTATGGCAAAAAACAAACATGTTTAGATGTTTTGAATTGGTGAATATTTAGACAAAAAAACAAATGCACTTCCTCTAACTATGTGGAGTTAAATTTATTAAATGCTCACACAATGTACTTCCTCTAAGTATGGACTTAAATTGAACATTTCAATTTTGTAAATATTTGAATGTAATCTAGATAAACTTTCTCTAAATATGGAATTCACTTCAATAAATGTACGTCAAACATGTTTAAATATTTTGAATTGGTGAATATTTGGACAAGAAACGAATGCATTTTCTCTAATTATGTAAAGTCATCAAAATGCTCAAAAAAATAAATGCTAACTGTCTATGTCAAAAAACAAACATGTTTAGATATTTTGAATTGGTGAATATTTGGAGAAAAAACAACTGTACTTCCTCTAATTATGTGGAATCTAATTTATTAAATGTTCAAAATTTTGAGTCGATGAATATTTAGACAAAAAACAAATGCACTTCCTCTAATTATGGACTTAAATTGGACATTTCATTTTGGTAAATATTTGGATGTAATATAGATGAATTTTCTCTAAATATGGAATTCAATTCAATACATGTATGTTTCCACTCATTATGGACTTAAATTAGATATTACTGGAAAAATAGAAACATGTTTAAACATTTCAATTTGCTAATTTTTTTTGGATATACTCTAAAATATATCAACATGCTCACAAAAATATAAGCTAACTACTTATGGTATAATGCAAACATATTTGAGCATTCCAATTTGGTGAATATTTGGATACAATCTGAATGAACTTTATCTAACTACGGAGTTAAAATTAACAAATACTCACATCATGCATTCTCTAACTATGAAGTTAAATTAAAAATTTATGTCGGCATACAAGCATATTTGAACATTTTAATTCACTAAGTATTTGGACATACTCTAGACGAAAAATTCCGACAGATTTCAACATTTCGAATTACAACGGGTGCGGCGGGATGGATCCATTGGTTGGGGAGCTTTGGCCTCCGTGGAGCATCGCGCATCTTCCCTCGGCTCGCGTGGATTGCAGCAAGCCCTATGTAGCTTTGCTCTCGTATCAGTTCAAGGGTCCAAATCGAAACTAAATGCCATCCACAATGGCTGTTTGGCGTCGTTATTTTTTTTTTGAACACCAGTACCTTAGGGAAAAATCCCTACGGTTAAAATTTTATATTAATGGGGGGTAAGTAAACAGTGTGTGATTACATCAAGAAGGATGGAAGGTAATGAAGAAGTACATGAGCTATACTACTGGTGTTCAAAAAAATGTTCTAATCCACAGTAAAAGTGGCTGAACATCAGAGCCTTTCACCCGATGATGGTGAAGGTGCAGGTCGGCCAGAAACTTCACCCTCCATCTCCCAAAGGAGGGCTGTAGCTGCTGAAAGATGAATTCGTTTCTCGCTTTCCATATAGTCCAAGAGGCACAAGCAAAGATCTCCAGAAAACAAGGGCCCATGAAGCTCTCCTTAGCCTCTCTGATTCTGGTCATAATGGGGACATTCATGTTCCAATGAAGTCCTACTGCATTCCAACAGCGAGCAGCAAATGGACAATCAAAAAGCAAATGATCTCGAGTCTCCAACATCCCCTGTCCACATAGTATACAATTTGGTCCACCTTCAACATGCCAATGCTTTCGGATCATGAGGTCTTTAGTGTTGAGTCTGTCATAAAACATGAGCCACAAGAAAATCTTCAGCTTATGCATGCATCTAGAATTCCAGATAGCTTTCATAATCTGGTCACACTCCACCTGAGCAAAGAGAAATTTATACAATTTTGCAGCAGAGTAATCGGTGCTTCCCCAAGAATAGGTTCTGACATCATGTCCAGTGTCCGAATGATCCATGTCCTGCAGCACTGCAAAGATGTGTTCGTATTGTTCAAAAGCCTGGGCAGAAATGGGAATTGCGAAAGCATCTCCAAGCTGAGACAAATTCATCATCTGTGCCACCGATGTATCTTCATTAAGCACAAACGAGTACAATTGAGGATAAACATCACAAAGTAAGTGATCATCGTGCCAGAAGTCCTTCCAAAACAATGTGCTGTCACCATTGTGTATCCCGGATTTAGTGATGCTTCTATACAGCTCAACTAAGCTAAAGACATCTTTCCACCAGAACGATCCTCTAGTAGATTGAGCATGTGGGGGGCCTGGGGCATACATCGACCAGACAAGGTGCACCCAGGGTATATCAGCTCTACTGAAAAACTTATGCAGATGCTTCATCAGAAGGGCCTTGTTCTGAATCTCCAGGTTGGTCACGCCTAATCCCCCATGTTTTTTGGGTCTGCATACTAGCTCCCAGGCAGCTAGAGAGTGAGGGGTACCAGCACCTTCCTCCTTGGCCCATAGGCAATGACGACGTGCACGATCGAATATTTTGATGAATCCCTTAGGGAGTTTCAGGGAGCACAGATAATGCGTTGGCAGAGAAGAAAGTACTGACTGAACAAGAGTCAATCGACCACCATAATCCAGTAGCCTTGCACAGGCATTCATACGTCGCTCGACCTGAGCAGCCAACGGAGTTAAATCTGCAATAGTGGGTCGAGTTGTGCCGAGAGGAAGTCCCAAATATGGGAAGGGAAGTGTGCCCGTAGCACAGCCCAGCACCTCCGCAAGAGAATGCAGTCTGTCAGTATCAATGTTTAAAGGCATTAGGCTAGATTTGGAATAGTTCACCGATAAACCAGTTGCAGCAGTATGATCAGAAGTGTGTCGTCCGCTGAGTTGGGCAGGCTTGCATGATCAGAAGTGTGTCGTCCGCATACTGGACAATGGGAAAATCCAAGTGAGGTATTGGCAGAGGTGTCGTGAGCAGTCCATCATCGGCAGCTCGGTTGATCATGGTATGCAGGAGATCAGCACCCTCCACGAACAAAACCGGGGATAGGGGATCGCCTTGTCGGACCCCATGATGGCAAGCAAATTTCTTCCCCGGCACCCCATTAAGGAGAACAGAGGAGGTCCCAGTATCAAATATTGACTGAATCCAGCCTATCCATCTATTATCATAGCCATGCCCCTTTAAAATCTCAATGATCGCCTGATGCTCAATCATATCGAAAGCTTTTGTGAAATCAAGCTTAAGAATGATAGCAGGGTTGCCCGATTGTTTCACTTGATGAATATATTCATACGCCCAGGCTACACAATCTTGGATGGTTCTTGTTTTTAAAAACCCATATTGGTTTTTATGAACTATGCCCAGAATTTTCAGTTGTAACTGGTTGGCCAGCACCTTGGTGATCAGTTTGAAGCTGGAGTTGAGCAAAGAAATTGGTCTATAATCATTAGGGTTTTCAGGTGAGTGCACCTTTGGAATCAGTGTAATAAATGCATCGTTGATGCTTTGGAGATTAACCACACCATGCCAGAATTCATCAAAACGACGATAGTAATCAAACTTGATAATGTGCCAACAGACTTTCAGAAACAACCCATTGAAGCCATCAGGGCCGGGTGCCTTATCAGTGGGTAGAGAAGCCACAACCTCATCAATTTCAGTACTTGTGAATGGCGCAGTTAGAGCAGCTAGTCCAGCCTGAGGTTCAAGAAGATTTGCAAAATTAAATTCCTGATCAATGGGTACTGAGCTACCCAATCGTTCTTTGAATACCTGCCTGAGGAGACCAGCTTTGGCATGATGTTCCGTTACAACTGAGCCATCAGATCGTGTGAGCGAGGCGATTGAATTATTTCTATATCTGACAGTCGCCATAGAATGAAAGTATGCAGTATTCTCACTGCCAAATTTTGCCCAACGAGCTATGCACCGCTTTCTCCAGTAGTCTTGCTTGCATTGCAACAGTTGAGCAAGTTTCTTTTTAACAATTGCCCGGAAATTCCATTCAGTGATGTGAAGCAACCGAATCTCCTCAATCTCATCCAGCCGAGAAATGGTATTATTGCAGTTTTCAATGAATCTGTTCATCATGGAGATACTAGAGCACCACTTCTTTAATCCTTTTCTTAGCAGCTTCAGTTTGGAGGAAATGCATTTAGCGCTATCACCAGTACAGTTGATAGCCCAAATGGTACGCACCACCTCAAAAATGCCAGGGAGTCTTACCCAGTGATTTTCAAATCTAAAAACTTGTGGCTTGGGAATATCAGTCCCAATAGAGATAACACATGGGGTATGATCTGAGGTTGGTCTAGCAAGAGGTGTAACCAAAGTATTTGGATATTTAATCGTCCAGTGAGGAGTAGTAAAGAACCAATCTAGCTGAGTAAGAAGAGGGTCAGCCTGCATGTTGCTCCAAGTGAAAGCCCTACCTTTAATTGGCAGTTCTAGAATTCCCAGGTAGCTTATTACTTCATTGAACGTTTCGATATCAATCAGATTAGCTCCAGGTCTATTCCTGCTCTCAGCATACCGATAGAAATTAAAATCACCAACCAAGAGCCAATGGGCATCATCAGCAAAATCAAGACTGAAAAGCCAGGCTATAAAATTTTGTCTGTCCACCCCCTCACAGGGTCCATAGACATTTACAAGAGTGAACTGCTCAAGAGTGATTTTGGATGTGAAATGCACAATAAGTCCAAAGTTCTCAGCCTGGATCAATTGACCTGAAAACAGATTACTGGCCCAAGCAATGAGGATTCCCCCAGAAGCACCATCAGATGGTACATACTCGAATTTGTCAAAACGTTTTGGCACAAATTTACGGATGAACTGAATATCAAGCTCAGACTTTTTTGTCTCTTGAAAGCAGAGAATGGATGCATCGCTCTCCTCAACCTTATTAAGTACAAGGGGCCATTTTTCTGAGCTATTAAGACCTCTGACATTCCAACAAAGTATTTTCCAAATACGGTTCAGAGAATTCATTTAATAAAAACCACACAAAATAAAGTAGTAGGGCCTGACACACAGGAACCTGAACAGACATAGTCACAAACATGCATCTCGGACTGACACAATCACACCAAAAAGGTGACATAAACTGACTTGTTTTCTCAAAACAATCAAACTGAAGCAATTTATTTGACGACATGGCAGAGTTAATTGGAGCGATCACGAAGAAGGCAGGCTTCATCTAGTTCTTCAGGTGCAATCCCACACTCTTCCACGCCAATCCTCTGCATCTCCTGCACTTGCATCACTTCCGGGGGGCGAGCTTGAGGAACAGACGAGCTCCTCCTTCGAGGCTGGCGATCTGGTAAAGCAGTATGCATAATACCATTATTGTGGTTACGAGGACTTCTACGAACTTGATTAGTAACATTTGGAATATCAGGCTTACATACACGAGAGCGAGCACGGGTCATTGGTCCGGTAGGAGCAGGAGCTGCTGAGGTGTTACCCATGTCCACAGTCTGCAGAAGCTCAATAGAGTTATTCACATGGCCAGAATCAAGCACAAACCCCAAATCGTAACTCACCAATGCTGCAGTATCCGGAAGACCATCAGTAATCTGTTCAGTAACAACATTATCAAGAGGGTTAATATTGTTCACAGTATCATCGAGTTCCTCAATAACCACCGAGGATAACTGATTCTGACTGAAGCTGCCAGTGTCCTCAATATTCAGATAAAACAGATCAATCAGGAGAACAGGAGAACGTGCCATAAACAACCAGCCTATCATGCTATCACGGATCGCCTCAACAAGCTGAGAAACAAACTGGACTAAAGGTGCAGTGTAGAAGGAAGCATCAGGTGGTAGAATCGCACGTGTGTAAACTTGACGCATCAGCCATCCAAGGAAAGCCAAGAAACAGGTAAAATGCGGTAATACCATGGATAACTCCCTACCACCAGCCCTTACAAACATCAGATTCGTTGAATTATTGCCAGAAATCAGCCCTTCTGCTGCAAGTTCCACCTCCTCTAAGTGATCATTCCATGCTTCATAAGCATCATCTGAAGCGTTTTCTGAATCCTCTACACCATCCATCATGGATGGACCCTCATACCCAAAGTGACTACGCATGTTAACCCCAAGAAATTGATGTGGTACTTCAGGCCAGGTCCCCCCTCCTACAGCATTGGTGTGACGTGGAGGCGGAGCAGCTCCAGTCCAACGAGCATCAAGGTGTTGCTAGTTAAAACGTTCAACGTTCAGACGAAACTGCTGCATCTCCGACAGATACGGAAGGAATTCAGGGTGTGGGGAGGCATTCATGGGTGGTGGTGGTTTTTCGGTGTCAATCAGACCAGGGCGGGTGTGCCTACCATTCAGAATGTATACAGGGACAGACCAAGACATCCCGTGCCCAGCCATGGAGGTGACTCTGGTGACAAGGAGGCTACGTGGGACTAAGCGAGTTTGTTTGAGTAAAACCCTAACCAGGACCCTTGATTTGCTCTCATTAGGTCGGTACCACAGGATTAATTTACCAAACAGAGAAACAACTTTGTTGATGTAATGTTCAGTGAGGTAATCAGGGGGAAAGCAAGAAACAGGATCCAAGCCTCATATTCAAACACTGGCAGTCTCATATTGATTCCTTCATCATGCCTCTCAAAAGAATAGGAGTTATCATCATCTAATGGGTGAGGGCTTTCACGCACAAACAAATCTCTAAGCTCAGCAGACTCAAAGGTAACCAGACCAACTCCCAGAATAGAAATCTCAGACTTAATAATAGCATTATCATACTCCTCATTGACTAAATCCACAATCGTATCCAAGGTGGACTGCCTCAAATTATCAGGAACAGAAGGGTTTACCGACAGGATTGCACATTCTTCATTGGAGAGCGGTGGCTCACCGACCACCAGGATGTTGCGCTGCAGCCTGTCCTCAGGACCATCATCCACCGCCGAGTGCGCGGTGATAAACGGATACGGCCGCACCGGGAAGTTCGCCATGGGTGCACTCTCGGAGGAGGTGGAGGGGGAGGGAATTGGTGAATGCAACGACGGGGCAATCAGGTTCTCGTCTGATATATAGTCGGCCAGGTCTCCAGTATTTGGCAAGGTTTCTTTCAACGGAATCTCCCCGGGAGACGAATCGTTAATGAAGTTCAATTCCTTAACCGTCTCATATTTGCCTTTCTTAACCCACCTTTTATGCCTATGACAATGATTAGCTTGATGGCCCAAATCATGGCAAGTTTGGCATCGAATCTCGGGGCACTTCGCCACCGAATGCCCAGGCCTACGGCAGAATGTGCAACGTTATTTAATGGGGCAAAAACGGGCCTTATGACCCCATCCATAGCAATCAGTACATCTGATGTCATTTGAACAATTTCGCCTAAGGTGGCCCAATTCGAGACAGCGGTAGCAACAGCGGAGTGGGCCAGATAGAGAGGCATCTGTTAAAAGACCCAACGGCCCAAGATTTGAAGCAGAACCCGCTGCCCCCGCTCGCGCCTCAGACTTGGTCAATTCATTATCAGAATTCCTGTGTTTAGTCTCCTGAATTATCTCTGACGATGAAGGTTCATCAGTATCACAATCAACACAACAGAATCCCAGAAGCAGACATTACTGACAGGGTCCAGGGCAATTGGCAGCCAAGTGTGCCTTCGAGCTACAACGGGAGCAACGTCCCAGAAATTCAAATACCATATCTTTAGGCGGGATCAAAGGAATGTTTAATGCACCCATTATGTCTTGCTCAGAATACCGTGATCCCCTCAAATCTTCCAGATCTTCAAGAAGCTTTTTAGGTAATGAGGCACAGAAATCTCGAATATAACTCTTGCTATAGAAGACCCTGGAATTAGATCCCTGAAAACAGGGGTAACCAAGTTTGTAAAACTACCAAAAATGAGACCATCGTTGCCACTGTCAGACGCATGCACCTCATGGTTGGGGACAGGTTCGAATGAACCAAAACGGATCTGAGGGACGAACGACTCCTTTGAATGAGAACCAAACAAATCAAACTTGGCTAATTCAGCAAAGGAAGAAGGATCACCAACTGCACTATGCTTCAGAAAATTCAGATTCGTTTTCAGTGCAGTAGGAGCTCGCTGTGAAACTTCCAGAATTTCAGAGTTAGAATGCCAATGCTGATGGGTGCCATGATGAAAACCAGTGATTGCTGGATGAACCCCACGATAAAGAGAAAAGTGACAGACGAAATCCGGCCAGATTCTATCACGCATACCGTAAATGAAATGTCCAACTCGGTTCGAAGCAACCGAAAAACGAAACCGGCGATCTGAGATTTGATATACACGAAAGCCCAATCGATCTCCACCAATGCAGGATTGAAGAGCCAAGCCAACTGATTCCTCATTGAGAGGAAAAGAAGCAGAAGAGAAGGATGCCACTAGAAAGAATTCCGAAGCACCAGGAGAAGGGGAGAAATGGACTGAGGATCCAAACCGACGACGAACCTGTGCCTCCACCGCGAGGCCGGGGGAGAAATCCCAATGAAGGAGGGCTTCCATCTTGGATCAGATCTTGACGCCATGGTTCGAGAGGTTGGTGGAGGTGGAGGTGGAGGTGGAGGTGGAGGAGGGAGACGCCATTCAATCAATCGTGCTTTCTGGGAGAACATTTTGGCGTCGTTATTATAGTAAGGAGACAAGTGAGCAAGCAACATGATCCGCTTCAGGGAAGCTACAGAGAGCAGTCCTTGCATGGATGCGTAGGAGCAACAGTGGGCAGATCAGCGTCATGATGCTCGGTGATGGAAATTAAACTTCCTCGAACTCGTTATCTGATGAAAGAAAAAGATGTTACAGTAGTAAGTTTGAAAATGCAGCAGCTATAGAGGAGTCACTGGCAAACAACCAAAAAAGTTAAACCTGGTCACAATTAGAAATCGCCAAGTAGAGTGGATGAATAGCATTGTTCTAAAGCGAACACAAGTGTAGGGCTCTTTAGCCACCATGACATAGTAGAAGAAGGTTATCGGTTTCTTTATTCTGGCATGGTATCTATGATGTACCACCAAAAAAATAACCCGAAGAAAATCATTCTTGATAGACCCTTTCTACAAAGCAAGCAGTTGGTGGCAACAACCATTGCTACAAAAATTGTAATTATGACAGGTTGCTTCGCACAAAAATAGAATACCACAGCAATAGCAAAGAAAACAGATAGCAAACAAAACATTGGGTACATGAGTACATCAGCGTCAAATATTTTGACAGGTGACACTAGAACAGAACCTTTTCTCAATGCCAAAGCAATAATGGCGTCATTCTCCACCTACACAACATTGTTTTAACAAAAGACAACAACGCTGATTTCATTAAATAAGAGAAGCGTCGTATATACGTACAGGAAGAGGCTGGGGTGAAAAAGCAACCTACTTAAAATTTACAAGAAAATTTTAGTCAATATCAAAATCAATTTCAGTTTTGATTTCGAAATAAAATTAGTAAAAAACGCGAAAACATCTTGTTTCCTTGAAATACAGTTGAAACAAGTCGATCCGGCCGAGCATCCGGTGTAGGTCCTCCAGTCCAGAGTAGGTACGTATATCATCGCACGTCCACTTTGACCGGATTTGGTATGATTATACAAATCCGCCCCGCAAAAATAAGCAAAACCACCATACCAACACAGTACGTCATCCATGCACTACGTACACGGTGTTGGATTAATCAACAATACGTTCCACGCGTCCGAACTGTAACCATATATACTTGCTTCTAACAAAAGTAGCAGGATTAAATGATTTCAAAAAAAAAATGTAGCAGGATTAAATCGGAAGCAACGAAATGGCCTATATATACGCCTTATGTTTTGTACTAGTACTTTGTTAGCTCCATTTCACGTATAAAACGTTGTATTTGTCACGTGTTGCTCCACGTTATTAATTAAATACAATATAGTATAATATGGTTGGAGTTAAAGTGAGACCTATGATGACTGATCTATTGCAAGATCCAACCTACTTTTACGAACGTTCCATCTTCAGGACACTAAAAGTGGAGCCCCAAAGTAACACTAGTATTAGCATAGCATTGAGCATGCGGTCTTAAGCCTTGGCTTGGGAGCAAGTTTAAAGACTTGGGAGTTGCTTGATGGAAGAATTATTGCTGAAGCAGATGACAATCCAGCTCCCCCCTGCTCCACCTCACCGTGTCCTCCGCTCCAAACCACTCTTCTCCCCTTGCATAGTTGCATCTATTGGCGATGGTTGGAAGCGAAACGATGCCCTCTCCGGGGCGTCGGGTGCGTGTTAATAAAGCGAAGGAAAAGCCCCTTCGGTGGCATTTACAGAGAGGTAACGTAGCGATTAGAGTACTACTCTATGACGCTTCATGTACCATACAATTATTTCTAACACCCCCCTTAATCTAAACTTGAGAAAGATTTAGATTACGCTTAAACTCTTGTAACTTCTGAACAGACAGAGTTTTTGTAAAACCATCAGCTACTTGATCCTTGCTAGATATGAACTTGATCTCAAGTTGTTTGTTGGCAACTCTTTCACGAACAAAATGAAAGTCAATTTCAATGTGTTTGGTTCGAGCATGGAAAACTGGATTTGCAGAAAGATATGTGGCCCCAAGATTGTCACACCAAAGACATGGTTTTTCTTTGAGAGAAATGCCAAGTTCACGAAGAAGAGCTTCAACCCATATTAATTCAGCTGTAGCATTGGCTAATGCTTTGTATTCGGCTTCAGTGCTGGAGCGAGATACTGTAGCTTGTTTCCTAGCACTCCAAGAAATCAAGTTGGGACCAAAAAATATGGCAAATCCTCCTGTGGAGCGTCTGTCATCTAGACAGCCAGCATCTGAAAAGGCACTAAGAAGGGAAGAGGGAGACTTTTGAAAAGTAAGTCCAACTTGAATAGTGCCTTTGATGTACCTCAAGATTCTCTTTGCAGCTGTCCAATGAGTGGAGTTGGGGCATGAAGATATTGACAAACTTTATTAACAGAAAAGGACAAATCAGGCCGGGTTAATGTCAAGTATTGAAGTGCCCCAATTATGCTTCTGTAGTTTGTACTATCCTCAATGCCAAGAAGAGATCCTTCATTTTTCGCCAATTTTCATTTGTAGACAAGGGAGTAGGACAAGGTGTGCAATTACTCATGCCAACACGAGCAAGTAAATCCGCAACATATTTTTCTTGAGTCAAGATCAGGCCATTTGATGTTTTCTTGACTTCGATGCCCAAAAAGAATTTTAATTCACCAAGATCTTTAAGGGCAAAATTGTTACTTAGATCTTGAAGCAAGGCAGAAATGGCAGTGTCAGAAGAACTGGTCACAATAATATCATCAACATAAATTAAGATGAATATAATGATGCCTCCTTTGTTGTAAAGGAATTGAGATGTGTCTGCCTTGGAGGATGTAAAACCAAGATCATGTAATTTGGAGCTGAGACGAGAAAACCATGCTCGAGGGGCTTGTTTCAAACCATAGAGAGCTTTATCAAGTTTGCAAACAAAATTTGGAGTATTTGGATCTTCAAACCCAGGTGGTTGTTTCATGTAAACCTCTTCTTCCAGAACACCATGTAAGAACGCGTTCTTGACATCAAGCTGTCGCAGACTCCAGCCCCTAGAGACTGAAATGGCTAAAACTAGTCTGATGGTAGCTGCTTTGACAACAGGACTAAAGGTATCCTCATAATCTATACCATAACGTTGTTTGAAGCCTTTTGCGACCAGTCTAGCTTTATACCTGTCAATGGTGCCATCAGCATTTTTCTTGATGCGATAGACCCATTTGCAATCAATAAGATTCTTGCTGGAGCTTGAAGGAACAAGGTGCCATGTTTTATTTTGGATCAAGGCAGCATATTCGTCCTCCATAGCTTGTCTCCAGTTGTTGTCATTCATAGCTTCTTTTAGATTTCTCGGTTCTCCTGTAGATGTTAACATGCCATATCTAATACGTCCATCAGTAAAGATTTTTGGTTGACGTATACCTTTGGATAGACGAGTTCCATATTTATGTTTAGCGGGAGCTTCAACACCGGAATTAACAGAATTATTTGCATCAGGAATTCCAGAAGGGGGCACAGGAGCAGAAGATCCAGTGGCGGAGACCGAACCAGAGGGCGGCACAGAAGATCCTGGAGATCTCTGCCCACGTGACGAGGCAGGAGATCCTCTGCTGGGCGTGGTAGCGCCGGATTGGCGCGAAAAAGGGCTGCTGACCCTGTCGGCATCAGATCCCGAGGGATCGGGCGACAGCTGGTCCGCCTGGTGTCCCACGCCAGACACGCGCACATGGGGCGACAGCGAGGACGTGGCAGGTCGCGGTTCGCTGTGGTGTGATGCTGGATCCGAGGAGGATTTGTCTCCAGAAAATCCAGGGGAATCAGCATGGGGATCGGAGCCCACGCTGGAATTTTCTGCAGCTTCTGTTTCAACATCTGTAGCTTCATTTGATGTGCTGTTTTCACTGAAATTTTGAGAATAATCCATATTGTTGTTTCTGGCATCACCTGTGGATGGTTAGTAGCAGGCACAAAAGGCATATTGTCATCAATATTATCTACACCCCCATGATTAGATGTTGGAGATACCAAATTTGGAGGAAGTAGGAGAATTTCTTGGCGAAGGCGAGAACCGGCATTAGGATGAAGAGAGGCAAATGGAAAAACTCCTTCATCAAACACAACATCTCTAGAAATGTAAACACGACCCGTGGAAGTGTCAAGGCACTTAACACCTTTGTGAAGAGGACTATAGCCTAAAAAGACACATCGTTTAGAGCGAAACGCAAGTTTACGTTTGTTGTAGGGACGAAGGTTTGGCCAACATGCACATCCAAAAACTCGAAGGGAATCGTAGTTGGGTTTGATTTGAAGGAGTTTTTCGGTGGGGGTCTCAAAATTCAACACTTTAGTGGGAAGCATGTTGATAAGAAATGTGGCCGTTAAAAAGGCTTCGTCCCAAAATTTTAGTGGCATGGAAGCATTTGCCAATAAGGCAAGACCAACTTCAACAATATGACGGTGTTTACGCTCAGCCGAACCATTTTGTTGGTGAGCATGGGGACATGAAACGTGATGTGTAATGCCAACTTTTTGAAAGAAACCGTGGAGTTTTTCATATTCTCCTCCCCAATCGGTTTGCATGGTGATAATTTTGCGACCAAATTTTCGTTCAACAAGTTGCTGAAAATTTAGAAAGACTTGATACACATCCGAACGTTTTTTAAGCAAATAAATCCATGTGAATTTGCTATAATCATCTATGAAGCTCACATAATAAAGATGTTTGCCAACAGAAGCAGGAGCAGGTCCCCATACATCAGAAAATATTTGTTCCAAGGGAACGGTGGACACACTAGTAGAAACATGATAAGGGAGCTGATGGCTCTTAGCTTGTTGACAAGGATCACATATGTAAGAATTTATTTCAGGAGAGTGGGACAATTTATTCTTCCGAAGCACTTGTTGAACGACAAACGATGATGGATGTCCTAGACGACAATGCCAAGTGGATGACGAAGGCTTTATTGTGACGAAGGCATTCTTGTGCGATCCAGCGGAGATGGGCACAAGAGGGTAGAGACCATCACGACAGGGTCCTCTAAAGATGATTTGCTTCGTGGCCAGATCCTTAATCACAAAAAAAGAAGGATGAAATTCAATGAAGGCATTGTTGTCTAGTGCAAGGCGATGAACGGATAATAAATTTTTAGAGGCACTAGGGACATGCAACATATTATTTAGCCGAATGGAACTATGGGGGGTATGAAATATTGAATGACCAATATGCGCAATTGGCATACTTGCGCCACTGGCGTTGTGAACTTGATCATGCCCCTTGTAAGTGTCTCGGGTAGTCATCTTGTGGAGCTCTCCCGTGATATGATCCGTGGCTCCACTATCCACGTACCAGTTGGTGTCAACTCCATATGCAGCCTTTTCTTCAGTATAGGAATCATCATCTTCTTCATCATTGTTATAGCGCCACCAACAGTCACTTGCGGGATGACCAAATTTTTTGCAAATTTGACAGGTGACATCTTGGGGTGGTGAAGGAATGCGCCCACGGCCACGTCCACGACCACGACCACGACGTCCTTGACCACGATTTTGTCCAGCATTACGGCGAGGACGATAGGCATGACCTCCACGTTGACGACCTTGGCCACCACCATTGTGAGAGCGATAGCCATTGTTAGAGCTACGGCCAACAGTATTAGCCGAGGAGGAAAAAGTACCATTATGTTGACTAGATTCAGAGAGCATCTTGTTGCGAAAATCATAGGCAGTGAGTTGAGCACACATATCATTCAATGTCGTATTTGGATTTGCATTGATAGAGGCCACCAAGGAGTTGTATTCAGCATCAAGACCAGCGAGAATATAATCTCGAATCTCATCATCATCAACATGTTTTCCAGTGGCAATGAGTTCAGCAGCAAACCCTTTCATCATGGCAATAAATTGCTCGGCTGTCCTATCAAGTTTCTTCGTATTGGCAAGAGCACCACGAAGGAAAGAAATCCGAGACCTGGACTGAGAAGAGAAGAGATCCTCAAGTGCTGCCCATACTTCAGCTGCAGACTCCAGCCCAAGAACGTGGGCATGAACCTCCCTGGAGAGAGACCGAACCAGAAAACTGAGAACGATCTGGTCGCGAGAAATCCAGTCTGCATATGCTGGATTCGGGATGGTTCTTGTATTGTCTCCTTCTTGGACCTCCACTGTTTTTGCTGGTGTGAGGTTGGATCCATCAAGTAAATCCATAACCTGGGCACCGCGGAACGCCGGCAGAACCTGCGATTTCCAGAACAGGTAATTGTCCCTGTTCAATTTCTCCGTCGGCGGGGACCCAAGGGATCCGGCCAGAGGCGGTGGCGCAGATGAAGACGCCATGGGAGGGAGGGAGGGATTTTCTTCTGGATTGATTGGAGATCGATGAGATTGTCTGGGATTTTTCTGTGGATTGGAAGCGACAGCTCAACGCGGGAAGAGAGACGCTCTGATTACCATATTGGCGATGGTTGGAAGCGAAACGATGCCCTCTCCGGGGCGTCGGGTGCATGTTAATAAAGCGAAGGAAAAGCCCCTTCGGTGGCATTTACAGAGAGGTAACGAAGCGATTAGAGTACTACTCTATGACGCTTCATGTACCATACAATTATTTCTAACAGCATCATCCTACTATATAAAGCACCCAGTGCTCACTTCATCTCACAACGACCCACAGCAAGCTAGAGAAGAAGCAGAGGCAAACATACCTACCTCAGTTCTCTTCTGAACGCAGTGCGGGGCAAAGTAGTCTTGCCTTAGATCGACAATCCATGGCGACTTCCATGGGTTGCCTGGTGGTGCTCTGCCTCGTGTCGCCCCTCCTCCTCGCCAGCGCCGTCCGCGGGAACCCGTGGTATGGTCACGGTGGCCTCTTCCCGCAGTTCTACGACCACTCGTGCCCCCAGGCAAAGGAGATCGTGCACTCCATCGTGGCGCAGGCCGTCGCCAGGGAGACCAGGATGGCGGCGTCCCTCGTCAGGCTGCATTTCCATGACTGCTTCGTCAAGGTATTTGCTCACTATGCCACAGTATCCCTTAAATGTTTAATCCAAGAGATGCACAATAATGCTGGCGTATGTGGAATGTTCATGTGACAAATATGTCTCTGTTCCGACAACATTAATTTTTCGTTTTTTAGGGGTGTGATGCATCCGTGCTGCTGGACAACAGCACCAACATTGTGAGTGAAAAGGGGTCCAACACCAACAGAAACTCCATCAGAGGGTTTGAGGTGGTCGACGAGATCAAGGTCGCCCTCGAGACTGCCTGCCCCGGCATCGTCTCGTGCGCTGACATCCTCGCCCTTGCCGCTCGCGACTCCACTATCCTTGTAAGTAACACTGCTAGTAATTCTGCTGGAACGGTCAGTGTCTGTGATTCTTTGGGATGATCCAAACTAATTAAACGGCAGGTTGGTGGCCCGTACTGGGACGTGCCGCTTGGCCGGAGGGACTCTCTGGGTGCCAGCATCCAGGGCTCCAACAACGACATCCCTGCTCCCAACAACACTCTCCCCACCATCATCACCAAGTTCAAGCGCCTCGGCCTCAACGTCGTCGACGTCGTCGCCCTCTCCGGTGGCCACACCATCGGCCTGTCCCGGTGCACCAGCTTCAGGCAAAGGCTGTACAACCAGTCGGGCAACGGCCTCGCCGACAGCACGCTGGACGTGTCCTACGCTGCACAGCTGAGGCAGGGTTGCCCACGCTCCGGCGGCGACAACAACCTCTTCCCGCTCGACGTCGTCACCTCGACCAAGTTCGACAACTTCTACTTCAAGAACATCCTGGCCGGCAGGGGCCTTCTCAGCTCCGACGAGGTCCTGCTCACCAAGAGCGCCGAGACGGCGGCGCTCGTCAAGGCGTACGCGGACGACGTGCACCTCTTCTTCCAGCATTTTGCACAGTCGATGGTGAACATGGGCAACATCATGCCCCTCACCGGCTCACAGGGAGAGATCAGGAAGAACTGCAGGAGGCTCAACAACTACTACCACTGATCAACTATTGAATGTTTAGTTGTACGTGGAGTCGGTGTCATGTTTTGTTTGAATAAGCTAGTGTGGCTGTAATCTGGGAGCCCCAGATTGTGTTTTGTGATGATTCAAGATCCGTAATTGGCTTCAACTTCAGAAGATGTTATGTAAAAAAAAGTATGTAATGAAATATAAATGGTTGAATGGTGAATTTGGTGTTAAAATCCTAACTGACTGAGTGTTCTAAGAATATACACAAAGAAATAATCAAGAGATAAGTTACAACATAACACCACGGGAGACCCATTTCCCTTTGTTACGAACTGCGTGTAATTATATGGGAGACCCACCCATACATGACTAGAAGATCTAAAACTTCGTACTAAACTTAGCTTTGTGCATCACTCGATGCAAGGTTAGGGTGCTACCCTTTTCCGAAGAAAATACATGACTATATGATACTTTGCACAGTGCGGCAAGAAACCCTAGCAATTAAGGGATTTGCTTCGAACATGGATGTACAAGAGATTATAGTCGTTTAGAATAATATTAGCTTCGTAATTAGTTAGTTTTCTTTTTTTTATGGATTTGTTTTCGTATTAGTTAGTTAACCTCTTCAAGTCACAAATATAAATAGTTAACCTCTTGTGCCACGAAAATAAGATTGTGGGAGTAACATACCGTGGGAAACAAAACAAGAATAGGCATGTTTTCACTTTGAGATAATTTATGACGGACCTCGAGCTAGCTCCTCCCCTCCCGTCTCTCGCGACTCTCCTCGCCTCACCTAGGGTTTCGGCCGCCACCGCCGCGCGCGCGCGCGCCCCTCCCCTCTCCTCCCTCGCGCGTCCGTCGCCCCCGTGGCGGCGGCGCGCCCCTCAGCTCTCCCCACCTCGTCCCCTCCCTTCCTTCTCTTCCTCGTCGCCGCCGCCGGCAGTGGCTTCCGGGGCGTTGCCCGGGGGCGCCGGCGGCGGCGGTTCATCTCTCCCCGCGCCGGGTGTTGGTGGAGGCGGGGATCCCCAGCCTGGCGGCGGTGTCTCTCGGGCGGCGGTGGTCCGGCTCTGGCCGGGGGCTGGCGTGACGGCGGCGGAGCCTGTAGTCCTGTGGGGGTGGTGCAGGACGGCTGGCGACGGTGGTCGACGAGGCGGCGCAGGACTGGGCCCTGCGGCCCAGATCTGGGCCCGCCGGCCCCATCTGGGTCTGGGGCGGGCCGGCTGGTCTTGTTGGGCAATCTGCAGCTGGAGGAGAGGAAGAGAGTGCAGGGGATAGCGGCGTCGCGGCCGGCCTGTTGCAGCGGGGCGGCGAGCTTCACGGGCCCGTTTTGGGACCGGCCGGACCCTATTAGAACTGGTGTGCCCCCGTGAGAGGCTTTACAGGCCTGCTCGGCCTGGCCGGATCTGACGGGGACTGGTGTGCTTGCTGCCGCGTCCGGTCGACTACCGTCTTTGACGGTGGAGGTCGTTCCCTCCCGCGCGGCCGTGGTACTGCTGACCCCGGTTCACGCTTCTTCTCACCTCCGTCTTGTAAACCTCGTGACGATAGCTTCGGTGCGACGACGATGGTGGCTTCGTGACCGTTTGGCGCTTGTTGGTGGGCGGCTTGTCTGGTTGAGTCGAGGCTCGTCCTTGTGGGGCTCCTGTGCTATCGATCGCCCGAGGTTGAGGATAGGGTTTTCGGGAGAAATCCTTGTCGGTTCGCCCGACACCGACGCGGTGCCACTTCCGGGTGACATCTTTCCTTCTTGAAGGGCGTCGTGGCTACCCTTGTCCGTTTCCTTTGTGTACCGGGGGAAACCCTAGGACCAGGTGCTGGTCCGGGCAGCAGCGTAGCTTCCCTTCTTGAAGGTGCTGCTTGGTACTTGACGATCCGATGCTAGGAGCGTGGTGGTTCTTCGGAGGGCGCGGCGGTTGTGGGTCACAGTCGTTTAGTCAATCCACCTATGCCTCCTTTTGTTTCTTCTTTTTCCTTTTTGGGGTGTTTGTTGGCTGCCACCCCGGCCGCTGTTGTTGGTTGTATGGGTTGTTTGCTATATTAATATAGCGGGGCTTCGGCCTATTTCGTCGATAATTTATGACGCAAAAGAAGTGGGGTGCACCATATAACACACACTCTCTATGACTCTATCTTCTCTCTCGGACTTTTTCGTATTTATAATTTCAGATATTATGAAATTTGATAAAATTGGATAAACCTAGGAAAGTTTGAAGTTTCTGCAATTTTAAAACTTCTGAAAGTTTGAAATTCTCAAACTCCTGAAATTCTGAAATATTGACAATTTTTACATTTTAAAATTTTCCGGGAAAATAGAAATTTTGAAAGTTTGATCCCCAAAGTTTGATTAGTTTGGAAGTTTTAAAAGTTTCAAATCCTGAAAGTGAGAACTATCTAAAAGATAGGAATTTCTGAAAGTGCATTCTAGATTTACCAAAAGTTACCAAAAATGTAAAGTTTGACCAAGTGTTGACGTACTAAAAAAGGAAAGCTTCTAGTCTATGGGGGAACTACCTAGCGGTTGATTGCCAGGTAGCATTTCCAAAAGTTGAATCGAGTCTAATGTAAATTGTTTACAGTTTGGCCTTCAACCATATCTGCAATTTCCTTCTATCTGCTGGATCTGGAAATCCAAATACACTCACAAGCTTAGAGTATTTGTATGGCTCCTTCTCAATGACCGGCCAAATACCAAGGATATGATTCAGAGGCGCAGCCCTCATAACAAAGAAACTGAGAACGGTGTGTTTTGCTCAGCATACCAACCTTAAACTAGGGATCATCTTTTCGGACATGCAATTTCAACACTGATTGTTGGTCATCATCTATTGGCCTCAACTGCGTATTTCTCTTTGAGGCAAAGGCTAACCTCCACTAACTTTAACAAATCTTGCTTCATGGCAGTTTTCATCATGGCGGATTGGAACATATGGAAGCAGAGGAACGCCATGATCTTCTACAATGTCACTCCCTCCTTGGCATCTTGGTCTTTCCTCTTTAAAAGATAATCTCTTTCTTATTTCTATTAGACTAGCTTTGCAGCTCCCCTTAAGTTCTGGCTGGATCAGCTCCCCTTGCGTCTCCCCTAGAGTTGTCATGTAAAAGAAGGGTCTAATGCAACACTACAGGAAAGCCACAAGACGCCGACGGCGGCGTATGCACGAATGCCGTCGGCGTATGTATACGCCGACGGCGGCCGTCGGCGTCTCGCCGTCGGCGTCCCAAACTGTCGGCGTCTGCGCCCGCCGTCGGCGTACGCTGTGGTGGGCCCCACAACACGGCATCCCCACGTTCCGTTAGCTCCTCATACGTCGACGGCATTGCCGTCGGCCTATGAGCGCCACGTGGCCGCTTCCTGGGCGCCTGGGAGATGACATACGCCGACGGCATTGCCGTCGGCGTATGGGTGACCATATGGTCCGCTTCGGGCGACGTGGCGCCATCCTGTGCGTCCGCGACGCACCCTACGCCGACGGCAAGTGACCATATTTTCTTTTTTTTGCTGATTGTTGCTGCTGTTTCCAGCACATTTCAAATACACAAATATAATTTGAATTCATACACAAACATCACAGATATAATCCAAACCATCATACAAATTCCAAATGACTCAAACACAATTCGAATTCATACAAACATATATACAAACTCCAAATGACACAAACATAGTTCGAATTGATCCAAACATTCATACAAACACACCCGGACACATCCTACATCTCCTGAGAGCTCGAGGTACCCATTTCTGAACGCGTGAGCATAGGCGACCGACCACGTGGGGCAGCCGCCGTCGAATCACTCGCGGAACCCGGCGAGGCACCCGGCGAGGCACGAGACGGTGTGGTCTCGCGCGGCGAACTCGGCGAGGCACCACCACCGCCATGCTCCACGAGCGCGCGCGTCGAAGTCGGCGAGGCAGAAGCACGACCAAAGGGTGCATTCCTGGAGCATCCCGATCCCTACATGTTTGAGTCCAAGTTAGCAACTTGGAAAGCACAGTACGGCGGTAACAACTGGTTTGGCAAATAACTTACCGGAGTCGTTGGCTTGTATGTGCGAGCGACCGCTTCCCTCGATGGGCACATGGGCGGCATCCCCACCCTAGGTGGACGCGGAGGCAGCGGATCCCGCACTCCAGTGGCAAAAAACTTCTCGGTCGCCTACAAGATAGTTTAGATGTCAGGAGTTGTAGAAAAAGAAGGTTCAAACTAGAGGAAATGGAACTTGCCATATTTTGCAAATATAAAGGTTGAAACTTACAGCATCGCGCAACTCTTGCCACTCGTCATAGTCCGCTCTCGCCTGCAGCCACAAGTGATACTCCGCCTCATAGTCCGCGTAAGCGGCATCGAAGGCCGCCTCGAAACCAGGCTACAATTTCAAAATAGAACGAATCTCGTCAACTTAGCCACTTAGCTAGGAACGAATGCGGAAAGAGAATGAAATTGAGAAAAACTTACATCGGGGCGAGCTCGGGAAGGCCGTCGAGGAGGCAGGACAGGGGGGTCGTCGGCGGTGAGTGTAGCCTTGATACGCACGAGGCCCAACTCAGGAGTACGCGGGATTACCGCACTAAGACAGGGCAAACGGCCATGCTCCCAACCGTGCCCGGCCAGGACCATCGCTCTCTCGTCGGTGTCATGCTCAAGAGGTCTATCCACCTCCGGATTAAGACCCTGGAACGACTCGACGTACCTAGCTATGTTCTCCTCGGCACTGCCGAAGTAATCGGGAAACGAGGGCTGAGGCTCGGATAGATCGATCTTCTTCATCTTCATCCTCTCCCATGCTTGCATGTTCGACACAGGCTCCCCGATATCGGCCTCCTGCATTGCCAAAGAAGTGTTATGCGTATCAAGTAGGAACATGAGGGGAAATAAATGAAGGTTGTTCCATGTATATATATATACCAGCTTTGCCTTGAAGCGATCATGGTTGCGGGCTCCCGCACAATGTGTCCCCCCGCTCCCACGGTTTGCCTTGTTCCGCTCGCTCAAGGCTTTGAACTCGGCGTTCTGCCCAAGCCACCTCGACGCCAACGCCTCCCACGCGTCTGCCTTACCATAGGCCCATGTGGGCATAACCTGAAAAAACAATACTCATGTGAAGAACAGATAATGCAATTGCAACTTAGCAGCAACATGTAATCTCATTGACAATTTACTTACCGACATGTAATCCTCCATGGTCATATCAGGTGGTTCCTCATGCTTCGGCGTCGTCTTGCATAACTTCTCAGAACTGTAATGATTGACGGAGGTATGCTTTACATTGTAGAATTGCTGTCGTGCCAACTTCTTGCAAGCCCCCTCCAAAGTCCTGTCCGCCTTAACACGCTCCTCAGGAAGTACCCTATAGAATTTCTTTAATCATGCACAAAAAACAAATTGTGAGAGCATGGTGGGGACATCAACTATGAACGAAATTCGAAAAGTTCAACTTACCCAAAACTTGGTGATCACGCCGTCAGAACATCTCCCGAAGCCCGGGTGATGGGCGGCCTGATAGTCTACCCAATGGGTGGCTAGCTTCCTCTCGCCGTTGGGGACCGTACTGTACAAGCCCGGCCAAAACTTCCTAATCAAAGCTCCAATCATGGAGTTAGGCGCACGGGCTCCGTGAGGATATGTCCAATTGCTGCACAAATAATTAAACATTAGTACATGTCAAATTGTACTGACCACAATGTAATTACCATGTTCAAAGTTAGCATAGTCACTTACTCAATCCCATTAGGCACAATGAGGATTTTCTCCTCCTCGGTAGCAGGTTCCTTTGACTCATCAGGGACCATGGATTCCCCACGAATCTTTGGCTTCTTCTGCGACGCGGAGGCCCCCGTCTCCTGGTCTCGAGACTCCGTCCCCTCCTCTCGAGACTCCGTCTCCTCGTAAGCCACGTCGCCAGAAGCGGAGGGTATGTCAGAAGACACGTCGCCCCCACCTCGTGCCCGTCCTGCACCTCGCCCTCGTCCTCCCTCACCTCGTGCTCGTCCTGCACCTCGCCCTCGTCCTGCACCTCGTCCCCTCGGAGGAAGTGCATCGGCACCTCCCCCTCGTCCAGCACCTCCTCTCTCACCACTGTCAGACAGGTAACGCGAGTTCGGAATAGTCTCTCTTCCACTTTTAGTAATTTTCCTCTGGCGCATCGTCTTCACCAAGGAGGCCGATGATTCCTTGCCTTGGCTCATCTTGGTCAATCACCTGCAGGAATAGATCTAAGCATTCAGTTCAATCCTCAAATGCATAGCAGTTAATCAATCTAATCCGTGAAACACAAAGGACAAATAAAAATGTTAGGCAACTAAATTGTTCACATGTCGTGCAGAAATATGCCTCATATACTAGATTGGACACACAAATTCAGGGATGGAGTAAGCGAAACCAGTAGGATGCAGAATCTATATTCTTGCATATTACAAGTTTCACTTACACCACCCCTGAATAACATAGTGTCACCTCATTTTAATCATCGGCATTGTAAAAAAATAAAGTAGGGTCAACTTAGAGAATACAAAACTTTAAACAAGATTCAAAAAAATTATGCCTCATACTTAGAATATTATTGGAAACACACAAGCAATCCTGATAGCTTCGTTGAACCAAGTAGGAGGCACACAACTTATATGTGTGCATGATACAAGGTTCAACAAACTATCAGGATATCATATAGTGCGCCACATCATTTTAATCATCGGCATTCTAGAAATTAAGTAGGGTCAACTGAAAAGCATGCCTCATACTTAGACAGGACACACAAATTCAGAGACGGCGTTAGTGAGATCTAGTGGGATGCAGAAAATGTGTATTCGTGCATATCACAAGTCTCACTGACGCCGCCTCTGGATCACATTGTGTCACAATGTTTTAATCATCGGCATTCTAGAGAATACAAAACCACCCGCATCCGGATCGACATAAAAATAACATAAAGCAACTTAAAAACTATTATAACATGAAATCCCCCACAAACTGCACATGGATGTGAAACTTGTCTCAGGTTTATCGGTTTTATCGGCAAGGTTTTTTTAAATCTCAGGTTTTCCTAACCGAAATAATGTCAAATATGCTATATTACACACACACACACATGACAAATAAATTGTGCTCTAAGCCTTAAAAAATATGCTATAATAGTATATTCAATATTTACACACCATCTAGGCATTTACATGACCATCTAGGCATCTATTCAATATTAGTCTAATTGAATCTGAAATCAAGCAAAATCCACAGAAAAATTGCTGGAAGAAGCTTGTCTTACCTTGGGACAACAATGGAGGGCGGTGGGCAGCGAGGAGATGCGGCCAGGGGCGACGAAGGCGAGGGCGGCGGCTCTTGCGGCGGAGCAGCCAGAGGCAATGGAGGCGAGTACTGCGGATCCGGCGACGGAGCGGCCAGGGGCGACGGAAGCAAGGCCCGCGGCCGACGGCAGCTAGGCCCGTAGCTCCGGTGGCTGAGCGGCCAGGGGCAACGGCGGCGAGGCCCGCAGCTCCGGCGGCTGAGCGGCCAGGGGCGACGGCGGCGAGCGGGGCAGGGCGACCGGAGGAGAGGACCTGGCAGGCGGGGCGGGGCGTGGTCACCGGATTGAGCCGGCGGCGCTAGGGTTGGGGTCAGGACGTGCGCGAGGGGATCGAGCGGGGAGGCCAGTTTGTTTTTCCATTCACGAACAGGTGGGATATGGGGGCAAAGTCTACGCCGACGGCATTGCCGTCGGCTAGCCAATTTTTTTTAAATTTTGTATTTTTTTAAATTAAATTATTATTTAGTATACAAAACATTACTTTATTTTAATAGTATGTATTAAAGCATCTATACTCTCTTTACGGCGCTCAGTTTTTTTTTGAATAATTATTTTTAATTTTCCTATTATCTATTTATTAATTCATTTTATTATACTATTACTTCTTTCCTGCCTCGGGGTCCCTATAAAACTTGCATGTGGCCCTAGCACATGTTTAAGGGTGTGGTGGGAGGATGGGAGAGACAATGACCACCTCAATTGCATGCATGACCCAAGACAAATGTATAACCCAACTCTTGACAAGATTCCCTCCGGTTCGTCCGATCCGGGACTTTCACGCTATAAGTCGTGAAACACGCTAGAGAGAAGTGGATGTCTGTGAAGCAGGTCACACCCCGGAGTGGAATCTTTGCCATCCAAAACCTAGGTTTGTGTGGGGTTCCGACGCTCCGATGCCCCGCTTCGGCGAAACCCTGAATTCGCTGGAAAAACCCTAACGTTTTCGTCTACCCCTTGAACGGCGTCGAAGGGGGTAGGCCAGTGGACTTTTTTGCTTGGTTGTGTTAGGTTAGGCCATAGGAAGGTGGGAAACCAAAGTCTACCCCAAATCAACACAATATTTCATCCGGTTCGCCCGAAGGGGGAGTTTTCACCTCTAAGTGTAGAAACTCACTAGAGAGAAAGTGAAGCCGGTCACACTCCGGAGTAGGATATTGCACATTTACAACACACAACACACTTGTATACATATGGTATGGCACAACCTAGGTTTGGGTGGGGTTCCGACGCTCCGGGGCCCCGCTTCGGCGAAACCCTGAATCCGCTGGAAAAACCCTAACGTTTTCGTCTACCCCCATAGACGTGCGTCGAAAGGGGGTAGGCCAGTGGAGTTTTTTGCTTGGTTGTGTTAGGTTAGGCCATAGGAAGGTGAGAAACCAAAGTCTACACCAAATCAACACAAGATTCCACCCGGTTCGCCCGAAAGGGGAGTTTTCACCTCTAAGTGCAGAAACTCACTAGAGAGAAAGTGAAGTCGGTGAAGCCGGTCACACCCCGGAGCAGGATATTGCACATTTACAACACACAACACACTTGTATACATATGGTATGGCACAACCTAGGTTTGGGTGGGGTTCCGACGCTCCGGGGCCCCGCTTCGGCGAAACCCTGAATCCGCTGGAAAAACCCTAACGTTTTCGTCTACCCCCATAGACGTGCGTCGAAAGGGGGTAGGCCTGTGGACTTTTTTGCTTGGTTGTGTTAGGTTAGGCCATAGGAAGGTGAGAAACCAAAGTCTACCCCAAATCAACACAAGATTCCATCCGGTTCGCCCGAAAGGGGAGTTTTCACCTCTAAGTGCAGAAACTCACTAGAGAGAAAGTGAAGTCGGTGAAGCCGGTCACACCCCGGAGTAGGATATTGCACATTTACAACACACAACACACTTGTATACATATGGTATGGCACAACCTTGGTTTGGGTGGGGTTCCGACGCTCCGGGGCCCGCTTCGGCGAAACCCTGAATCCGCTGGAAAAACCCTAACGTTTTCGTCTACCCCCATAGACGTGCGTCGAAAGGGGTAGGCCTGTGGAGTTTTTTGCTTGGTTGTGTTAGGTTAGGCCATAGGAAGGTGAGAAACCAAAGTCTACACCAAATCAACACAAGATTCCATCCGGTTCGCCCGAAAGGGGAGTTTTCACCTCTAAGTAAAACTCACTAGAGAGAAAGTGAAGCCGGTCACACAACGGAGTAGGATATTGCACATTTACAACACACTTGTATACATATGGTATGGCACAACCTAGGTTTGGGTGGGGTTCCGACGCTCCGGGGCCCCGCTTCGGCGAAACCCTGAATCCGCTTGGAAAAACCCTAACGTTTTCGTCTACCCCCATAGACGTGCGTCGAAAGGGGGTAGGCCAGTGGAGTTTTTTGCTTGGTTGTGTTAGGTTAGGCCATAGGAAGGTGAGAAACCAAAGTCTACCCCAAATCAACACAAGATTCCATCCGGTTCGCCCGAAAGGGGAGTTTTCACCTCTAAGTGCAGAAACTCATTAGAGAGAAAGTGAAGTCGGTCACACCCCGGAGCGTGATATTGCACATTTACAACACACAACACACTTGTATACATATGGTATGGCACAACCTTGGTTTGGGTGGGGTTCCGACGCTCCGGGGCCCCGCTTCGGCAAAACCCTGAATCCGCTGGAAAAACCCTAACGTTTTCGTCTACCCCATAGACGTGCGTCGAAAGGGGGTAGGCCTGTGGACTTTTTTGCTTGGTTGTGTTAGGTTAGGCCATAGGAAGGTGAGAAACCAAAGTCTACCCCAAATCAACACAAGATTCCATCCGGTTCGCCCGAAAGGGGAGTTTTCACCACTAAGTGCAGGAACTCACTAGATAGAAAGTGAAGCCGGTCACACCCCGGAGTAGGATATTGCACATTTACAACACACAACACACTTGTATACATATGGTATGGCACAACCTTGGTTTGGGTGGGGTTCCGATGCTCCGGGGCCCCGCTTCGGCGAAACCCTGAATCCGCTAGAAAACCCTAACGTTTTCGTCTACCCCCATAGACGTGCGTCGAAAGGGGTAGGCCTGTGGACTTTTTTACTTGGTTGTGTTAGGTTAGGCCATAGTTGAAATAAAAACACACATATACCCCAACTCTTGCGAAGATTCCCCCGTTCGCTCGATGTGGAAGTTTCCAACTATATGCCCAAAAACTCGCTAAGGAAACAATGATGCTCGTGAAGCCGGTCACACCACGGGGCAGGATAAATTGAGCCATATATTTAATATTTATGTTGTAGGTGTATATTACATGTGTTGTTTTTATTTATTTTACATGTATATGTTGTAGGGTCGGGTTCCGGAAGACTCAAACCGTTATTTTATGCGGGTGGGATACCGTAATTGGGAGGGAAATGCTAGATCCAATATATATATAAATTATACCTACATTAAATATTATAGATCCAATTTATATATAAATTATACCTACATTAAATATTACACAGAGAAATAAATAAATCTAAATTAATTTATAATTAGTTAAAAAAAACAATTATACGCCGACGGCCTTTTATACGTAGCCGTCGGCGTATCAGGGCAGCAAAAAGACCTCCCGTTTGAGCACCGTCAAGGATGGCGCTATACGCCGACGGCCATTTGTACGCCGACGGCTGCCGGCGGCCTATGTCGGGCTACGCCGACGGGGTTCGCTACGCCGACGGCCGCGTTCGTGGCTCCACGATCTCGCCTTATACGCCGACGGCCCCGACATTTGGCCGTCGGCGTATAATCAGGCCGTCGGCGTCTTGTGGCTTTCCTGTAGTGCAAACTCCTCTATTATGCTTATTCGTATCTCATGTTCTTTCTATTTCTTTTGTAGGGGGCTGATAGACCTAGAGAGCTAGCCTGGCTAGTTTGTCCTGTGAAGATAGCAAAGTTAGCTAGTACGTACCTGGATCAGCTCGATCGATAGAGTGACCTCCATGTACCTTTTCCCCTTGAGAGCGACGGGCGGTCAAACCTAATTCTCCGGGAGAACTGGGAGGACCAAGCCTTATCCACTCCTCGCCACTGTAGCACGAGGAAGAAGGCGATTTTTGGAGCGATCCAGTCGATCCACCGTGCGCGCCGCGAGCCGGGGGATTCCTCCCCTTCGCCGGCCGCTCCGGTGGCGGGAGGGTGGGGGATCCCCGGCTCCGGCTTGTATATACGGTAGGGTAGGGTGGGGGTCTCGCCGGCGGCGCTCTGGAGGAGGTGGTGCTGCGGGTGGGCGGTTTGGTGCCGGCGTGATCTTCTCGGCGGCGGAGTTCTTCGGGGCTCCTCGTCATCGCGCTGGACTGGCAGGAGCTCGAGGCCCGGCGTGGTGCTCGAGCCCCTCTGTTTCCCGTCAGATCCGTGGTGGCGGAGGATCTGGCGGCCGGAACCTGGGCTGGACGTGTTCTTCGGCTTCTACCGGCGGCGGCTCCGAAGGCGGCTGAGGCAAAGTGGTGTTGCTGGGACAAAGGGGCGCCTGCCCTGGTCGTTCATCGACAAAAGGTCCGTCGCGGCGCGGCGGACGGGCTAGGCGGCGTCTCTCATAGGGAAAAGATCTCCCTGGCAGTGGTAAGGTGGCGGCTGGTGGTCTTCGTCTTCGACGCCGGTGAAGTTGCTGATCTTGGTGCTAGTTCTGTTTCCCCTACGTATTGTTCTTCCTGTTCTGTATTTGTACCGTGTACTGTGTATGTGGTTCTTTGTTGAATATACGTGGTGAAAAATGCAAAAAAAAAAAAAAAAAAACCTAATTCTCCGGTGATGCGGTGGTAGTAGGACAAATTAAAAAGTGAAAGAGAGCCGAGCTGACGGGAAGCAGGAAGAGCACACGCCGACCAAACCAAGATTTTCCGGCGCGCCATTAATACCGGGACACGACTGGTTTCTACTCTCGATCATCTACAGACCCTGACCTTACCTAACACAAGGTCCTAGCCCAGCCACCCTCGTCGTGATACAAGCTGACGTGCAAATGATAATTTTAACAATGGACTTATTTTGGCATTTAGTCTGTGTAACGCCATGCGTTCCAATACCTCCTCGACATCCGTGTGCTCTTCTTCTCGAAATTCGTCATGTGGTTTCTCCTCCCGGACGATGATATTGTACAGTATTTGGAGTAGGTGATTGATCTAAGCTAGGTGGAGTAGAGATGTGTGCAAACACTTTTTCATCCCGACATGTACTTAGAGCACTTTATCGAGAAAAAAAAATGTACTCGGAGCACTAGCAAAGCAAAACCTTTAGAGAGAGTATTATTATGCTATAACCCCATGCACAAAGCATAACCATACTATAAAATTAATATTCCCATTGCTCTTCATTTGGAACCAATCATATGGGATAGTAGATAAGGGTTTAGGCAATGTCAATCATCGCAATTCGCAAATTGCTAAACAGTTTAGTACATGAGATAGTGGAAACAGCGCGAGTTATGAAAGAACTAGACACATCCAGATCAGGTACACCTGAAGCACATACATGGTTCCTAATCTTACCACAAGTGGAGTGGAGTGGATGGATGGAATCATGCAGTTGAATCACGTTAGACAGTCTATAAAACGGAAGCAAATATGCAAGAGCTAAATCACAACAGCATTGCAAGAAGCCCATGGATTCATCCAAGAGATTCCTTGGTGCAATCTGCATTGCTTTCTTCTGCCTCTCTGTCTCTGTTGCCTTCGCTGATCACCATGAGAGTGCCCATCCAGTTGGACACGCTCCAAAGTTAGGTCTTTTTCCAGATTTCTACAAATCCACATGCCCACAGGCTGATGAGATTGTGGTGTCTGTCTTGAAGAAGGCTATCGCGAAGGAGCAACGGATTGCCGCTTCTCTTCTGAGGCTCCTTTTCCATGACTGCTTTGTTCAGGTAAGCCGAAGTTCAAATGTTTTTTGCTCAAGCACTAATGAAATTTCTACAGCTACGTAAAACGGTTCAGCATTTTGTAGATAACTGAAAGCCATTATTTCAGCAGTTATAATTCATGTGTTTGGTTCTCAAGACAAAAATGTATATATTTTTTGCTCAAATATCAGGGGTGTGATGCGTCAGTTCTACTGGATGACAGCAAGGCCGTCGTAAGCGAGAAAAACGCTCTTCCCAACAAGAATTCTATTAGAGGATTTGAAGTCATAGATGAGATCAAAGCTGCACTAGAAGAAACATGTCCACACACAGTGTCTTGTGCTGACACTATTGCCCTGGCTGCCAGAGGTTCAACAGTATTGGTAAATATCTGTCCTTCGTGTTATATAAACTTGTGCTAGGCTGATAGTTGTAGAAAGGGAAATAGTGAATTTCCCAAAGGAACTACTCTCGCAACTGATGGCTGAGAACTACTTGTATCCTCAAGTAAATATGTGTTTGTGATGTTGCACAACCTGATAGTGTCGTCTCATCTCATGACAGAGTGGTGGCCCATATTGGGAACTTCCTCTAGGAAGGAGGGATTCAAAGACGGCATATATGAAGCTAGCAAATAAGAACCTTCCTCCACCGAATGCAACACTGCATCGTCTTATAAAATTCTTCGGAAGGCAAGGACTGGACAAAGTTGACCTTGTAGCACTATCAGGTATGTCCCTCTTCAATGTTCACAGTACACATTTGAGGTCAAGCAGTTAAACAAAAAGGTTTGTTAGGAACGTTAACTAGCCTAGAAGTGGCTAGATTGCTCATATTTTCTCGCTGGCATCTTGCTTGTCATAAATTTAACCTTGAAAAGACAGTACCATATATTGGATAAGGAAAAGGCATGAAGTTGAGGAGAATAATAGTATCTGCTGGAAAAGCTGGAGCAGCATATAAGTCAATAAAACTTAAGATCATAATCCTATTAGATGTTTCAGTTAGATCATAACTGTAGCAAATGAAACTAATAGTGCAATATCAAATGTAATTCCACACATATAGTTGTGGATCAGCATATTCTCCTTCTCAAGGATACTTTTATCTTACATTCCAACAGGTAGTCACACCATTGGAATGTCCAGATGTGTCAGTTTCAAGCAACGGCTGTACAATCAGCATAGAGACAACAAACCAGACATGACACTGGAGAAAAGGTTCTATTACAAGTTGGCATCAGTCTGCCCACGCACTGGAGGTGATAACTACATAACCCCACTCGACTTTGGCAGCACTTCGAAGTTTGACAACAGCTATTACAAGTTGATAGTGGAGGGAAAAGGACTTCTTAATTCAGATCAGGTTTTGTGGACCGGAAAAGACCCAGAAATAGCACATCTGGTCAAAAGTTACGCAGAAAATGAAGCATTGTTCTTTGAGCACTACGTGAACTCCATAATCAAGATGGGTAACACAAATCCCCTCTTGGGTTATGATGGAGAAATTCGTAAGAACTGTCGCAGGGTTAATCAGGTCCTCTAGTCAACAAAAAAAAATCCATCTGAATGTGGGTTTGTTTGCTTGTGGTCGGCCATTTAATTTGCACGACTGGTCCTTCAAATGTCATCCTGCTAAAGTTTGTGACATTATTTGTAATGTAAACTAAGGTTGCTTTTTCATTCAGAAATGTAATTTTCCTCCTTTCAATGAAAGATACCCCATCTTCTTTTGCTCTGAAACATTTGATTTATTTCAATGGAAGAAGAAAAAGAAAATTTGGAGAGCTGATGCCAGACACAATTATTTATATACGAGAAATGAGATTAAATAAAATCCCATGTTAAATGAGTACAGAATGCAAACCTACATGACAAAATCGACAAAAACTAAGCATAGCTCATATTGTACCATATCTATCATTTGTCCTCTGGCCTGCTGGTGTAGTAGAAGCGTTTTCCCATGATGCTTGGCTTGCATGATTTCCGCCTCTTGGTTGTCCAGCCTGATGAATGATTAGGTTATAAAGTAGTAGGTCGTACCAACCAGCATCATCGTCAACAATTTTAACAGGCAAAAGTGAGGTCCAGAATTCAAAGTACTTACAACATTCAGAAAGGCAGCCATGGTGTTCATCCCAGGCAATGCATGTAAACCATACTGAAATTGGTGTAGAGGTATCGTGTTTTCAGGAGAACTTTGAATAGCATTGCTCAATAGCTTAACAAAATGTTCAAGAAAGTAAGTTAGGAAAAAAACCTGATGCTCCACACGTGTTCTGTAGATGAATCCCGCACAACAAAGTAGACTGGACAAGACAATGAATCTACACACAAACAGCAGAGAACTCAGAATTGCAAACACAACAATGAGAAGGAACACACGGACATGTAGTAACACAGCAACGATGGTAGTAACATAACGGTAAGTCTTCTTCACTAAACATACGTTAAAATCATGATACAACTGATAGTTACCATAAACAAACTTCTTAAGTTCAAGACACACATACATGCAAGAAATAATTCCAAATGTTGCCCAGCCTCTCACAGAATTGCTCTCTCTTTCTTGTGTGTAACCTACAAAGACAACAGATATTACAAAAGAATCATGTCCACCAAAACCAACCGAAAAGATTGTATACCAATATACCATACCATACGTATAAAAGCACAAGAACGATAGTGATTGAATACAGTGAAACTGTAAAATATGGATCTTTTTCCATATAACAGCAGTTAACAGTAGCTATTCATATGTTGTTAGTAATGAATATTACAACATGAATCGCTAACATTTTTCAGTTGTAACACAACCTGATTACAATGTCACTATCTTACATGTAAACTAATGAAAACACATCAACCTTTTTGCCACCCAAAAATTGAAATTTGCTGTGCAACATTTTTAAAACTTTGGGCTGAGATTCCAACATGTTTATTCATTACACAATTTATCTTCCGAAATGCTGATGATATATACATTTTTTTGAACTCTTTCCCATATATCCAAAACTGAGCCTATAGCATCACTGTAGGTGTGAAATTATCTCAACTGGAAATTGAGTAAGACTCATCTTCTGCGGCATTTCTAGACTATCAAAATCTAGTGGAGCTCATGTCGAGACAACTTCCAATACATTAAAATCAATACGCACAGCTGGTGATTGTCTGACTAGAACCAACCACATTCTTTGGTAAGTGTGAATTCGATCGGATCATAGCCCGCCACTGGGATTGAAACATTGACCTCATATGGACTGCTTCGAATGGTTTCACCTACAAAATGTACAAACTCATTTGTTGATAGGTAAAAGGACATCAGCATGGAGAGACAAGAAAGTCACCGACATATCCAATTCACATTCAGAACTGTAGGAGACAGGACAGTTGGCTTGGCACCGTTGGCCCCTGATCCTGTAAGCATAACACCAAGCCCTTTTGTCGGATTAACCTGTGTAGTGGAAAAAGAAAATGAAAATTATATGGAGTTCAATACAAAGTGTATGCTGCAACAGGCATATGGTTAGCACTAATGATGATGTCTTTTAAGAGTCGCCTGGTATTCTTAATTGCTGGTTTAAAAAATAGTGCACTCATTTGTTTGGTTAGCAGTAATGATAAAGAATTTATCTCGTGTTAGCTGATATTCTTTAGTTTCTGATTGAAAGAACAGCAGTGCTCACACTCACCAACATCAATTAGAAAATTAAGGATCACAACTTATTTGTTGTTTCACCATAATGTGCAATACCAGCACAAACAGAGGTACAATAATGAAAGCCATAAGAAAAGGAATGTGTAATTTAGTTTTTATAGTCCTCAGTCCTTCCTTACCCTGAAAGTAGGTTGCCCAACAAGGACTGAAAGGGAAGACATGGCGCTAAGATATAAGGACACGTGAATCTGCTCACTTGGAAAGCTGCACAGAGAACAAAATTGCAATGATTTATATTGTGTCCATATGAGAGAGTTTGCAAATATCCTAATTAAAAGTCAGGAATTGAATCAGGTGGCTCGGAAAATCCTAGAAATGATTTAGTATTTTCTCTCATGCCAAAAAAACACATAGTACGCTTTTGGAAAACAAATCTTTTCTGGAACTTAGTATACTCTTCGATTTTTTCACTTCGATGCAGTTAGTGTCTAACGGTGCAACGTTCTGGTTTTTGTATAAAATTATTTGCATCCACCATCAATGATAGGTACTATACTATCAAGGCTTCAGTGCCTAAACCATTTTTGTTATCTATTTTATTGAAATAATATTATCTTAACATTTTACTGAATGGAGGTTATGGTGGAGTCTGACAAGTAGAATAGGATCCCAAGTGAACTCCAATATTGTTTATCTTGCAGTCACCACCAGCTATTGAATTAGAGCATGTCAAAATTCGTACAAAATGTGAATCAGAGTTAGTTCTGATTGCCAGCGCTACCCAATCCATATTTGTTATGTTTCAGGCTTCAGCCCTATTAATTCACCATCAATTTGACAGCAACATCCAGTAAATATTTCTGTTTCAGTCAATTGGCATTTGATGACATTTCTTACTGTATAAGCTCCTGTTGAAGTACAATGGGTGGCATCAAAATGCTTATTCTCTATGATAAAGTCGCCATAGAGATAAGAAAAGTACAAATAGCATCTATCATACTACAATTCAGTACCAGCTTAACTGACTTGGATTTTGTTTGAACCTGGTTGTTCTTCCAACAGGCATTATGTACGGTCACCGGCTTCCAAGCTAAAATTTGTAAAGTGCGTTTGTGGATAAGTTATAATGGTGGTTTCACACATTGTGTATAATAAAAGCTTTTCAAAAGCCATTCTTCACATGAAAACAACTAAAGTTTCCAGTTGGCATTTAATTAAACTCATTTAGATAAGCTAAAACTTTATCTAGGCTGAACAAATTCCTTAATCTTATTAAATATGAAGGATATTTTGATAGGATCTTTACCTAAATCCATGATAAGGTTGTTCGAATCCCGGCTGAGTAAATCCATCGTAAACCTGGAGAAACCAAGATGACTTGTAACATGAACTCTAGTCATTGATTAACACCCAAATAAAGAACTAGCTTTACCACTTCTGATGATCGGGGGTGGAAACCCACAGTGAAACCCTTAAAAACTCTGGGGCCACTTTTAGCACAAGGAATAGCAAGTTCAACAACCACCCTTGACAAAAAGGAACATGTTTAGCTGCAGACCACACTAGAAAATAATGCCATAAGAACATGACACAGGCAAAGAATTATCAAAAATATGCAGTAAAAGCACATTTTAAAAGTATACCACGTTCAAAGTTCAGGCTACTAAAGTTCATTTTGGTTTTATAGAATTAAAAACCATATTTTATCAATTTCATTTCTCTTTTCTATTTAATTTCCCTTTTCCCTGTAATAAAGAGAAATCAGGCATCTTACTATGAGGAACCATAACTTAAAACAGAACGTTGGTTAGTTATTTGAAAAATCCAAAAGTATTTTGAACTAAAAATTGGTAATGAACTGGTGACTACATATTACAAGGTCTTTGCATTTTTTTTAAATATATTTGAGAAACGCTAGTTTAAGGGCGGAGGGTGATTTTTATCGCGTTCCCACGGAGCAAGTGGCACGTTGTGGGGAGTTCTCTCACCCACGGGTGAACCAAAGAACGCCACTTGTCACACTGTGGGTAACCCCCCTAGTGGAGAGGGACAGGTGGATATGGTGGGGTTTTCCCCTTTTTTTAAGATTCGATCATTCGAATACGAAAAACGAAACTTCACGGTTGTGCTAGTTGCTTCGAGATCTTCAAAACTAGTTCCCATGTTGACATGTTTTGACGAAATTTTTGTTTTTGCACTGTCTTCAGTGCATATGTTGCACAGCCTTCGGGTTTACAGTGCACTCCTTTTCCATGCACTGTGTTCGGATGCGCTGCTCTGGGCGCATGTTATGTCCTGCCCTGGGTGCATGTTATGTCCTGACTGCTTGTGTTTTTTATGTTCTACCCTGAGTGTCTGCTTTGCATTGTGTTTTGTACTTTTGTTGCACTGATGTGTTGCCTTGTGATGCAATGCGTTTTGATAGTGGTTGTCTTGCACTGCGTTCCGCTGCACTGATGTCCTGTCGTTGGATAGGCGCAGCCCACAACATGCGCTATGAAAAATGTACCTACGAAATATTAAGCACAACGACCAATTACCCCCTTAAAGATCTATATGAATGCTTAACGCGCCTTCAGAGCGCAGCCCGCAACACGCTCTACGACAAAATACACCTTACGCAACTAAATAAAAACGTTGCCAACGAGGGAATGATCCCTCCCTTGGTTATACGTTGTTAGGTAGGTGAGACACCCGGCTTATTCGCGTATGCCTTAGCTGGGACTCGAACCCGGGCGGGCTGGCTCCACACCCGGAGCATCAGCCACCAGGCCAGCGCCTGGTCCTCCACCCTACGCACTACCAAGTGTCTTCTTTGCACTGCCTTTTTTTAATGTGTTGTTTTCAGTTGTACTGCCTTGCACAGTTTTTTTTCTTTTGCACTGCAAACCTGAAAAAGAAAATAGGCCACATGCAGTTGGAATTGACGCGCCAGATTCCCATTTCATTCCTTGTCACCGGAAGTGAAAAAAAGGCAAAGTGCATGCATGGTTTTAGTTCCGGTCGTTGGCACCAAAAGAGAAAAAACAGAAACATGCCGCATGCAGCGCGCGACTGTTACTCCTAGGACGCCACGCGTCGGGCTGTCGCGGACGGACTGAGAGCCCGCTGGAGCCTCCCACTGAGGGCACCTTGTACATAGTCTTCCCCAATATATTTTTGCACCAGAGTATTTTTTCTACTTTCAGAATATTTACCAGTGTGCATTGTAAGAAAATTAACACATTTTCTTTTTTCTGAAATGATGTGCTAGGAACCAAGACACATGTTTGACTTAAATGTATTCCTACCATTAGCGCAAGTTGCAAGAATTTATCATGAGCATGTTAACACGTGGATAGCAGATTTACATACTAACATGGTTGAAAAACTAGAGTTGATAGTTAACTGCACGAGTGCACAGCTCTGTTTTGTAGCAAACACACAAAATTTAGAGAAACAAATTGCAGCTTCTTCGCAGTTAACTTTTGACATCAATAGAAAGAAATCAATTAACGAAAAATAAGAAAAATAAAATAAAGTTTTTTGGTTACCTGCACATGGTTTCATCATAGGATATGCTGCAAATGCATCCATGTTCATCTGCAAACGTATCGATGTTAGTTTTGTTTTCTCGAGAATTATGCACCCAAAAAGAATGAACACATTGTTATTTGAATATGGCCGACGAGAATTGGCAGGTTTACCACCATGCACATGGATCAAGGAATTAATTACAATTATGAGGACACCATGGTCAAGTAAATTCAAAAAAAGTAAAGGTTCTTGGGAACGGGATAGAGAATGTTAGAGTTTGTGCTTGTACAAAACAAAGCATAAACTAGGAACGAAACAATCATAAATGCACCCAATTGATTGTGATGTTCAACAAGATAACAAAAACTAAACACGCTTCTTGCAATGGAGCATAAGAACTTAATTTGTACTCACACCGATGAGCATCAGGGTACGCACAGCAAATGCATGCGACCAGAAAAGTAAGCTTGCATAGCTTTTAAGCATGACTGAATCACAGCAAGGTAGTAGTTGTTCGATAGACAGAAGCAAGATCGCGATTCACAACTGTGCATCTTATTCCATTATCAAGAGTCTTTAACCACTAATATGTGCAGAAAATTCGATTGGACACATGAAAAATATAAATAATCAAAACGACTTTAGTAACTTTATTAAGATTTGATCAGGAAATTGCATATAACTGCATACGGGAGACTGAATGAAAATCTAAAACAACCTATACTTCAGGATGGAGGGACTATTCACCACTAAAGTCTTGTATAGATAAGAAGTTAGTGTTCGTGAATGAGATAATCTAGTTAGTCTTAAACACAACTTGGTACAAGTTCGCAGAACCGCAGATTGAGTTTGTATTGACCAGAATAGTGATTTAACAACAAAGTAAAAATACATGTCTAACCAAGCAGCTTTAACAACAAAGTAAATGCTAATTTTAATTTATTTGGATTGCAAGTAGTTTGTGGAAAATTATCAACTAAAAAATGTAAACAGAAAATGTGAAAAGACAGCAGACCTTTGCATACTTCATTTGAGCATTGTCCACATATAATGTTTACCTGAAATACCAAACACGTTCAATGATGGTAATCCACACATCTAAAATTAAACTTGGCATTCCAAATATTACTAGTGAAAACAGCAGGGTATCTCATCGAAATTAGAACAAACCTGTGCAGTGCGGCCCATCTCTTCGAAGGTAGTTTCGCATTTCGCTAAATCTCCATTGTGGAACTTCTGAAAAATTGTGACAGATAAAAAAATGATGAAGCTTGATGACCTACTACAAGAACAGATAACAAACATATCAGAGGGAATGGAGCTATATGATGGGCAATCATATCTCAACAGTCTTTACCATGTAGAAAGCTCGGAAATATTCTGCTTGGAATGTTTGCATTGATAAACATCACAATGACTTGACAAAACTTTTAGGTGAAGTGTTTTTGGTCTAGATAAATTATAGCAAGTTCAAAGCAGTAGCTTGGACATGAGTTTATGCCCTGCAGTTCAAGACCCTAGTGTAGACCGTAAATTTGTTGCTTTCAATGCAGCGAAGGACACACCAACTCCATGAATGACTAACAGAACACTTGAGATTGTAAGTCATCACTCGTTGATGAAATGGTCGCATATTTTAAAGTTGTCACTGAAGCTTACGACAGTTTTTGTTCCATTCAATATACTGAAACTAGGTAACCAGTACTTTGCTCATCTTGTAGCGATTATACGAGGTAATCGGTCTTATACTTGGTTTTTTCCCGCAACCGGTGAGAGTGCCTACTACTGGAGTACTGGTACACAGCCTAGTAGAGCTAGTTTCAAACTTTAAATACAATGATCTTTTTTATTTCTCCCACCTTAACTCAATACAACTACTTTAATGTTGTGATTAAGTTTAGCAAATGTACTCTGGTGTGTTAATTCCATATATACCTTTCGCTTTTATTACTGCACTAGAGTGACGCCGCGAAAGGAAGGATAATCTGACCTCCATAGGAGGCTTCTAACCGCATCCGCATGGAGTGGACTATTAGTATAGTAGAACGTTATTACCCATAGGCCATATTACAATCTACGTCATATAGGTTACACGAGATATTTAATGAAAGTTATACATTGCCAGCTCTGCCAATACCTTCTATCCAAGTCCTACTCATTCTAGGAAAATCACAGACCTTCTATTGAAGATGTAACCCGTTGTAACGTCCCAAATTTTCAAAATCATGCATAGCATTCATCATCATCATGTGTTTGTTGCATTTCATTGAACTGCATTTGAGTTAAATGAACAAATCACAAAAACCAAAGAATTTAATCAAGTGAATGCTTATGTGCAATATAAGCACAAAACTATCTTCCATTTTTCCTACACGAGCAAACTGTGCTTAGTGACTCTATTTTATAAACTATAACTCACAGGAATTTTCCTGTATTTTATTTACTCATTCTGAAGTTGTTTTGATTGGAAATCTCCTTTACCAGATGTGATCAAACTGAATATTGATGGTAGCTTCAGTGCAGAGACTGGGAAGGGAGTCTAGGGAGTGGTAGCTCGTGATGCGGATGGAGATGTTTATGGATCGGGTGCTGGGAAACTGGAACATGTACAGGATGTACTTTAGGAGGAAGCTGAAGCTTGCTTCCAAGCCCTGATGTTGGCCAATATTGGGGCATGCAGAGAGTTCATATCGAGACTGACTCTCAAACCCTCGTCCAAGCTATCAAGTCGCTGGAGTTTGACCGTGGACCAAACGGTGTTCTGTTTAAGGAAATTAGAGCTGTAGCGTTTCTTAATTTTAGTGTTTTTTCAATTTCGTTTTGCCCCAGGGCATGTAATAAGGTTGCAGATGCTTTAGCAAACTTTGGTGCGAAAATGGTCATGGATTCCCAAGCCGTATGGCCGGGCCGTGTTCCTACCTTTGCCCAAGCTTTTGTTGCCAGCGATATTGCTGCGCTGTTTGGTTAATGGAAACTCTGTTCCATCTCAACAACAACAACAACAACAAAGCCTTTTTTTCCCAAACAAGTTGGGGTAGGCTAGAGTTGAAACCCATAAGATCTCGAAACTAGGTCATGGTTCTGGCACATGGATAGCTAACTTCCACGCAGCCCTATCCATGGCTAGTTCTTTGGTGATATTCCAATCCTTCAGATCTCTCTTAACAGACTCCTCCCATGTCAAGTTTGGCCTACCACGACCCCTCTTAACATTCTCATCCCGCTTTATCCGTCCGCTATGCAATGGCGCTTCCGAAGGCCTACGTTCTATATGACCAAACCATCTTAGACGGTGTTGGACAACCTTCTCTTCAATTGGTGCTACCCCAACTCTCTCACGTATATCATCATTCCTAACCCGGTCCTTTCTTGTGTGGCCACATATCCATCTCAACATGCGCATCTCCGCTACACCTAACTGTTGGATATGTCGTCTCTTGGTCGGCCAACATTCTGCGCCATACAACATCGCAGGTCGAATCGTCGTCCTATAGAACTTGCCTTTTAGCTTTTGTGGCACTTTCCTATCACAGAGGACGCCAGAAGCTTGGCGCCACTTCATCCAACCAGCTTTGATTCGATGACTCACATCTTCATCGATATCACCATCCTTCTGGAGCATAGACCCCAAATATCGGAAGGTGTCTTTCTCAAGTACCACCTGTCCATCAAGCCTAACCTCTTCCTCCTCGTGCCTAGTAGTACTGAAACTGCACCTCATGTACTCAGTTTTGGTTCTACTAAGCCTAAAACCTTTCGATTCTAGAGTCCGCCTCCACAGCTCTAACTTTCTATTAACCCCGCCCGACTATCGTCAATTAGCACCACATCATCCGCAAAGAGCATACACCATGGGATATCTCCTTGTATATCCCCTGTGACCTCATCCATCACCAAAGTAAAGAAATAAGGGCTCAAAGCTGACCCCTGGTGCAGTCCTATTTTAATTGGAAAGTCATCGGTGTCGCCATCACTTGTTCGAACACTTGTCACAACATTATCATACATATCCTTAATGAGGGTAATGTACTTTGTTGGGACTTTGTGTTTCTCCAAGGCCCACCACATGACATTCCGTGGTATCTTATCATACGCCTTCTCCAAGTCAATGAACACCATATGAAGATCCTTCTTCTTCTCCCTGTATCTCTCCATAAGTTGTCGTACCAAGAAGATGGCTTCCATGGTAGACCTCCCAGGCATGAAACCAAATTGATTTTTGGTCACGCTTGTCAATCTTCTTAAACGGTGCTCAATGACTCTCTCCCATAGCTTCATTGTATGGCTCATCAACTTGATTCCAAACTCTGTTCCATCTCAAAAAAAAAAAATTGTTTTGATACTTCAAATAGAGAAAACAAGAAATAGAAAAGGACAAAAAAAGGAGAGAACGGACCAGCCAGCCAGCAACGGCCTACGAAGGTGGCCAGCCCAACACCAGCGATTCAGCCCACTCCACCATCACGTACCTTGGGATGAAAATCCCGAACGAACACGAGTTCGTCCGTGACTCGAAACTCCCCTTCGTTCCGATATCCTTATCCTTTTGCTACCAAACTCTAGGTATAAAAAGCCAACAACCCCGCACCCCTTTTCCCCCAAAATTTCCCAAAATCCGGCCGCCATGCTGATCAAATTTCGAGCTGAAACCGATATGCCGCCGCCGCCATTGTTGAGCTTCGGAGGTTGGACGCGTTGTCTCGGACCACCCGAGCTTCTATCACCTTGTGTTTTAGAAGGCCCTCTCTTTTTCTCGCCCGCCTAAACCTTACTTGTTGCAAACGGTGAACCAGGGAGCTCGTACTCGTAGCCGGAGCGCCGCCGGAGCGGGAGCTCGGGAAGTCATCGTCGTCGTCGATTTGGTAACCGTGAGACTGCGAGGAGAGGAGCACGCAGGACAACACCAATGAGCCGTAGAAGAAGCAGAACGACCAGAACCTCGACGTCAGCCACCGTCACCATCGTCACCAGTGAGCACCGCTAGTCGCGGACGGAGTCGTCCTCGTCCGTCAGATCGACGATCTATGGCCGAGATTAGATCAACCGCGAACCGGTACCGGCCAACAGGATTACGTCATATGTTCAAAATTAGTGTTCTAGCTAATAAATTTAGTTTTACTTTGTTAAACACATTAAGAAGTGGCCATGAGTATCATGCATACTGTAGATACCAGAGAACTAAATATAAATAATTTTGTTAGTTTAAAAGTGTGTCACCCTTGCATTTTATCATGCATACATATTTTTATGTAATGCCATAATTGTGTGTTGTATTGATTTTGTGTTTATTGATTTAATAGATTGTGAGGAGTGCAGAACGTACTGTGAGTGTTGCGCCAACTCAAACAACTACCAAGGCAAGTGTATACTCAAAAGTATAAATGACCTACTACTTTATTATTACTGCATTGTAGATTTTCCAGTAGTATGCATGATATGTTTACTAGTGTTATATTAATGCTATGCAAACCTGTTAGGTTAGCCACATGACTTGTTGGTAGTGACCTATTTAATTTAGTGGAATTACCTGCTGCAAAAATTGAATGTTTTGTTGTAGATTGTGTTAAGTGAAAATTCTACTAAATTAATTTACCACCCGGGTGGATGTGGTTTGCTTCCACAAGTGAGCGTACCCAAGCACAAACATGGAAATGGCCCTGAGTAGCCACTCAACTCACATCAGCCAAAGCAAACCACATCCACCCGGGCAGTAAATTAATTTAGTAGAATTTTTCACTTAACAATCTGAAACAAAACATTCAATTTTTGCAGAAGCTAATTCCACTAAATTAAATAGGTCACTACCAACAAGTCATGTGGCTAACCTAACAGGTTTGCATAGCAAATATAACACTAGTAAACCTATCATGCATACTGCTGAAAAATCTACAATGGAATAATAATAAAGTAGTAGGTCATTTATGTTGAGTATACACTTGTCTTGATAGTTGTTTGAGTTGGCGCAGCACACACAGTACGTTCTGCACTCCTCACAATCTATTAAATCAATAAACACAAAATCAATACAACACACAATTATGGCATTACATAAAAATACGTATGCATGATAAAATGCAAGGGTGACACACTTTTAAACTAACAAAATTATTTATATTTAGCTTTCTCGAATCTACAGTATGCATGATGCTCATGGCCACTTTTGAATGTGCTTAACAAAGTAAAACTAAATTCATTAGCTAGAACACTAATTTTAAACATTTGTAAACAAAGTTAATATGCATGATGCAAAAGAGCAATTTTATTTGTCTATTCTACATAAAATTCCAAGCATTTTTATATAAAGAACATAGTTTTTGGACAAGTAAAACTCAAGATATGAATTTTACAAGGTTAAGCCATTTTCTGAAATTTTATTAATTTCCTGGCAAGGATTTTGACCGGCCTGGCGACGTGGCGCTGACAGGGCGCTGACCGTGCAGCTGACGCTGTTGCCACGCGGCGTAATCCCGTTGGCCGGTACCGGTTCGCGGTTGATCTAATTTCAGCCATAGATCGTCGATCTGACGGACGAGGACGAATCTGTCCACGACTGGCGGCGGTGCTCACCGGCGACGAACCGGTGACGGCAGCGGACGTCGAGGCTCGTCGTTCTGCTGTTTCTACGGCTCATCGGCATTGTCCTGCGAGCTCCTCTCCTCGCGGCGAAGACGGTGTGCTTGATGGCGTCTCATGGTGACCCAATCGACGGTGACGACGACTTCCCGAGCTCCCGCTTCGGCTACGAGCACGAGCTCCCTGGTTCACCGTTTGCAAAAGGTAAGGTTCAGGCCGGCGAGAAAAAGAGAGGGCCTTCTGAAAGACAAGGTGATAGAAGCTCGGGTGGTCCGAGACGACGCGTCCAACCTCCGAAGCTCAACAATGGCGGCGGCGGCGGCAGATCGGTTTCAGCTCGAAATCTGGGCATCCTGGCGGACAGATTTTGGGAAATTTCGGGGGAAAAGGGGTGCGGGGTTGTTGGCTATTTATACCTAGAGTTTAGTAGCAAAAGGATAAAGAAATCGGAACGAATCGATGATTTTTTGGGGCAGTTTCGAGTCACGGACGAACTCGTGTTCGTTCGGGATTTTCATCCCAAGGTACGTGATGGTGGAGTGGGCTGAATCGCTGGTGTTGGGCTGGCCACCTTCTTGGGCCGTGGCTGGCTGCTCCGTTCTCTTTTTTTTTGTCTTTTTCTATTTCTTTTTTTCTCTATTTGAAGTATCAAAACAACTCCAGGAAAATTCCGGTGTGTTATAGTTTATAAAATAGAGTCACTTAGCACGGTTTGCTCGTGTAGAAAAAAAGAAGATAGTTTTCTGCTTATATTGCACATAAGCATTATTAAATTCTTTGGTTTTTGTGATTTGTTCATTTAGCTCAAATGCAGTTCAATGAAATGCAACAAACACATGATGATGATGAATGCTATGCATGATTTTGAAAATCTGAAAATTTGGGATGTTACACCCGTCTTGAACTATGTGGCAAATGGCAATTATCTATCTCAGGCACTATTTTAGTTACTGTGAACTTGATAAGATTGTGGAAGTGTTACCTGAATGTAGTCAATACTCTTCGAACCAGTTAGAAAAGAGCGAGGGTTGATAAAGCGACCAAAGTCAACGAAACCCTGGAAGAGATGCATTATTAAGATAATGATCAGGACAAAAGCATTACATATTTGTTAGATATGAATATATTATGTGTATAGTATCCCCCTTGTATAAGGGGTTGCCAGCATATTTCCCTACTAGTACGTCGATATACCTATTGCTTTCGTGTGATACAAGTTGACTTCACTGTAACATGGTATAAATTAAAATAATCAAATGGTGAAGTCAATAGATGCTGCCTAAACTAGAATTTGAAAGATTTTACATACAATAAGCATACATAACAGTCAAGGTAAAAGAGATAGCCTAGATAAGCAGATAAATGGTGCCTGACATTGTTGGGACTGAAAGATGACTGACGTTTCTAATTTTGTTATATGTCTATACTTTTTCCCCCTTAACTCGGGATATAGTTAAGAATGATAATTTCTTTCTCTATTGGAGTGTGGAACTCTGGATTACTATCAATTGTTAGAACCTACTAAATCAAGCACATATTACTGCAAAATCCTTTAGTATGGAACATTGTCTTTTCCAAGTAAAAACCCCTAGTATAAAAGAATGAAAAGGTGCTTTCGTTCTTGTGGAATAAGAAGCCCTCGTACCTTAATGAAAGGAAAATCATAATTTAATGACTCACATGGGTACATCTTATAATGGTTTACATTCTTTAAAGGTATCATATTGCAGCATACCATCTTTACTCCCTAGAAACATGTATTTTGCTATTGGCACCTTAGAGCATAGGTACAACAAGTCAACAACTATAGTTGTGCCTGCGCACTGATGTGTAGAATGTTTACATAATTGTAACCAATTGCCTATAGAGTAAAATTGCCAGGGTCACAATGATGGTGTGAAGAGTCAAACACATTGAAACATCACTTAGCAGTTATTAGCGTGTTTTATCAGTAAGGGGCGGCCAGATTTATCACATGCTTAAATGGGTTCATTGGACTGGAGAGGGCACCTTTGCGATGCAAGAAACTCCCCCATCCCTTAATGATGTAAGTGGATTCTGCATTAGGGGGTCAAGTTTTGGAGCAAAGAAAGGTTTGTCCAATGGATTTATGGGCCAACGTGCAAGCAGGAGAACACACTACTTCATCACCTTTAGGCCTTGTTTACTTTTAATGTATTTTAGGGGATTGGAGGGGATTATCCCGGATCCCGGAAAATCCCCACTAGTCTGTTTACTTCTAGTGTATTTTAGGGGATTAGAGGGAATTAGAGGGGATTAGACTGGAGAGGGCACCTTTGCGATGCAAGAAACTCCCCCATCCCTTAATGATGTAAGTGGATTCTGCATTAGGGGGTCAAGTTTTGGAGCAAAGAAAGGTTTGTCCAATGGATTTATGGGCCAACGTGCAAGCAGGAGAACACACTACTTCATCACCTTTAGGCCTTGTTTACTTTTAATGTATTTTAGGGGATTGGAGGGGATTATCCCAGATCCCGGAAAATCCCCACTAGTCTGTTTACTTCTAGTGTATTTTAGGGGATTAGAGGGGATAATCCCTAGATATCCCCCACCAACCATCTCATTTTTGCCTAAAACAAAAACTCTAGTCCATGCTAGTGTATTGTAGGGTAAGAGTATTTGTGGGGATTGGGTGTTCACCAAATCCCCTCCCATCCCCTAGAAAACCCTTGGAGTAAACAAAAGGCCTTAATGAAAGCAATGTGTACCTTGATAAACTTACAAAAAAGATGAAGACAACACTATAAATCATCAATAAGAAATGGCAAGTCATATTGCCATACTCATACCGCTTGAGATCTTCTCTGCACATCTTTGCATAACCGGACAACCAAATCGGAAGGTATGGAGCCCTGATAATGACAATGTATTGTGATGTATAGCTGGATGCAACGAGATACATGCAAGTAGACTATTGAATTCTCAGAGTAACTTAATGAATGAATGACAATTACCTTCTCATTATACTCAAAATTCCTCCCGGCCATGTATGTCTAGCAACAGCTTAGGAGGTAATGATATGAAAGAACCTGATGTAGTTTCAAATAAAGTATGCCTAGTGAGTAGTGGAATTGTAAGGATACAAAGTCAACAAGGTGGCTGTCACTGTTAATTGTATAACAGTTAGAACTTGGAACAGCAACAATAGCAGTGGCTTGTACACAGATGTACGCAACCGCCAGCAGCACTGCAGCAAGTAATGGAAACTGTAAGGAACTGCCTAATAATACCTAATGTCAAACTTCAAATGGATTTATGAAAAACATAACTATGTTGATTTATCATACTGAATGCAAGATAAGAAATGACATATGATAAAACTTAGAATCATATTTCTACGGCAGAGGATACTGGCATAATCAAGGTTAACAGTTACTCCCTCTTGTCCTTTTTACTGCACATATTAGGTTTGTCTTAAGTCAAACTTTCTAAATTTTGACCAAGTTTATAAGAAAAAATACCAACATATTTTTTCATCAGAGGGAGTACGATGCTGGCATAATTTTGACCAAAGGGAATACGATATCAAACGAACATGGACTACAGCAAATCATGAAACAAGAATTGGTATATCATACAGCAGAACCTAATATGAGCAATAATAGCAATGTGGAATTCCATAAGTTTCTTCATCACTGAATATATATATAGACATTCTTTTGGATGAAAACTGAACGAATAGACATTTGATCTAAGATAGCTTTTCACCACATAATAGTTACTCAGAACACCAGATGCAACGTATAACTCGAGAAGTAGTTCTTTTAACCAGGTGCACAAGATGACAAGAGTTGTGAATATTCCATATTTGCTTGGCCTCCAAACTAAACTCACGCTTTATGCCAAAGCAAAGTATCTCTAAATAAGAAATAGATTCAAGATCCTACAGATAATGCTCTGATGATAAAAATGGAGATCAGGGGATAAACTTACCTACGATGAAGGGATGAATAGCATTTACGGGACAGGAAGCGAAGGTGTTCCATTTGAGCAGCATTCCTATTCAGATTTAAGTAACAATGCCCTGTTAGAAATGTATGACGTACATTGAAGGTGCAGTTAAACCCCAAAAATTCTGGGGAAACAGGCTGCTAGAAGAAGAAAAAATGAAATCAAATCCATCTGTAGCTGGGTGGAGGAGACAGTCTTAGATTGGACAATCAATCATATCAAGCCAGGTTAGGGCTTTTTCGGTACCAATAGAAGGGAAGAAATCAGGCGGCCTGGATGTATCCCCTCCTGCCAGCCACTACCACCTTGTTTACTTCTATACTGTATTTCCAACCCCAAGGGATTTGAGGGGATTTGGTGAATCCCTCCCATTCACCCAATCCCCCTAATTCCCTTCTAATCCCAATCCCCTCTATCTACACAGCGCGATGGAAAACAAAGAAGGTGAATATTTCATTTCAGTATTATGTGCAATGCTAAATTTACTATGTTAAGCAATCTGCGATGACCGTTGGCAGGAAAAAGTTTCTGAATATGTATGAAGAATAGCATCACAGATTTTCGTACCTGTTTGCTATGGTCAGAGATAAAATATTCTTGCTAACAGGAAACTCTGAACTTTTCAATCAGATGCGATTCCAAACCGGCCTACAAGATGAATGCAATGACCATCCAACACTGCTAAATAAGTAAAGAGAATCTGAAATAACATAGTGGAATGATAAGAATATCCACTTTCAATGCTTACTGTGTTTATGTACAAATTGTTATTTCTGTCCAAGTTCTTCATACTGATGGTTGTAAGTTGACTATCTTTCAGATCACTCTCTAATCTAGATGCACTTATGTAGTTACTCTGTTATTTATGGTGGAACCAACTTTTTCCCTTGCCAAACCAAAGCCACACAAGGCTATTCTTCTCCATCCTGAGGCCTAGTAAATCTTCATTTATGTACTAAATGATGGGCAGGCACTCTTTCAGAAGCCCACCTATTCTAATAAGCACTTTTCTTCTCTCCGTTACCTAGTCCTGCTACAACATATTATTATTATTCCTATTTAGATATTGTTATAGCATTTTTGGAACTTAAAATAAATCTTCTTTTTTAATCTTGACATGGCTCTGTATAACAGGAACAAGCTCAGCATGCATCAATGCTGCAACAGTAGCACTTGCAGATCATGGGGTTCCAGTGAGAGACATAGTTACGTCTTGGAGTGCTGGCTGCTGGGTATCTGTGTTCTACTCCTTTGCTCGGTATGGCATCAAAATTCTGTTCTCACGTCCATGACTAGCTAAGAACCATCTGCCATCCTCAATCATTCCGATATGTTATTTCAGATCTGAATTATACAGAAGACAGTGCTGGAGGTCTAGATGTCACTGTTGGCATTCTTGCAAAGATGGAACTGCGCGCGCTCGCGTTGCTGCCGCATGCTCCGGGCGAACGGCTGCGACTTTAGGTGCTCGGGATGGGCTAGTCGGGGTCGCGAGAGAGGACTAATCAGAGGAGATCGTCCGGTAGGCGGCTGACGCTCGGTCGGCGCTGTCCGCCGCCGCCAAGAAACGTAGGGGAAGGCAGTGGCGGCGCCAGGTTCTAGAGTCTGGGTATTCACTTTAAAAAAAAATTGCTCCCAAAGCAATATATGATTAAAACAATATGGCAGGAGAAATTTTTCGATAAAGTAACAACAAATCAGACCATACTAATTATGTGGTAAAAAAATCAATAAGTAACAATGCATTGGGGCATTGGGGCTGTGGTCTAAGAAAACAAGGGGGAAATTCAGGAAATTAAAACTTGTACCTGTCAAATTAGATCTACTACTAGAAAATCTGGGCGGAGCAAGTCAAAAAATCTAACCAAATCGGCTAAATAGAAATTAGAGGGGGTCGGAACTAACCGCGGGGGCAGTCTGCGCGGGGGTGAAGGGGGGCGGGGACGCGGGGGTGAAGAAGAGGGGCGCGGCCGTCGCGGTCGCCTGGCGCTAGCTCGCTGGGGCCGGGGTCGCTCGTCGCCGGCTCGCCGCAATTGCTAGCTAGGGCTGGGCGCTGTGTGCGTGAGTGCGTCTGGTTGGTCGACATACAGAGATGAGAGGCTGCGTGGCTGCGAATGAGCGAACGGACGAACGCGCAAGGAACGACCTGAACGTGTGCGCTGCTGACTGCTGGGCTGTGCATTGACTGGGGCTGTTATGGGCCGACATGTATAAAAATTATTTTTGCTCAGAATCTTGGGTATTCATGTGAATACAGGTGCATACACCCAGCGCCGCCACTGGGGGAAGGGGAGGGGATGAGGCGGGAGAAGAACTCACCGGATTGAAGGCTACCAGCCTGCCTCCGTGGCGGGAGGAGCGGGCGTCGGTGGCGTCCCGAGGACGGCGTCCGCGGCGCAGTCACCTGGCTTCTCTGGCGCAGGGGAGGAGCGCGAGCTCGTCGGCGATGGCCTCGGCGACGGGGAACCGAGAGTGGAGTTGGGTCGTGTAAAATTCCAGCCGTTGCGGCCGAAGCCGACCCACGAAGACGCGTGTTCAGCCCGTCAAGCCCGATTTCTTTTTCTTTGCTTTTTTTTTACATGTTCTCTTTTTTTTTTTTTGCATCGTCTTCTGTACGCCTCACGCGCGCCGCAGGCCAGATCGTTATAAACCCTCACCCACCCGTCCCCCTTCCGACCTGATCCCGCACAGCTAGCCCTATTGTCGCCACAGGAGCCATCATGGTTCTCTATGTTGTCTAAACCCTACCCACCGCATGCTCCACTCTCTGTTTCCATCCATCCTCTACTTGACTACTTCCATAGTGACAATAAGATCGTCTCCTCGTCCATGGTGACAATAGGATCGCCGCCTCGTCGCCCCACCGGTAGCGAGACTTTCGAGATCTAGATCTAGATGTCTATTTAGAAACCATAAACATTTTTCTTGCTCCGCCGCCCTCTCTCGCCGTCGGCGTCCTTGGATCGCGATTAGTTGTTGTCCATCGATTGTTACCTATTTCGTAGCAATTTCCATAGAGGTACGGTATCTCTGGAGATTTTAGTATATTACGCATGGCGATCTCTCGTATGAAACCCTAATAGTCGACCAATACCGGCCATTTTTCTCCTTTTCCACACAGGTGTGCCACCAACTGTAGGTTTTTTCTTCACCGCCCTCGCTTGTCGTCGGCGATTGGATCGCGATTATTTGTTGTCCATCAATTGTTACCTATTTCGCAGCAATTTCCATCGGGAGAAGAAGGGGAATTCTAGCAGGTACGGTATCTCTGGAGATCTTAGTACATTACGCATGGCGATCTCTCACATGAAACCCTACTAGCTGACCAATACCGGTTGTTTTTCTCCTTTTTTCACGCAGGTGTGCCACCAATGGACCCCATGGAATGGCACCTACCGGGTGTGATGCAGTGTGCAGGCGACGGCTGCAACTCCGACCCCAGGTCATGGCCCCTCCACTATGCCCGCCACCGGGGCGAGTTTTGTCGCATGTGCTCCTCCTGCGTCCTCCTATCCTACCGTTCCCTGTACTGTTGTGGCTGCTTCTTCCTTCTTGGATCCGCCACGTCGCCCCACAACGACGACCCACTCGTAGCCCGGCACGAGGCGACCGTCACCTGCCTCGCCTGCCATGAGGCCGTGGCGCACTTGTCCTGCATCGACTACTCCACCGTCGGTGTGTTCATCTGTCCCGCCTGCAGCGCGGCTGCTGCGGGGAGGCCCTTCTCCTACGCACCATCCTGCGATGTGCAACTCGACATGCGTGGGGCACGTGCTATTGTTATATCCACACGGGTAGCGCTGACATTGCTGGAAAAGGAGGCTGCCCATGCACAAGCGGTCGCGGAGCGGATGGTCGCTGAGTCCGCGAAAGAGCGGAAGGAAGCCTACCGCGCGCTTAGCTTGGCCTTCAGCATAGACACCAAGGCGCCGTCTGCAAACAAACACATGTCGCCGCCCAAGAACCTAGGCAAGGAACCGCAGATTGACATGGCAAAGCTGGACCTAAATGAGCCCCACTTCGACATTGGAAAGCTGGATTTAAACGAGCCGGCGCCACCGCCTTCCCCTGCCAGGCTTGAGCTCTGCATGGAGGGTGTCCACGGGGCAATGGCAATGGCGTCCAACAAGCCCCCGCGGCTTCCATGGTCAAGTATACATTTGGATTTGATGGCCTCCGCAGGGAACCGGCAGCGCCTGCCATGCCCACATTTATATCTGGAATGCAGGGCGTTCGTAGGGAATCGACAATGGCGTCCACCGAGCTCCCGCTGCATTCCTTGGTCACGCTTACACTTGGCACAGAGGGCGTCCGCAGGGAATTGGCAATTCCTTCCACTGAGCCACCGCTGCCTTCTATGGCCGCGCTTACGCTTGGCATGGAGGGTGTCTGCAGGGAATTTGCAACGGCTTCCAAGGTGCCCCCACCGAAGCCACAGACTCTGCAACTGTTCTCCAGGGACAATGACGAGGAGGACGAGGAGTAATGCATGCTCAATCAGGAGACAAATTTAAATGTTCATTTCCTTGTTACATCTTATACATCAATTATTTTCAGTCAAATGCTGCAGTGCATGACTTGAGTCATAATCTTGTATTCGTCTGTACCGAATTATAAAATATTTTGGGTGTTTGGACTACATACAGACTAAAATGAGTGAACAGACACTAAAACGTGTCTATATATTCAGCAAAAAAGGTTAAAACATCTTCTAATTAACGGAGGGAATATTGTTTGAAAGAGAAGTAATCTTGTTTTTTTTTCTAAAAAAGAGCCATGATCCTGTTTTTAATGAATTTTAGTTGCTATGCCATGTTAGATTGTTCGGACATCCTGCTACTTGAAAACATTTGAACTTTGCCAGGCTTCCTACTGATGCATTTTATCAGTCTGAAATCTAGTTTGTTGATCCCATGTCTCTGATTTCCTTAATACGAGACTACCCAGTTGTTTGCACTACATGCCTTGATCGGTTTCTTACTGGACACACAACACTATTTGCCTTCATAGTATTCATAGGTTCTAATAAGTGACGCAGACTTATAAGCAACCGTGTACAATGGTGACTCAAGTAAACATTCAGACAGATCTTAAAGCGAGAAATGTATCATCAACTCTGAACATGATTGATCTGCCAAATGCCTTCCCCTACAGGAAAAGTTCCTTCACCTTGATGTCCATCGAAACCTTGCACAGCCCATTGAAAGCATCAGCATCTGCGACATAAACATAATAACAAGATTAATGGTGTTACTAGCCTAAAAGAAAGCTGCTGCAGGGTAAACATAAGAATGCCAAAATATAATTAGTTATGTTTTGCCTGAACATGAACATACAAAAAAAAACTTGAAGCCACGATTTCCCAAAATTAAGACTTATTACTGGCAAATTGTTGCGAAAGGAATGCTAACATGTCGAGCTAAGTAGGTAGCTTATGAGCTACAACAGCTAACCTTTCCTACCTATATGAGGTATCTTTGGTTTGTGCCCACGTGTGCCAGGCCAAAATTTTAGCAGCCTATAACATTTTGGCAATTTACTTGGTTGGTAGCCAAAATTTTGGTCGTGTCAGAAAAGCTGCCCACCTACCTCACATTCCCCTTACAACTCTTGCCAAAAAAAAAAATTGGCCAACAAGGGCCAAGGAATATCTAGCTAATTTTTTGGCAAGCAAATGGTTAGCAAAATCGATAGGGCATAAGATGTCATGAACCAAACATACCCATAAACAACATGTTAATCTGAAATCTATTGTAAGATGATGAACAATCCTATGAGAAATTAGGTTATTGGGTGAAAAATGGTCTGACCTGGGATGACCACTAAAATTGGAAAACTGATATTAAATGAAAAGAAAGTTCCGGAAAAAATACACCAGTATAGGTTTGAATCCTTTAACATGCTTCGTGGGAAAATATCACTTATGCACCCTGGAGATAACTCCAAAAAAACATTTTTTTTTGTAACTATAATTATGCTTTTTTACACGGGACGCGAAAATGATTCCTTTTCCATGAAAAATTACAAGCATATAAAGGACTTAAACATTAACTTGTGTAAGTTTTTCAGTGTTTTTTTAACATTCGGAAAATAGTGTTTGAGTTACCCCCATTTAGAAGATGAAACTAAATATGTGAGCATCTAAAAAACAACTAGGCTGGTTCTTATTAAGTATAACAACCCAAGTCAATTCTGCCTTTAGATTTTGAAGTATCAGACAATATTCTAGAATCTTGCATCCCAGTACAATAAACCAAGAATAACAATGCCAAGAACAAGCTAACAATTGCAGAAAAAAAAAACCATAGGACAGGCAAGCTGTGAAAAGAACTTAGTTCACCAGCTCCTTACTGACTGAAGGTGGTGATGGAAAATAGAAATAGGCAAAACTCCTCCCGTGCCTTATTATGTAAAACATAACAAATTTCAAGGTGGAACCCCATGGTAGCAAGCAGAATAACCAGCAGCTCACAGTAGTAATAATAATGAAGAGGCAAACAAAACCACTACAAGCACATCAAATCTCACCAAAGTTGTCACCAAAATCTTTGCAAATTTCAGCAGTGATGGACTGGGCGTTGTCTGCAATCCCAACAACCTCCAGATAATGTGATTCAACCCCTTCTGAGGCACCTTTGATGGTCAGCTGATGCCCATCAGTCGACTGCCCAACAAGAACTCCACCTTGAGTGTGTTGGACTTTAAGCACTGTGCGCACCCTTCGCCCCACAAACATCCTCAGAGTCTCCCCGTTGACGATTGCTGAACCTGAACGGTCCGTGTCCATGTCTGCAAAGGTGTAACCTCATATTTATGAACTCAAATCAACAATATACAACCGATAAAAAGAGGACAAAGAACGGTCCACGCATCTCCTAGTCACTATTATCATACCAAATAAGTACATGAGACGTATTTCAGACTTCATAATGTTCAATGACAACCCTGCTATCAAGCATCGGTCGCATGCATTGGCGCGATGAATGAGATGCAACAAACAATGCTAATTAACTAACATTCTGGCGGCTATGCCATAAGTCATAACAGCACGATGATGGCCGCTAGAATTCATTGTAGTAGCAGCATTCGCAACTTTCTGCTGTTTATGATATGTTCGTACTTGAGAAAAAAGGACTGGTTTCAGACTAGATCCATTACACGCTTGTCCATTATACATTCCAATGGCTTTTAACAAGGAGCATGTGCACATCGGGCACTATTGTTACGGGAAATCAGCCTTGCGCATGCTTAAGAAAGAACAATAGCCCAAGCATGAGTAGGTTATTATTGGTTAATACCATGGCTGAAATCCGCGACTCAAATGAACATTCCATTAGAACAAAATATCACAGACCAGATTAGTGAAAAATCGCGGAGATTTCCGTATCTGGGTTCGACTGCACACAGAAATCGAAGACCGGAACAGACTACTCGAAAGCGAAATCAGCCCTAGGATTCAGTTGGGGTTCAGTTAAATCCCCCATCGCATGAACTGCGTTAGGGTTCAGTTAAACCCCTAAGATTCTGGAATAATAATCAACTATTTTAGGACAATAAATCGAATCCGCAACTAAGTCGATGCGTTGCAGTACCGGGGAGAAGAAAACGAAGAAGATTTGGAAAAATATTAGAATCAAACGAGGTTAGTAGGGGCATTCATACCAAAAGAAGCGATGAGCCTTGGAATAGCGCAGCGCAGCTTCGGTGGAAGGAGGACTGCCCCGGACTCGGCTGCGCTGGGAAATACTGGATCCGGGAGCGAACGCGTGAGCCGGGCGGCGGGACTAACTGGCGGACGTCCGTCTATTCCCTTTCTAACGGGTATTTTTGGAGATGATTTTTTCTGCTAATTTTACACTGTTGGATGAGCTTTTTTTTTTTGGAAAGTGTTGCGTGCATGCAGTATGCCACAAAAATGTCGATATCGGCAAGATACTTCATTTTTACGAATATTTTATCTTTCAAACGATAAACCCAATTTAAGATATGTTTTCACCAATACGGTCGCAACGAGATTTTTGAAACTATATCCCATGTTACTCCCTCTTTTGTTAAAGACAAACTTTGTAAATTTTGTCTAAAGATATAGGAAAACAAACATTAACACATATATTACCAATTTAACATTATTAGAATCACCAAAAATCATATTATATGCATTTGATATTATACATTATTTGACTTTTAAAAAATCTAGAACACGAAGTAAATAAAAACAGAGCGAGTAATATGTTCCGACAACCTTTTTCTTGGGCTAAAAGTTACTAATCCCTTATCAACGATAAATATAGAAGTTACCAACCTCAAAAGTGCATGTCATTTGAATTGACGACTTTTTTTTAGCTCATAAGCTATCACCTAATAATGTGTGAGTGATGCTTTTAACGAATCTCGTCCTGGTGATTAGAAGGCGGCTCGAGCCAAGTTGATCTCTACTGATCCCGTTGCTCCCCTTCTTCTCTGATCGCCGTCTTGGCGTCACGAGGGGGAGGGGAGCCCCGGCTCTCATTTGTGGGTGTGTTTTAGTCCTAGGTTTTCTAGATATTTGACTTTCCTCTGTCGGTGTCATGGTGGAGTGGATCCTGATGGTATTAGTAGGAATAATGGTCTCACAGGCCATGCTCCTGCTCGTCGGAGGTGTTGCTTGCGTCGGCGAGAGGCTTGTGGAGTCCAAGCTGTTGGAGCGATTTGGATATGGCATTGCGCCTTGGCGTGGCGGTGAAGATGGGTTGCTTTTGGAGTGTGGCGGTGTGGACTGTTGTAGATCAGCGGAAGATGGTGAAGGATCCGGCCGCCTGACGAAGGGCGAGGTGGCGTTGGCCCCGGATATGGCATTGATGAGGCTCAGAAGGCTCCTCCGGCCGATAATCTTTATCAGATTAGATCCAGCCTTACGGGACTAGTGGCTATCGAGGCTCGTTAACACCTCATGGCTAGGGGTTTCTTCAACGCCAAGATGTGAACCAACTGTTGGTGCTCCTCTTCTCCAGCGATGGCGAAGGACATGGGTGCTTGGTAGTTGCGGCGAGAGCGGCATGTAGCTGTTATATCCTCCTAGTTTTATGTTACTTGTATATGTATCAACTCTGTATGCTTACTATTATTATTATTATGAATACAATTAATGTATGCCTACAGGCGTACATAGTAAAAAAAAGTATGAGATAGCGTGATACATGACTGTTTAGCGGCTTCAAGAACTTACCTATGTTGGGTGTATTGATGACTTTTTTTTAAGCTTAGGAGTTGCCAAGAGTTGCCATACTAATCAAAGGTATTTGTCATTTGGGATGCTTTGCCAACATTTTTCACGAGCTATCGCCCGGTAAGTGTTGTTTATAACTATTTCCTAAACAACTTGGTAATTACAAAAATCACCACGGGTTGGTGACTTATTTCCTAAACAACTTGGTAATTACAAAAATCACCACGGGTTGGTGACCTTTTCACTCGACATCTCGGTAATTACATCACCATCATGGTGATAGCTTTTCACCCGAAACCTTGATAACTACATCAACACCGCATTGATAACTACTTACTTATCGCTATTGATTCATCCTCAGTCGACAATCACAAGACAAGTGTCAAAGGCAGCCACGGTAAAGAAGACAAAAATCAATGAATATTTTAGGATTGTCGCCAACCAAAACCTCCACAGGCAGAAAAGACAGCTTAAGGTGTGCACTTTAGTTTTAACATGATAGCCAGATAGGTTCAGCTACAAAATCCACAATGCACAAACGTTGGAAAATAAGCATCACGTTCATTTCATTCAGCTCCAAAGACTAAGTCTAGTCAAGCATCAGGTTTGTTCATTCAGATAGGTGGCTGGCTATCAGGCACCTCGGTGTCTTCCAACAGCTCAATTGGTTTCAGCCTCGCCTTCTTGTAGCTAGCGGAGCCTCGGAGGATGGAGTGGATGTCACTCTTCTGTGATCTGAACAAATGGGATTAAGGCAACTCAGGTGTCAGCAAGCTTCAACTCAAGACCAGAAAAATTTAAACATGTCCATTAACGCACAGTTACTTCCAACGGGGATGGAAGACGCTACAAGATATCTGGTGTTAATCTACTATCCTCTCCACACAACATAAATGTGTAACACACAACATTTGCACATCACCGCTTACGTTGCAATATGCTAAACAAGTTTCTTTTTATAAATTTGAGAACTTACAATGATACAATGTCGTCATCGTCAGGTACGTCACTTCCATCCCAGGCTGCAGATGAAATGCCTGTCAAATGCACATCAGTTAGTCAATTTCCATAGGTGGACTAGGGTACAGATGCAATGCCAGAAAGCAGTTCGTACGCAACCACACTAAATAACAAACACACGACAAACAGTAGATTGTGGACGTCTATCAACAGAAGACTAAAATCAGAAACAGTAATATTACATGGCATTCTGGGATACACTACAATACTGAAAAGTGGGATTTATCAAAGTAAGAATTTCCAAATGAAAATGCAAATGTAGTGTTCTCAGTAGTAGCTCACTGCCCAATTTTCTAGAGGAGATATCAAGCTTGTATCTGCCTTTTCCTTTTAATTATTAATTTATCTTACAGATAAAAACATAACAGATCAGGAGCGGTTGTCTTTTTATTTGCGAGAAAAAGAAGCAGCTGTTTTAATTCAAGTGAATAAATGCATAACCAAGAGCAAATGCAGTCCAGCAGTAGGTTGGCCAGCCAATACATACTCCATATGATACTAATACAAGTTCCTACCTGAGCCCGCAGATGTGGATGATGAGTTTTCCATGGCGACCTTTTCACTCATGGTGTTCAATACTTCATCAGAGCTTTCACTTCTGGTGTCACCAAAAATTGTGCCAGTGCCTCTCTTACTAATACCCTTTTTGGATTTGTCCTTGACTTGTTCAAACATTTTTCTTGGAACTTTCCGAACTGCTACTCTAAATTGGTTAACACCCGGTGTGCCGTAAGCGCTTTCATTTGATGCTTGTGGGCTCATGGGAAAGCTCTGAACAGGGTTGCTTACAGCATTAGGATTTGTACTTATCCTTCCATCAATAGAGCCATCATGTTTTCTACTCTTGGCACGACGATTTGTCTGAGAATTAGAGCTCCTTTGCTCTTTGCTTGTGCGTGCATTGTCCTTCTCAATGGGCAAATTAGTCTGAATATCAGCACCAAACATGCCTTGGTGGGGCTTCTTTTCAAGCATGCTATCACGTGTGGCATCTTCTGTCTCCTGTTGCAGCATACCACCATTCCGAATAACTCTATCGTTGTTCTCATTTGCATTGCCATGCTCCGTTCTTCCCTTTTGCGCATCAGAATGCATCAAATCTTGTGTGTAATTATCAGTGTCCTGATTACCACCCATAGGATTAAGAGACTCGGGCTTGAGCAAATCCAGTTTTGTTTTGCTCTTCCTTTTCCCCTTGGCTTTCTTCACATTACCATCTTCTAGCTCTCTGTTCATGTTTTCTGCTGAAACAGAAGGCACACCCACATTGCCAGCACCAAAATGATCAGCTAGGCTAGCTTTATCAGTGTGAAGATCAGATTCTGCCAGATCATTTGGTTCAATACCACCATCATATTGAGACTGTGTATCTGCTTTTCTTTTGCTTTTCTTTTTTCCCTTTACTTCCCTTATAGGTTCATCGCTGTTTTTTGCAGAATCAGATGGGCCATTCGTCGCACTGGGGCTAAAATGGTCAATGAAATTGATTTTTTCATTAGCAGGATGAACCGCTACATAAACATTTGGTTCAATGGCATCAGAAGAACCTTCAGGAATAACTGCTCCTGTTGAGCCCTGGAGTACATGAGATCTGCATCAGAACCATGTTCCACACTGGTATTCCGACTCTGAAGTTCAGTCTTGGAAGATTTTTTCCTCCCCTTCCGAGCATTATTAGGCTTGTCCTGCGTGACAGTTGTGTCATCTTTATGAACTACAGGTGATTCTACTGAAGCTTCTGCTGTCTTTTCGTTATTATGGGTCCTACCAATGTCAGTAACATGTTTGTCCTGGCTATCATTCGCAAACTGAATCTCATGCCCATGTGTGGAATGATTAACTTCCTCTAGTTTAGGAGTCCGAGTCTTTGAAGACCTTTTGTTTTTCTTCTGTATTATTTGACCAATACTTGCAGGAGCATCGATTGCAGAACCTCCTTGAAACAATTCGGCTTTGGTACAATTTTCGCCTTTCAAGTCCTCTGCAGGAACATGTCTGACATGCTCACCCAAAGACTGAATAGCTTCACCACTATCAGTAGGAACAGGCTTTAAGGAAGCTTTATTTCTCTGACGCTTAGTGGATTTGGTTCTGCCATTAGCTGGTACTACTGTATTCTCAGACAAAACATCCTTAACATCGCTGATTTTTCCATCAGGTAGACCACCAGAAGAATGAGACGGGTCAAGTACAGTTGACAGTATTTCCACTGGTTTTACTTTAGACTTATGACTACGTGAGCTGATGGGGGGATCAGATTGAATAGCAGATGGGGCCAATGCTGCACTAGCACCACCTTTAGTTTGTTCCATTAATGGATCTCCATTCGAAACCTTACTTAAGTTGTCTGTGCATCTTAAATCTGCCAGTACCTCATTAATCACATGTGTTGTTGCTACATCCACAGTTTCATCAACCTTCCTGCAGTCACTAACTGCTGCTTCTCCTATAATGCCTGGTGTTGTTTGCTCTGCATTTAGGGGATCGGCACTTGTATTTTGTACTGAGCTTCCATTTGTAATCAATCCAGATGGTTTTCTCACATCTTGAATAGGATCATCCTTTGAAGACTCCAAGTGGCGTTTTTTCTTCTTTTTTCGCTTCCCATCACCATTTGGATTCTTTATTACATCAGAATCCCCTTGCTGCACATTGCTTGGATCATTTACACCCACCGCCTGCGTAGAAACTATAACCGGTTCAGCCACCTTCTCACGCCTGCACTGATCTTTTTCATCAGCTGTTTCTTCTCCTATACCGCCTAGTGTTATTTGATTTGCATCTAGGTAGCGGGAACCAGTGTTCTGAGTTGAGCTTGCATTCATAATGACTCCAAATGATTTTGCCGCATCTTGAGTAGGATCATCCTTTGAAGACTCCCGGTGATTTCTTCTCTTTTTCTTCTGCTTTACATCACCATTTGGATTTTCTATTACATTACATTCCCCGTGTTGCACATTGCTTGCAGTCTGTTGCTTATAAGGGTCATTTACAATCTCCTGCTGAGTAGAAATATTTTTTGATTTGCCTGCTTTCTTGCCATACCCACACTGGTCTTTTGCTTCAGCAGTATCCATGGAAGTTAGGCCAACAGAGCTAGCCTTCTTTGATTGCTTCCAGTTTTTCTCTTGCGAAATATTATCTAGTGTCTCCAAGACATCCTTGCTTTTGCTGCCTTTCTCCATGTTGCTTGCATCAACTGCACATTGATCATGACCGCCATCATTGGTTCCTTCAGCAGAATTTTCTCCACTAGCAACAACTTTGCATGTGGAAATACTGATGTCTCCAACAACCGGATTTCCATATCCTCCATGTACAAGATCAAAATTACTTTGGTCAGCAGCAAGATCACTACTTTGCTGAGCATCAGTCCCCAATTGAACATTCTTTGTCACTTGGCTTCCACTATTTAGTTGTGATGACGAAAGAAACATGTCAGGTGGTATGACCTTTGTTTTGTCTCTCCTAGTCATTTCGCCGTTAGATGCATCATCAACTGGGTGATGAAAAAGAAAAATAATTATTCAGTACTGAGCAATAGAAATAGACTTTCCAAAATGCATGGCTAGATAGAGAAACAAGAAATTGGATTTAATAGTTCTTGGAATTCTAAGGGAACTTTAGAACACTGACAAATTGCATGTTTTTCTAATGCTCCAGTTTTGCATTCGGGCAGGACATGGACCAAAGCATAGTTTCAACACAAAACACATACTTTATTAAATCTAGCATATTCTTAAACATGTCATGACCGAATTCAAGCTCAAAGGGGATGCCGCACTCGCATGAGCTAAGTTCCAAACAAGCACCAGTTGATAAAAACAAATGTTGTATAGTAAAAGAATCCAGGGGTATTATTACCTGGTTGCCCTTGGTTTTCATGAAGCAGATCTTCACCTATGGCTTTTGGTACCTCCACTGCTCCAGTTGATGGTTCTGTCATTTCTCGGGTAGAAACATCTTTGGAAGTGACTATCTGACTCTTTTTCCTTTTCTTATTATTTCCAGTAATGATTGGATTTTCTAGTTTGATTAAATCATCTTTTACGTTTCCATCCACTTCCTGCTGAAAAGAAGTGTTTGAAAGCACCTCACGAGAATTAGTATTAGTTTCCAGCGGAAGCTTATCAAAGTTCTCCACATCTCTTCTTTCAGAATCATTAGTTTCTCTAATAGGATCAACAGCTAATGTGTCAAAAGAACCTGTCACTCTAGCCCTTTTGCGACCCTTTTCCTGAGACAGATCATCCGATGCATGAAGCTCTCCCAATGTTTCCTCCCTTGTATCCATTTGTGTGTTGCCTTCACGGTCTCCAACACTATGCAGAAGGTCTTCCTCTCTTGTGTGTACCTCCTTTCCAACCAGGGTCATGTTACTTTGATTTGTCAATCCATTGATGTTTGCCACAGATGTTGAATTAACATAAACCTCTTCAGTTTGATCCCTGTGTTTCTTCCCTTGCTTGTAGCTCTCTGATTTGTCAATAGCTGGGACAGAAATTGTTCGTACATCTGTCGCTAGGCATACTGCTGTGCTCTTTCTTTCTATATTCCGTTGTGATGAGAATGACGGATGCACATCATGTGCATGAACATTAACCAAATCTGCAGCAGCTTCACCACCTTAGAAAGCACAGGAACTATTAGATTTAAAATACTTCGAAGTAAACAACAAGGGAGATCAACATCATTAGCAGCTTCGACCTCGTGCCTCAAGAGTCAAGAGAACTGTGTGCAATTTTAAATTCTATATGCATATTGAAAAGAGTTTAATCATTTTTTTTCCGAGAAATCGGCAGGAGCACTGCCTTTCAATTAGAAGAAGAGAATTGTACAAACATCTTACATGGGTGTTAGAGGAGATTTTAATCATACGACATGAGAAAGCAAATTATTGACTTGAGTCTGCACTGAAACAACTTAAAGTTGATATTGATGCAAGAGATTTGATACAAAGATTCGATTCAGAAATAAAATGAATGATCAATTCAAGTGAATAGCTAACCTAAGTATATTCATCGTAACAATAAGAAAATTACAGAGCAGTACCAATGTTAGCTTGATGTGAAAATTAATACGTTCAAATGCAACAGTTAATGCTAATTCAATACCTTCCAGCATTGGAGGAAGCTTATCACTTGAGTTCCCTCTGTCCTCGTCTCTGCAGTACCGCATGTCCTTCTCCGCTGCTGCCATCTTGACATGTAGAAAGTAATCATCCTTAACATTGGCAAATGCACTCCTCACTATCATTGAATCAGAGAGGTAATACATTGCACCCTTCCGTAGCACCTGGTGCAAATAATGACACATTTAGAAACTTGTACTACCCTTTCCAGGGTCTCCATTGCACATGCTAATTGTAGCATGTAATTCAATCCAGAATCATGGAGGGAAAACGAATGCGCTGACCATCAGACTCAAGATAAACATCTTTCAATAATCACAAATCATGTATATATTTCAATTTAACTTAGTAAAATTCGATACCAGCTATCATGTCATCAAAGAAACCGGAATTGTTTACTAAACTTAATCTCCATCAGGGCGTTTCAAGGACCATATACATTAAGATATGACTTCGAAAAATCCAACAGAAATTTGTGCAAACAGCAAAGCCAAGTTAGGTAACTTCCACAAAATCGCTGATATATCTAACTTAACTGCATAATTGTACTAATTCAGACGGCCCATACGATTCAATGCCAGTCAATGCAACATGATGTACATTTGTTGGCAGATGCATCGTGTTGCACTTAAAGATACGGACATCTCATACATTCCGAATTTTACAAAATGCAGTGGAAACAAAACATTACTGGAAAAAGAAGATAATATGGTAAAACAACCAAAAACTACACGATTTATGGCAAGGTCTATGGACCATTCAGGGATTCGGTGGCACTATGCACCCAGCTGATCACAGATGAATTCAATAATCACAAATCATGTATATATTTCTATAATCTCCATCAGGCGTTTCAAGGACCATATACATTGAGATATGAGCTCGAAAAATCCAACAGAAATTTGTGTAAACAGCAAACCCCAGTTAGGTAACTTCCACAAAATCACTGATAAATCTAACTTAACTGCATAATTGTACTAATTCACACGGCCCGTACAAAACAATGCCAGTCAATGCAATGTTGATGTACATTTGTTGGCAGATGCATCACATTGCACTTAAAGATATCGACATCTCATACATTCTGAGTTTTACAAAGTGCAGTGTAAACAAAACATCAGTGCACAAAGAAGATTACATGGTATAACAACCCAAAACTAACACAATAAATCGTACCCACAGGCTAAACAATCTGACTTTTGTTAAAACTTAACAGAAAAACTCCATTTCAGACTACACGTGAAGACGGCATGAGGAGCTTACTACATTCAGATAAAAAATCCTGTAAAAATATGAAGACGATCAAAGGCATAAATCAGAACCTGACACGACTTGACGGAGACGGTGCCGAGGTCAGGGAACACGGCGGCGTGCTCCACGGCCACTCGCGCTGCGCGGAGGCAAAAAAAAAAAAACGAGCATCAGATAAGAGTTCCGTCGGTATCAGCGGAGGAGAGGAGGCGACGAGAGGCGTACACTTGAGGCCGCGTATGGTGGAGTCCGCGGCGACGTTCAGGGCGAGGTGGGTGCCGAGGTCTGTGGCTATGAACAGGGATATGAGGGCTCCTCCGCCGGCGGAGAGCGACTGTGGCGGCGGCGACGAGGCGGCCATTGCTGGGTGCGGCGGCCGCCAGTGGAGAGGGGAGGAGCGGCGTACTTCGAGAGTGCGTTTTAGGTTTGGTCAGACTACTATTTCAAAGAAAAAAATTGCAGATATTATATCATTTTCCCTTTTTCCTCTTTATACTGTGGAAATAATAAGAAATAAATTTATCAGCTTTGATGCCTCAACTTCGAGTAGAAAATGTAGTACACCAAGAAAATTTAATTCTAAATTTGTTGACGAAACAAAAACAGGAAAATACCAAAAGGATTAGTACTCTTCAACTGGGTGGTGTATCAAAGCAATGGTCTTTTCTAGAACTTCGATCATAATTGTTGTCCATATGCAGAAATTAGTCAGCTCATCGAACCGGTACGTAGGTGGTCTGGCGATCGCAAAGGCGATCTAGGTTTTACCGGGCCGCCGCCGCTCGCCTGCCGACAGCGGTGCTGGCACCGGTTGTTTGTCCGTCTCTCCGCCGCGTCGGAGGACGTAGTCTGTCCAGAGCCCGCCTCGAGCGAGGCTGCTGTTTCTATTTGTTTGTCCGTCTCTCCGCCGCGTCGGAGGACGTAGTCTGTCCAGAGCCCGCCTCGAGCGAGGCTGCTGTTTCTGTTTCTCCGTCTGGTTGCACCACGTTGGTGCCATTGGAAGCATCGTGTTTGTTCGTCGGATTGTGTGACCCAGCAAGTTAATTTCTGCTTTGCTCTTTGTTTCATCTGGAGGGGAAGGAAAGAAGGATTTTGCACTGATCAGCTTGAGCGTTGGATACTTTTGTCTGACTGTTGGCGATACTTTGGAGGCGGCGGATGCAATGAAAATTTTAGGTTAGCCTGAATAAGGCCACGGCGGTCAGGGCTCTGCTGATCCTGATTAAGCGGCATACTCCGGATGTAGTGTTCCTCTCTGAAACTCATCTTGACGATTGGTCGGCGGAGATCCTCCGGCGTCAACTACAGATGGATTTTAAGGAGGTTGTCGGAAGCGATGGTAGAAGTGGTGGTCTGCTACTTCTGTGGAAGAAGCCGGTTGTCATCTCTCTGCGGTACAAGAGGCATAATTTCATTGATGTTTTTGTGGGTGATAATCAACAATCTGTGTGGCGTTTTACCGGCCTTTATGGGGAGTCTTGGTGGCAGGATAAACATCTGACTTGGCAATGCTTGAGAGACTTGAATGCAGCGGTTAATTTACCATGGCTGGTTATGGGTGACCTCAACGAAATTCTTTACCCGTTTGAAAAGGAGGGTGGAAACCCTCGACCTCAGCTTTTTATGCAGTCCTTTAGAGATGCTCTTGATGATTGCAACCTGTCTGATTTCGGCTATGTTGGTAACAAGTTGTCACGCAGGTCACGCCTTAGACGTTAGGCGGGCACCATCTGATGCTATGTGGGCAAGGTGTTGCTATGTGGGTTAAGTAACATATGGGCCTGCGTGCCAGCTAGTCGTGTGCGTGCGTCGTGTGCGTACTTACGACTGAACCCTGTAATCGCGGATGGTATGACTGAATTGAGTAAGAGGAAACTCTGAATCTTTCCTCCTACTTCCTTCCTCTTCTATTTTTCTTCCTCAAGAAGGTCATCCGTGGTTGTGTGTCTCACGCTACCAATCATTGTAGCTAGGGGACAGTACAATTGGTATCAGAGCCAACGATCTCGGGTAGCAATTCCGCAGCGAATTTGATCTGGAGATTTCTAGCTGTAAAATCCCGGGACTGGAAGAGAACCGATCGCAGTTGCTTCGCGACTCGATTGGATCTCCGTAAATCCTGCTTCCGGTTTTCTGGTCTTCAGATCCGTCGCGACGGCACCCGTCAAGCCATCGGCGCAGACCCAGCTAGTCTTAGCTGCGATGGCTGCGACGACGACGCTCGGTGAGGCGGAGTTGGGGAAAATTCACTCGACACTCGATCTGCTGCACGGAGCGGTGGCGCGGATCGACACGACGCAGCAACAGATGTGGGCGCAGTTCGACGCGCAAGCGGAGGCAGTGCAGGAGAGCGCGCGTCTCCACGACGCCACGGCGCGCGCCCTCAACAAGTTCACGGAGAGGATGGACGCGTTCGAGCCTGGCGTCCACAGCTCACCGGCGCACGAGGAGGATGACCCAGACCCTGAGGCGGATGTGGTTCAGGCCAGCGGCAATTCGACGCTGCGGCCGATCACCCCCAACTGGCGCGGAACAACGGGGGGAGGCTCGTCCAGTGGCGGAGCCGCGCGTGGACCGGCGGCGGGGGCAGGTGATGGAATCATAGGACGTGTGGCACGGGTTCAGGCGGCGGGGACAGGCGATGGAATTATGGGCGACGGGGCTGGCGCAGGTGGCGGTAGACCCGCAACTCCACATTCAGAAGCTTCAGGTCGTCTCCCTTTACCTAAAATGTCTGTTCCACGTTTTAATGGAGAGTGGCCACGGATCTGGAAAGATCAGATCATGGATTACTTCCGAATTTTCAACATTAACCCTGCACTTTGGATGACTACGGGAACTCTGCATTTGGATGGTCAAGCGGCGATGTGGTGGCAGGCTTATAAACTGAAGAATGTAGTTACCACTTGGCCACAGTTCATCCTCGCAATTGAAGAACAGTTTGGTGGTGATGATCATCGGAAAGTGATGAAAACTCTGATCAATCTCAGGCAACGTACCTCAGTAGATGAGTACCAGAAGGAGTTCCAACAGCTAGTGTACAAAGCAACTATGCTGAATCATCATTATGATGAACACATGTTCATTGCACATTTTATCAGAGGCCTGAAGCAAGAATTTCGTGCGGCGGTTGAATCCTAAGTACCTGAAACTCTGGAGCGAGCTTACTTATTAGCTCGGGTTCAGCAAGAAGTGTGGGAAGATGCAAAACAACTGGGTCATCAGAAGGGGCACTACCAGGCACGAACAGAGACAGTTGCACATAAACCTGAAGCGAGCAGAGCGACTGTCAGACTGGGACAAGGGGAGTTGTGGAAGGATAGGCAACTCCGAGATTACAGACGCAATAATAACCTGTGTTTCAGATGTGGGGATAAATATGATCCAACACACCAATGTGGCAAGAAAGCGGGAGCAGAAGCACATGCAATGCAAGTGGAAGAACAAGCAGAACAATTGTCTGACGAGATTCTCAATATACTTGAATTACAGGACATTGCTCATGCTGAACAATTAAGCTTGTCGATCAATGCAATGTCTGGCACTGAAGGTGCTGAGACAATCAGGCTCCGAGCTATGATAGGTAATCAGGTGCTACTGATTCTAGTGGATTCTGGAAGTAGCAACAGTTTCATTAACTCAGCAATGACCAGCAGAATTACATGCACCATTCAGGACACTGAACCACTGTCAGTTAAAGTGGCAAATGGAGAAAGTATGCAATGTACACAGATAGTCCCAGAATTATCTTGGTGGTGTCAGGGGCATACATTCACAACTAGTATGAGAGTGCAGGAGCTGGGAGCATACGAGGCCATTCTCGGCATGGATTGGCTAAAACATCACAGTCCTATGGTAACTGACTGGGCTAATCACTGTCTGGCATTCCAGCATAAAGGACAGATGATTCAGTTGAAGGGAGTGCAAGCACCACAAATGGATTCTCTCCAAGAATTACCTGTTTGGGCGATGGCAGTACTTACTCCTGAAACAACATCAGATTCAGGGGAATTGGCCCATGAAATTAAAGAGGTACTAAAGGAATTCTCTGATGTGTTTGCAACACCGACATCTTTACCACCTGAGAGGCAATACGATCATGCCATACCACTGAAACCTGATGCATTTCCATTTAACTCAAGACCCTATAGATATTCCCCTGCACACAAGGATGAAATTGAAAAACAAGTACATCAGATGTTAGAGGCTGGAGTCATTGTGCCAAGCATGTCACCTTTTGCTTCTCTGGTGCTTTTAGTCCAGAAGAAGGATGGGACTTGGCGGTTTTGAGACGTCTAAATGAGCTGACGGTCAAAAACACATTTCCCATGCCAGTTATTGACGAACTGCTTGATGAATTGGCAGGAGCTATTTTTTTTTCCAAATTGGATCTAAGGGCAGGGTATCACCAGATAAGAATGTTACCTTCTGATGAACACAAAACCGCATTCAAAACTCACCAAGGACACTATCACTTTCGGGTTATGCCTTTCGGGTTGTGCAATGCACCGGCAACCTTTCAGTGTGTCATGAATTCTGTTCTCAGCCCTTGTCTCAGGAAAACAGTTCTGGTTTTTATGGACGATATCTTGGTGTACAGTCCGAACCTGGAACAACATGTGACACATCTGACAGAGGTGTTGACACTACTTCGCCAATACCAGTTATATGTCAAAGAAGGCAAATGCTCCTTTGCTTGCAGGTCGTTAGAATACCTTGGACATATTATCTCTGATGAAGGTGTAGCTACAGATCCTAAGAAAACAGCTGCTATGGCAAGTTGGCCAATTCCTACTACTATCACCGAACTGCGAGCGTTTCTTGGCCTCTGTGGTTATTACAGAAAGTTTGTCGAGTTCTATGCTATCATTGCTCGACCCCTTACCAACTTACTAAAGAAAAAAGGGTTTATATGGACTGAAGAAGCTGCTGTGGCATTCAACAAACTAAAGCAAGCAATGCTCTCCACTCCGGTGCTTCAACTGCCTGACTTTAACAAACAGTTTGTAGTGGAGACTGATGCTTGTGATCACGGTATTGGTGCGGTAATGATGCAAGAAAATCATCCTCTGGCGTATTTGAGCAAGCCCTTAAGTATCAAGCATCAACAACTGTCGATCTACGAAAAAGAATTCTTAGCTCTGATAATGGCTGTTGAGCGTTGGAGGCCTTATTTGCAAAGAGGAGAATTCTTAATTAAGACAGACCACCATAGCTTGTCTTTCTTGGATGAACAGCAATTGCAATCACCACTCCAGCGAAAAGCTATGGCTCGATTAATGAGGCTTCAGTTCAAAATTATTTACAGAAAAGGGTCTGAAAATTTGTCAGCAGACTCTCTATCCCGAATCGGTCATCTCATGACGATTCAAGCGTGTTCGGAGGCTCAGCCATCATGGTTGCAGGAAATTGTGAATTCTTATGTTACTGATCCTGAGGCTCAACAACGGCTGACAGAGTTGGCTGTGGTTAGTCCTGATGCCCAGGGCTATGAACTTCAGCAAGGGCTCATTCGTTGGCAGGTCCGGGTTTGGCTGGGAGCTAACTCTGCATTACAAACTAAGTTAATTGCTGCTTTTCATGCAAGTGCAGTAGGAGGACACTCGGGCATTCAAGCTACTTACCAGAGACTAAAAAGGCTTTTTATGTGGACAGGAATGAAAACTGCTGTTATAGAGTTTGTGCAACAATGTGACATCTGTCAGCATGCCAAACATTCCAACAAGCATCCTCAGGGCCTTCTACAACCTTTACCCATTCCAGCTGGAGCATGGCAGGATATTACAATGGATTCCATCGAAGGCTTACCAGTCTCTGAAGGAGCAAATACTATTCTGGTAGTGGTGGATCGTTTCACCAAATACGCCCATTTTGTGCCACTGAAACATCCATATTCAGCTGAACAAGTGGGTCGCCTCTTTGTGGATTCAGTGGTGAAACTGCATGGAATGCCTCGCTCTATTGTCTCTGATCGTGACCGCATCTTCACTAGCCATTTCTGGAAGCTATTATTCGCAAAGCTGGGCACTAAGCTGAAGTTCACTACAGCCTATCATCCTCAAACAGACGGGCAGAGTGAAAGAGTAAACCAAGGACTTGAAATGTTCCTGAGGTGCAGCATTCAGGACAACCCCAAACATTGGAAGCGCTGACTTCCGTTGGCGGAATTTTGGTATAATTCCACTTTTCATACAGCATTGGGTACTACTCCTTTCAAAGCTCTATATGGCCATGAACCAAATTTTGGTGTCATGCCTACAATCACACCTGCTACTGCAACACCCGTGGATGACATGTTGGCAGAACGGGCATCCCAGATTGAATTACTGAAGGCAAGATTAGCAGCAGCTCAAAATCGCATGAAGTTGAAAGCTGACAAGAATAGAACAAAGAAGGAGTTTAACCTGGGTGACAAGGTTCTGTTAAAGCTCCAACCCTATGTGCAAAAGTCTGTGGTCAATCGACCGTATCCAAAGTTGGCCTTCAAATACTTTGGACCATTTGCAATCTTGGAACGAATTGGCAAAGTGGCATACAGGTTGGATCTTCCGGCTGGCAGTTTGGTTCATCCTGTGTTTCATGTCTCTCAACTGAAAGAATACAGGCCAGATTACACCCCTGTTTACTCTGATCTTTCTCAACTACCAGCTTTGGACACTCTTAACACTGTTCCGGAGAAGGTGCTCGATCGCCGCATGGTGAAAAAGGGAAACGCTGCGATCACACAAGTGCATAGCTGTGGCGGGAGTGGGGGATCCTAGGATCAACCTGCTCGACCCTGGAACCTCTGAGGCTTTGGCGCTGCAAAGAGGGTTGCACCTCGTGGATGATCTAGGGTGCACTCCTGTTATCGTCGAAACGGACTCTATGGAACTTGTTGAAGCTTTCAATGGAGTAACCGAAATTTGGAGCCCTTACACTCCGATCTTAATGGACTGCTTTCTTACGGCGAGAAGAATTGGGCAAGTGGTGGTTCAACACTGTCCACGCGAAGCAAATGTGGTGGCACATAAAATAGCTAGATATGCTTTTGATTCGAACTCTTCGATTTTTTGGGACTTTAGCCCCCCTAGCTTTATTATCCCTGATGTAATGAATGATGTATCTCTGTTTGGTTGAGGCGGCAAGTTTCAGACGCACTTTTTTTCTTACCAGGGTACCTAACGGGACTGGTAAGGTTTTTAATGAGACGGCTTGCTGACCTAATATAGTGGTGGAAAATTTCAAAAAAAGCAATGGTCTTTTCTCCTTTGGCTTCTGTCTTTGTAGGCTATGACAACAACAAACATCACCGCATTGAATAATTTTATCGAGCAACAACATAGCTTTTGTATTTGATATTGAGCAAAAACATTGTTGTCTTTAAAAAAGAACACAAATTTGCATTGTCCCACATGGCCAATTAAAATGTCACACCGAAAACTTGTATACAACTAGTTGAATGCCCGTGCGTTGCTACGGATCCTATTTTTTCATAATGCTGGCGAATATAATAAATGCAAACTTTCATGGGTAAGAACAAGACATTCACAAAAAATTCGGCAAGATTTTGTTCCCGTCCAACACCATCGTGTCGGTGCCTATTGTCTCCATAACTGCATAGTATAATTAAAAATCATATATATGAGAAGAAAAAATAATAATAGATTTTGGGAAAGCACAGAAAATTTGACAAATATTGTAAATATGTCTAAATTAGCTAATATGCATTCAACAAACGCCTGGACCGGAGGGAAAGGTAGCACTCACACAGTCACTCACTCAGTCGATAAGGAAGCAGCCTAAAAAAAAAAATACAAGAAAACGTAGCCCAGCATCACTCTCCACTCTCTGCTCCGCAAGCTAATCTCAGCTCCTATCTTCTTCTTCCGCCGACTGCTATCCAGGCCGGCCCCCATGTCCTCGCCGCCTGCACCCCCACGCCCCCACTCGATCCTACCCCCCCTCCCCCCTTGCGCCACGACCGGACAGCTCGGATTACGGCCGCTGCTCGCCGTCCGACGCAGCGCCCTCGACCTCCGGCCGTCCGTCCTTATGTTCTCGCACGCGATGGGATACATATGGAGCCAGGATGACGCCGCCTTGCGCAAGGCCATCGTTGCTGCACCACCGGCGGAAGCTGCGCCCATCTCCCATTGCCGCGCGTTGACGCGGACGGCTCCAAGGAGCGTCGTTGACATGCGGGATCGAGGGAGCGGCTTTGAAGGACGGGATCGAGGACGGCAGAGGCTTGGAAGCGGTGTTGCGTGGTTTCAGATCATACCTTGTCGCCGACGTGTTGTCGTCGTGTTAGATTGAATCCGCTACTGAAGGTTGATCACCGAGGAAAATAATAGGTAATCTCTATTTATACATTGGTATACATTATTTGATATTTGGTAGGTGTTGAATCACAATATTTCCATCTGGTACATGATTCTGCAATGAAATCACAAATATAATGTGAAATCTTCCTCCATATATGGTATATGATTTTTATTGAGGGCATTTTGAGACGTGCACTCTAGACTTTTTGTTAAGGAAATCCGAAACAATGTTTCTGAGTTTTTGCTCACCACGGTCCATAGCTGTCTAGATCATTTTGACATCGATACTAAAATGTGTTCGAAATTAGTTCACGTCCACTGCTAGACTGAGCTGGCAGCTGTGGTTGGTGTCCATAGGTCTTGCTTTTTTCAGGTAAGATTCTTAGGTTCAGTCCCACGCATTATTTCTACCTGTACAGATGCAACTCTGCACTCTTGAGCCAGTTTTATAGAAATGATTGTTTTTTTTTGTTTGAAATTTTATAGAAATGATTGCTAGCTTGCCAGAACTTGATGACGGCTCACTTCACATATGCATATGCTAGTGTATTTTCTTCAGAGAAACAGTTGGAGGTATATCTTTAGTTTGGTTATAGTTAATGGGCTACATGACTGACATGAAATGAATTTGTTTGGTTTTGTGATGCTTTCTGACACCAGGAACATTACATGAGTGAGGAAAGGGTCTAGCTATTGAGTTATCTAATGGGAATAGCCTGGCATCAAATTAAATTTTTCTATGGAAAATGAAGTTCAGTTTCAGTCCCACGCATTGACCAAGTTCTATAATGACATGATATTAACTTGATGTAGGATATGTACTGAGCAGAGTATGCATAGAAGCTCTGGTTCATGTTCATCTACATTATACTGCGGATACTATCTCAGAAGGTATGAAACTGAATTTATTGTTTATGTTGTGTGCTAAATACACCCAGTTGTATCACCTTTCACTCGTAATGTTTGGTAGGCTGACATTATCTTTATATTTCAAATTTGAAATCTGATAACTACAGCTTTAAGCAAATAGAAACTCCCCAAAATACTAAGCTTGAGTCTCCTGGCAAACCTGAAACTGTCGCCAAAAGCAGGGCCGTAAATTAACTATAGTGTGCAAAAAAAAGTAAAGAAAAAAGTCTCTAATGGCAACATAGCTAAATTATTAATTGAGGCATCAGTTCCAATGGTGTAAGTTAACTATGGCCGTAAATTCACCTTCGCCATGCATGAGTTTGTAAGTCCCCAGTAATAATGAAGTACGTATATAAGAAGAGGTCAAAGAGATGAGTGTTACCATCAGTTCCAATGGTGTAATCTTGCGTGGTAGCTGAAGCAGCGTTGGGACCTGAAGAACTTGTGGCATGTGCCGCGAAGCGAGCATTACAACGTTTTTGTTGTGCATGCCTCTCCCCATGCGGTATGCTTTGCCTAGCTGCTCTTCTGGTAGCAATATTATCTCGCCTCTCTTGTGCTGCCAACAATTCTTTATGAGCTCGCTCTCGAGACCTTCGCTGAGCTCTGGTCTCTGCCCTCTGCTCCTGGTCGCCAATTGTTAGCTCCTCAATGGTATCGCCCAAGGTCCTGGTAAGGTACTCGCCTGCATATTTATTAGGATTCAATTAATAAATTGTTCGATCAGTTTGTAGGAACTCGATGCAGTAAAGTAATGACATCAGTACCATCTTTCTCTATGCTGTAGTTTGGACTGAACGCTGAGGGTGAACCGTGAGGTGAAGCGGCAGTTGAATTGTGTGTGTTAACTAATCTCAATGGCAGTGCGATGGATGCAGCGCACGGGGTCTTCCGCCTAGTCAAATCACGTGATCTTCGTTCCTTCGACCTTTGTTCTCTCTGCTCCTGTGTTACCCCATCTCGACGTTTTTTATCTCTTTCCCGTCTCTCTTGATTTTCACGCTCGTGTATATCATCCACTTCCTTGTTTGTTAAGTTTTTTAAGCGATCTTCATTTTTTTTCTGCCTTGCTGCTCTTCTCCGTGTGTTTATCGCCTCCCTCTGCTCGGCACTTAAATTTTTTCTGCGTTCCCTATCACGTTGCCGTCTAACTTCATTCTTATCAACACTGGCTATGGCTCTCGTTGGTGGTTCTTCTGTTGTAGCTACAGTAATAACACAAAAGTCAGCATACATCATCATTTTTATACAGTAATCAGCCCAAATGAAGCAGCTATTTCTTGTAGGGTGGCTCACCTTCCGTAGCTGGGGTGTAAAACATTTGTGTGATAGCTGACTGCAAAGTGGCATTTTCTGGAGTGTGAAATCCTTCCAGGGAATATGCTTGGTCAGGTGTTGGAGCTTCAGTAAATACCATAAAAGTGAGCAACAAAGAATTATTAGCCATTTGTTGTTCCGGTGAGTAAATTTCTCCTATGGTGGTAAAATTGAGATACGAGCATGAAGTGTATATCATTACATAAAAAATTACCGGCTTGAACAGGTGTTTGTAACCCACATCCCTGCATAGACCCAATACTACAATAATCATCGCGAGCAAAGTTTTCCTTGTCAGAAGAGGCGGTCCTGTTTGAACGAAATGAGTCTGGTGTATGACATGTAGTCGACGGCGTCACAATCTGTGGTATGCCTACATTACCATTTTGTCTTTCAGTAAGTAGTAATAGACAAATGCTGATGCTCTTTCTTACTGCATCATATGGGGTGGTTTTCAACAATGAACGTACCAGGTGATATGGCAACCGATGTGTTAGATGTACCCTGTTTGCCATTTAGATTACCTCCTGCAATTTTCTTCCTTGCGTATCTCTCCCTTTCCCTTTGTCTTTTCAGTTCTTTTTTATCTGCTATTTGTCCTGCGGGTACCAATATTTAGTAGACTCTATAAGACAGAAGACGCTAGAAGAAGGTAAGAAGGTAAAAGATACCTGAATTGCTGCCGTTCGTTATGTCTTGGAATGGAGACCGTCCAACAGTAGGCCTTGATGATGCCATATCCTGTGTGTTATAAAACGTGAGGATCTGTTATAGAATGAGTAACATACATCCATTTGGGGTTTAAAACTGGGGATAAATGTGACCATTACTGAAAAAACAATCGTAAGTTTGCATGCATATATGTTGTTTCTATGCTGTTGACTGATTTTGGACATTACTCACCGTTACAGCACCCGATGGCAACCTGTGTCGTCGAGCCGGCGCGATCCGAGTTACTTGAAATACACCCAGGTCAGTCCTTATTCGATGGTTCGCCTCCAGCTGGGAATTGGACATGTATAGAACTGTCTCTGAATACAGATAGCAACAGACAACAAGGAGGCAACTTGGAAAGCATCCCTGCAGAACTCAAGGAAAAGGGCTCCCAGCTATATACTTCCTTGATTCCTTGCTCCAAGGGAAGGTAAGTTAACTATGCTAAGATTGTGATTTCAGGTCCTTGAGCTGAAGTAGTCTGAATTACGTACTTGGACCATATGATAGTTGACTTACTTCTGAAACAGGGTGGTTTACAAACTCTCTTGAAATATTTTAAGTATAAGGACAATGACAGACTTCCAGTACCATACTTACACCGTTTCCATGTGGATGACTATATGACACTTTCAGTACAACCGTTAAGGATTGTGAATTACACCTTTGTTTGTGTTCACTCCTGTCCATGTGGATGGCTATTTGATGGGATTGTCGATTTGGTGTGTGTTGCAGGTGTTCTTGTATGTGGTTGAGTGTCACCATACTTGTTAATTGCAATGGGCAGATCATGAAATTTTACATGATTGGCACGCTGAAGATGCGGGCATTTCTGAGGTAACTCTATGATATCATCCTCTTACGGCCATACCTCATATACACCCTATGCTTATTAGCCCAGCTATTTGTAGTGGTAAATTTTATTGCATCATACTAACCGTTACAGCACCCGATGGCAACCTGTAGTCGTCGAGCCGGCGCGACAACCGGGCCGTGGACTTGGCTGACACCGGAGGTAGCGCACGGCACCAGCACGGCCGAGGGCGAAATTCGCTGCCTGGGCTCGAAGCAGGACGAACGGCAGAGCACCAGCACGGGCGACGGTGAAAGGTTGATCTGTGCCGCGAGCCCTGGCGGCAGCTTGCTGTATTCAAAATTTCATTCTCTGTTTGTGCGGGCCAGTATGTGGGGAAGGAAATAGTTTGATTGCGTGGAGTATTATGGGAAAGGAATCAGCGATTATTGATTGCGTGGATTATTATGGGAGAGGAATCAGCGATTATTAAATGTCGAGATGGGAAAGGAATCAGCAGAAAAGAATAGTAGGAAAGAATTCGCCCGTAATGGGCCGGCCCATGTTAGCGATGGTAGTGCTGACTCGATCGAAGGAGCGTTGTCTGGCAGAAAATGGGAGGACGTACCAACGTACGAACTCCCATTTAATACTTCCTCCGGTCCGTAAAAACGTTCGGGAGGAAACAGCATACGCAGCACAACCAGTACGTATACCCTCCGACCTTTTTTTCGGATCGGAGGGAGTAGTAAAGATTAGGTGGTACATGATGTGCATCTCCATCCAAATAAGGTCCAAAGCTTTGGTCGTGACCAAGTTTTTGGTTAGAACATCTCCATCCAGACTGAATAAATTTGACCCCCCTTTGTGGATACGCTCGGGGGCAAAATTTGGCTAACCCCCTATTTGTTCGTTCGGGCAACCACAGCCCATCGTATCGAAACTCTTATTTTCATGCAACCACATGCACGTAGATCACATAGCACAAAATCATTAATTCAATGTTAACTAAATAAAATCATAATTTTCAACAATTTATACACGATTGAACTTATGTGGTGTTTCACTTGTTTATCTCTTTGTCATCACCCCACACCCCATTGCCACTTCGGAACTACTCCACGCAAGGATGGAGCCAGGGGTGCGCTGGGGCCAGCCTCCCCCCCCCCCCCCCCCCCCACACACACACCCCATGGTGGAAATCCCCCTTGTAAATTTGTAGATTTGATCCTAAAATTAGCAAAATTTACACATATGCCCCCAAGTTGTTTTATATGTAATCGGCCTCCCTTGTTGTGCAATCGTGGCTCCGTCCCTGACTCCACGTATGACATTTCCTTGTACGCTTTTTGTACGACAGACTGCTGCACTGTAGTGGCACAAACCGACGGTTGCTCTGCTGTGTCGGGCGGTTTTTGGATAGAAACCGATGTACGTGTAGCATCACTCTTGCCACTTTGCCTTGCCCTTCTCCTTGTTATTTCCGTGGAGAGGTATCTCATTCAATATGTATCAACAATGGGCAATAGTCAATGACTTCTTCTCAAGGTGATGATACAAATTGGTGTCAAAATCCATCTAGCAAATAAGAATCACTCAAAATAATGCAATAAAAGTGAACAAATAATAAAAACAAAGCAAGCAAAACTTACATTGTGCACTTTTGCACAACACCCGAAAAAATTGTTCATGGAGTGTTCGATTGCGAGTCATCTATGGTGGAGAGAGCCCTCATATCACACATGGTATGGATTTGATGCGGCTCCACGTAATTCTTATGTTCATGGTAAAATTTGTGGATTTGTTCCCAAAACTTTGACCCCTTTGTTCCACGAATCGGATCCATACTTGTGGTCAAACAAGTTTTGCACAACAAGCCATCTTCAAGGATTCAGTACCAATTTCGTCTTGCCTTTGGCTTTGGGTCTGCCTTTTCGTCAAACAGTTGGTCGGCACATCTGGCGTCAGAGATGTCCGATGTTGGCCATGACCGGGGTTTATGGTGAGTCACACAGGGGACGACGCGGACCGCCTCGACGCTCGCAAGTCGTCGGCGTAGAGCTCGATCTGCCGCTATTGTCCTCAAGCCAGTGGCGGATGACGAGTCGTACGGCGTGGGACTCAAATCCTCCACCGCGATCCCATCCGAGTCTTCGTCGGTTTCGGACCTCGAGTCACTGTCGGAGCCGACCATGATAGAGCAGGGGAGAGGGTGTGGAGGAGGACTTAAGTGGAGCGGAGCAGTCGAGACAGTCTAGGGTTTGAACCGGGGTGAGGTATGTGTGGGGTCAGAATGGGCAACCCTGGACGGATGTGGCCGGTCGCGTCCGAGCAATACGAAATCAGTCCCACGTATGAGTAAAGTTATAAAGGTTGTCGGACAAACGTATATTTGGGCTAGGTATGGATCCAGATGATTTATGACGGAGATTCTCCACCCACTTCGCTCGAGAGGGGCTCCCAAACAGTGTTTTGAGAGTCGTTTTCCTCTTTTCTTCCGCCGCCTCGTCGGCGTGCTCCCTGTCTCTCTCCGGCGGCGTCGCCGCTTGGTGCGAGCATGGATGCGTCGCGTGGCTTGTATATAGTAGCTGTAGGACTAGTTTGAGCCTCTGTGCTCGTTTTGCCTGTATGGCGTTAGTGTTTGAGAGTCGGCCGGTGGATCTAGGCGGCCAGATCCGCCGCGTCGTGTTCTTCTTCCTCCAAGCTGCAGATCGTCGGTGGCAGGCGGAGCTGCACGTGAAGATGATGAAGACACGCATCTCTCTGAATAAGGTACGCAAAGGAAGCATCGATCTGGAGTTTTCCGGCCAACTCTGGTTTCGGGTTCTTCTTCTTCTTCCTGATGTGCTGCTCTGGTCGAAGTACACGGTGAAGAGGAGATCTACCAGCTTTCAAAAGGTCGAATCCCTAGTTCTCTGTTGCAATTTCTTTGATCTACCTCCTCTGGATTGTGGCAAGAATCTGGAGTTTGACGGTGGATTGCTCTGGCTTGCTGAGCAACGGATGGCTGGGTATGATGGAGATTCTGGAGTTGTTGCTCCTGTCTTTCTATGTCGCAAAGGTCGCGGGAAGAAAGATTGTTGGCTTCACTTTGGATTTCCAAATGGAGAATCGGCTGCGCTTGATGAAGATCCTCAATGGCGGCGAGTCTACGCCGCTGTTATTCCTAGCAAAAGGTGCTACTTTGTTCTGTGGCTATTTCCTTGTCACAGCGTCTTCAACCTCCATCGGAGGCCCTCCATCAACTCCACTACGGCATCCATCGTCGCGCCACCTCCAAGTGGTTTCGTCCCCGGAGATGGCACCGACGGCCGCTGTGCTGAGTTGCCCAACTCCAGTGGCGAGGGACCTGATTGTATTTTCATTCCTGTTGGTAAGGTCCTTTTTGTAAAGTCCAAGGACTTGTTTGTAATCTTCTTTTTCTTTGAGGTCCTTGATGTAAAATGTACCGCCACTAAGTAATGCAGTCTGGACCCTTCGGGGTCCTTCTCCTTGTTAAAAAAAAAAACAGATGATTTATGACGCAACGTTTTATATCTAGAAATAGAGGGAGTACTTGGGCTGAATCACTAGCTCACTCACACAGAAACAGTGTTTTGCAGTCCGCCGTGTCGCCGGAGATTATTGTAGTTTCGTCACGCAGTTTCTCAACGCGTCACATTTTCACTCGGGTCTATAGAAGCTTTGAATGCCCGATTTCTCGTACTGGCCCCACGAGCTGGCAACTACACTCTCTTGGGTGCCATTTGAAGATCCCAATTTCTTAAAAAAGCTCTTAAAAAGTCGATCGCTAATCCAGACCGTTCGTCCAATCTTAGATTCTAATCTCGCCGCACCCCGCTCCACTCCCGCCGACGATGGCGAAACCCCCGCCGTCCGCGGCGGCGTCGTCGGGCGCCGGCGGACGCGGCCAGGCCCACAACCGGACCCGCTTCCTCCTCCTGCTCCTCGTCGCCGTGGTTGCCTCCGCCTCCACCGCGGGTTACCTCCTCCGCGGCGCCCCAGCCGCCCTATGCGATTCCCGAGGGGATCCTGGCGTCCTCGCCACCGCCAGCGCCGCGAGCCCACTCGGCTTCATGAAGTCTAGGCTCGTGCTGCTTGTCTCCCACGAACTCTCCCTCTCGGGTAACTAATCGTGGTGTGCTTCACTTTTCCTTTTCTGTGTTAGTTTGAGCAACTGCTGTACCATGATACCATCCCGGAGATTGGTACATGGATTTGTGTTCACTGCTGTGCCTGAGCGACTCGGGATACTAGGAATTCTGTATATCTAAAGGTAATAAGCACAGAAACTGACAGATAGGCTAGTGAAATTTCTAGTTGGAATGTTCGGGCTAACTCAAGATCTCTGGGAAAAAAGAACTAGCAAGTCATCACAGACTGTAAACGAATGTTGCTGAATAGTTCACTTTGGTCTAGTTGCTCATAAGTTGGAATACTAGAGCTTTCGAGTCTTTATGAAATTTGCCACAAATTTTTTTTTGCCACAATTATCATTGGCAGAGATATCTAAAATGTTGTGTTATTTATTTCCACCTTTTTGTTTATCCTAGTGTTATTAGAGATACTTTTGTTTTATGCAGGTGGGCCGTTATTACTGATGGAGTTGGCATTTCTTCTGCGGCAGGTTGGTTCCCAAGTGGTGTGGATAACAAACCAGCGACCTGAAGGGACAAATGATGCTTCATATAGCCTGGAGCATAAGATGTTGAACCATGGAGTGCAGGTATGCTCCTACTCCCACCCTTCTTTTTTTTAAATACACCTTACTGTCACAAATTCTGGATGTTTTATGCTTTATATGATGTCCATGGAGTATTATATATAAATGTGTAACATTTGAACATTCTTATTGTGATGAATTTACATGTATTAATTTTTTATGTGACCAAGAAATGTTTGAAAAGATATCACCGGTTAATTATGAAAAGGTTTGCATGCGCCCATTCCACTGCCAGATTGCTTACATGGATGTAGCCTTTTAGCAGGGCTTGGCTCACCTCTTATTTGTGTCACATGTATGCATGACACTATCGAAAGTTCATGTTTCATCTTGTTTGGCATCATAGTAGTAGATTTCTATGGTAAAGTGTTGTGGAATTAGTTATAATTCAAGTAACATCGCTGACATTGTTTGAATAAAGCATGTCTAAAATAGGAAACTGATGAAGTTCATTTTTCATCTTATTCGGCGTGATTGTGCTAAATTTCTGTTTTGAAGTGTCATGGAATAATCCATAGTTGAGGACACTGTTGAACAAATCATGTCCAGTATAAAAACTTGATGTACTATAATGTAATACTTTATTTGCTAGGGGACTAATTTTTAATTTTAGAGGAAATCACATTGAATAGTTCGCCTGGTCGCTTCACAGATTTTACCTGCTAGGGGACAGGAGGCAATTGACACTGCTCTGAAGGCTGACCTGGTTATCTTGAACACTGCGGTTGCTGGCAAGTGGCTTGATGCTGTCCTAAAAGATCATGTTCCTCAAGTTCTTACGAAGATTTTGTGGTGGATCCATGAAATGCGAGGACATTACTTTAAACTTGAATATGTGAAACATCTTCCTTTGGTTTCTGGAGCCATGATTGATTCTCATACAACAGCCCAGTATTGGAAGAACAGGACTCACGACCGTCTAAAGTATGTGCAGAACTTCTAGTACTCATTGTTATATGGTGTTGAATGCTTGCTCCTGTGTCTATATGCATTATGAATAGAATGCTACCATTTGTGCCGGACTTGCTTGCATTTTTTACCAGTCTAGTGGATATTTATCGCTCTGGCCCCTTACGTATGTGGTGATTTACTTCTAAACATTACTAGCTATATATTTTTCTGCTGCTGTAGGCCTATGTTTGAACTTTTACTCCACAAATGGAACATTGTAGACCATGATCAGTTTAGTTGTCGCATGCTTTTGACATCCTAATCCGTACTTCGTTATTATAAACTTCTAATGTTCGTCTGCATAAAGTATACAGATGCCACAAACTTATGTTGTTCACCTCGGGAATAGCAAAGAGTTAACAGAAGTTGCCGAAGATAATGTCGCAAGAAGAGTCCTGCGTGAACATATACGCGAGTCACTTGGAGTTAGGAGTGAAGATCTCCTATTTGCAATAATAAACAGTATGTTTTATTTGCCAAACTCATACTTCCAAACTATATATTAGTTGGGCCAACCATTTTCCCGATCTATGTCAATTCTTTTTGTTCTTATATTTTCATTGCCCTTAGTAAATATCCTGTAATCCAGGTGTCTCACGAGGAAAAGGACAGGACTTATTTCTTCAAGCATTTTATCAGAGTCTGCAACTCATCCAACATCAGAAGTTAAAAGTGCCCAGAATGCATGCTGTAGTCGTGGGAAGTGATATGAATGCTCAGACGAAGTTTGAGACACAATTACGTGAATTTGTGGTGAAGAATGGGATCCATGACCGTGTTCACTTTATAAACAAGACCCTGGCAGTGGCACCTTATTTGTCTGCAATTGATGTGCTTGTCCAGAACTCTCAGGTGAGTCATAGTGTCATTTACGGATAACGGTTTCTTTTGTTTCCCCATTTCGGTGATATGGAACTGTATCCCTGCGAATATTTACATCGCTGTTTGCACTTTCCACTTGGGCAGAGCACTAAAACACCTTTCATCAGCATTTATTTTTCGTCTGGGAACAACAATTCTCTTATGCTGCGTTCGGATGTTCATATTGGAGCGTGATATTGGATATTGGCATTCGGTTTGGCCCCGAATATCCAAATTCAGGTGTTTGGATGTCCTAGGTATTCATCCTGTGTATTCGGGCCGAATATTGAGCTGTTGAACTTTTGCCTATGAAGCCCGTTCCCGAATGTCCTGGGTTGGAGCTCGACATTCGGTGATATTCGCACCGAAGTGTTTTCTTCTCTCCCCTCGACTGCTCCGCTGCTCGCTGCTCGGGTCAACCCGAAGCTGTCGTCCCCGCTGGATCTCGCCGAGTCTCTAGCTAGCCCCCCGTTCCAATTCGATCCATCTGCTGGGACCTGATCGCCGCCGGTGAAGGAGATGGTGGGGCAGACCATGATGCGCATCGTGCGGCCCTGCTTCAAGCCCGCCCTGTCCTTCGACGCGCAGGTCGTCGGCGGCGGCGGCGCCGGGGCCGGGACCAGGGACGGCCTGCTCTAGTACAAGGACGCCGGGCGGCACGCCTGCGGCGACTTCTCCATGGCCGTCGTGCAGGCCAACAACCTGCTCGAGGATGGGAGCCAGGTCGAGGCTGGGCCGTTCGTTGTCGACGAGGGCGGGCAGGGCGCCGCGGCGGGGCCGTGCGGGACGTTCGTCGGTGTCTATGACAGCGGCGACGCAGATTCTCCCTCCCGTCCGGCGGCCCGCGGGCGGCGACCTCCTCCTGCCACCCTTTCTCCCCGCTGCGGAGGGGGTGAGGAGGAGGAGGAGTCGGAGGAGGACGGCGTCGGGGAGAGGAGCTTGCGGAGGAGGACGGCGGCCATGGCGCGGAGCTCGGCGGGGGTGGCGGGCGCGGCGAGCGAGGAGGCGAGGCGCAGCGCGAGGGGCTCCGGGTGGGAGGCGCGGAGGCGGTGGAAGGCGGCCTCGGCTTGGGCGCGGCCGGCGTTGGAGAGCAGCGTGTCGAACGCCGCCGGGTCGCCCCCCAGCAGCGCGGTGGCCGCGGCCTGGTCTTCGGCGGACGCCATCGGATCCTAGGCGGCTGGGGACTGGGGACGAGGGCGACTGGGAATGGGGAGGAGAGGGTGGACAGAGGATGAGGGCGAAACAGAACCTGAGCTCATTTTACATAATATTGCTTGTCCTTTTTATTTGTGTGATATATCAGATGTTAACAAGAAACATTCGTTTGTCTCATACAACTGCAAATTTGTATAGATGCACTCCCGTATAGAAAATATGTGGTTGTTTTGCACATTTTGTCATGAATATAATAGTACAATGATCAATATCTCGAAAAACTGCTTTTATAACATCCAAACAGCATTTGATATTCAAACTCAATATCTTGTCTAGATCTGAATGTCTAACACATCCAAACAGAAGATATTGACATTCAGACTCAATATCAATATCCCATGGTATTGATATTCAACCCAATATCAATATGGAGCTCCCAATGCGAACATCCGAACGGAGCATTATAGGTTGAGTCCATACATGCTACTTTTTGAGGGGGACAGGGGATAACTGAGTCCATGAGGTTATTTAGTCTAGTCTGTCTATGTTATTTGTGTGGATTATATTACTTAAATTTGCGACAGAATTATGCAGCCTATGTTCATCTCGCCGCATGCCTAAGTTACTTCACAAATAAGCTGTGTTTTTACATAGAGAAGAATCACTATCAAGGGTCCAGACAGATAATGCAAAGAAATAATATCGGGCATTCCTTGTGTGAGAAATCATTTAGATGAACAATTCCTTTTTTTTTCTGTAAGGTCCTTGCCTGTTGGCATAGCTTACCATCTATCAGTGTTACTAGTCAAACCTATCAGTTAAATGCATGCTGTACAGTGTCTGGAATTGTTGCTCCATTTTGGTTATTACTTATTATGCAAGATAATTAGATGGTGTACAGTTTATCAAAACGTTCTATTTATTTACTCTAAAAATACTGAATTTCTACAACTCTAACCAGAAACTGACCCAGCGCCACCTCGTGTCAGAGTGCATGATTCTTCAACATGTGGGGAATAATGAGGATCATTGACTATAGTTCGCTTGTTTGCTTCTCTACTATAACCACTTTGTTTAGTTGCATCGAACAAACAAGAGGAGCATGGACAGTGAGCTCGGCCGACCGCTCTCCTCTCCTTCTACAGTAGATAGAGAGGCGATTTTTGCGAACCCCTCCCCCGACCACCTCGCTCGCCGGCGATCCGTGGGATTCCTCCCCTCCGTCGGCCGCTCCGGCGGCGGGAGGGTGGGGGATCCCCGGATCCCGGCTTGTACATAGTGTAGGTTGTGGTAGGATCCCGCCGGCGGCGTCGTGGGGGTGGCGATGGTGTCGGTGGTTTGGTGGGGGTCGGCGCGCTTCCCCTCCTGCGGTGGCGCTCCTCGGAGCTCCGGCGTGGCGTGCGCGGCTTTTGGTGGCCGGGGATCTCCGGATCCGTCGGTCTTCCTCTGGTTCCTTCTCTTCCTTGCCGGCCGGCGGGGAGAGCGATCTTCACGGCGTGGAGATCCGTGGGAGGACCTGGAGGCTGGAACTCCGGGCTGGGCGAGGCTCGCGGCCTCTGCCTGCGCTGAGGATGAAGATGGCTGCGGCAAGGTGGTGGTGCTGGTGCGAGAGGGCGCTCGCCGTACGCGTTTATCGGCATAAGCTCCGTCGCTGCGCGGCGGACGGGCTCTGCGGCGATCTTCAACGAAGGAGGTGCTCTTGGGCAGTGGTAAGAAGGTGGTCAGCGATCTTCTTCTTCTTCGCCGGCGAGGTTGCTGGCGCTTGTTCTAGCTCGGTTCCCCTGCGTCGGATTTCTGTACTTCGTACTCTGTATGTTGTACACTGATGTACGCAGGCTTTCAAAAAAAAACAAGAGGAGCATGGGGCAGTACGATCTGCTAATTTTATCTTATTTATTTCCAATCCTGTATAAACTTGTTAGTTCAGGATATTTTTCCAATGTATTCAATGTCAAGTTGGGTTAAAATATAAGTGCACAGAATTGAAAGCACCCAAACTTGTACTAGTCCTTGCTTCAAAATTCTGATGAGTAGGTCATTTTCAGTTGCAAATGGTTTTTTTTCACTCGAAACCCTACTAGGGCTGGTATCCTGTGGGTACCGATCTATACAGCCTGTATGAGAAGGGCTATTCATAAGACATGTTTCTGTTACAGACTTGCAGTAATATGTTCTTTTCCTACTTAGGCACGTGGAGAATGCTTTGGAAGGATAACGATTGAAGCAATGGCGTTCAAGTTGCCAGTATTGGTAATACTCTCCTCTCTATCCCTGCGTGTGCGTGTGTGCAATCTACCAGTCAATCAACCTTACTGCAATGGTTGCTGGAACATGGTCCAGCATTTCTCTGAATCTAAAGTTATTGTTGGCAATCATGAGGCTGGCGTTACTGCGTAAAATTTACGTTCATACACCTTGGGTCCCCTCCATCCACTGTTTCTTAGCCTGCATTTCATTGACTGGGTTTAATGACGCTGCAACATCAGGGCACAGCTGCCGGAGGGACCACCGAGATTGTCTTGGATGGCTTAACTGGCCTTCTGCACCCTGCCGGGAAGGAGGGCGTCGTGCCTCTTGCGAAGAACATGGTAAGGCTTGCAAGCCATGTTGAGGAGAGGGTCGCCATGGGAAACAGGGGCTTCGCCAGAGTGAAGGAGAGGTTCACGGAATACCACATGGCCGACCGTATCGCCACGGTGTTGAAGGAAGTTCTGCAGCATTCGCATTCTTGAGCCTCTCCGCAGCCGTTTTCCAGTGGCATCGTCGATTTCTTGCGCCAACATGTAGATCCAGCATCCAGAGTTTTAGCAAGGCTGAACCCGAACTCGGGGTCAACTGTAGATCGCTGCTTCCTGTGCCACTCCTAACTGTTGTCATGCGTGGGTGTGTTGTTGGTTCGTCCTTCCTTTCTGCTGTTGGCTTACCTAGTACTGTAGGTGGATCGGCACCATGAAAATCTATGTAAATGGTACTGTGGCAGTAATGAGTATTCTTTGACTTCTGACGAGGGTACTACTTTATAACGAAAATGGATCCCATGTATCTGGAAGCACAAGTGCTACTATAATATATACGGCTTGGAATTATCCATTGCATTGAGAACTCAGATGGCAATTAATTGAGCCGTTTGTACACACGAATAAACTTGAATTTCTACGTTACATGCATCTACTGTTCTAAGAAGTCCTTGCCTTGAAAACAACTGCGACTACATGATCTCCACAGAAGGAAGAATTTCCAATAATGCCCAAGTGCAGGTTGCGACATCACTTGGCGGCGACTTTGGCCGCTGGCCTCTTCTTGCCGAGCTTGTGCCTGACCATCCTGAGGATCCTCAAGAACCAGTAGGCGCTCACCAGCAGCAAGCTCGTAGCCATCGTCTTTCAGGTAGGAGAAGAAACAGAGTAATTAAGAAGATGCAGAAATGCAATTTGAAGTTTCACGGTCCTTGAAGTTCAGTGTGTTTGTTACCTTGATGAGGATGGGGTTGTCTGCCGTCACAGTGCGGTACGTGACGTACGTCCCACACACCATTCGAGCCATGGAGAAGGTCGCCGCGAACAGAATCTACATATGAACGGCATGGAGAAAATCAGATATAATTAGTTGTTCACCTTGAACATGCATGAGAGAAAGAGACGCCGATAGTTTGTGCATACGTCCGCGAGGAGGTTGAGGTCGGTGTCCTTGATGCCGACCTCCTTGAGCATCTCCCTGAGGTGCAGCAGCGGGGCGGTGATCTCCGTGACGATCAGGCATGCCACCAGCTCCGTCCCACACTGCACATCACGTCTCGCATTTATCCATTAGCCATTCACAGAGATGCTACACATAGGATAAGCTAGGTACCTTCTGGTAGGCGAGGCCGGCGGCGAGGCCGACGATGCTGATGAGGGTGGTGCAGGGCGTTGTCCAGCCGCGCGTCGCCACTCAGGTGGCAGCACGCCGCGTCGTAGATCATGTACGAGAGAGTCACCGCCAGCGCCCTCATCTGTCAGTTCACCAAATGTTACTTCCTCTGTGTTCTTATCCCGTAGGGGGATTACACGTGAGTGTGAATCGAGAGGTGGCACTAAGAGAGTCAGTACATGGATTGCCGAAAATGCTAGAGTTACGGACTAAAATGCTTTATTTCAGCTGATTTACATGGATTGCTTTGAGTACATATCATCTTGAATTAAACCTCTCGTTCAAAATTACATGTAAACTTCTGAAGAACCTTGTATATGCCGATAATAATAGCTATAGAATTTGAAAATCAACGGTAAAATTGAGGTAACCGTTGAAATTTGAATTGAGTTTTAGGCCCATGGTCCACCAAATTCCAGGAAAATCACGTGAGCCTCATTCATGCATGGCAAAACGAATCCTATGTTTTTGCATCACAATCTTTGAACCAAAGAGGCTCTAGACATTATATTGGCTCTATATATACTCTCTCTCCGTCCTAGAAGTAGGTGAATGGAGTTGGGGACTTGGGGTGCGTCGATGTTGGACTAGGCTCACATTGTTCATGCTCTTACTAAACAATAGTGTAAGACATGTCATTTTGTAACAACTTTTTTTTTTGACACATCCAAACCACCACGTATATTCATCCGCAATCCACATACAAAGTACACAGAAATAGAACAAAAAAAGAGCAATACGTAGGGGGATCAAACCAAGAAACGAGATCGGCGACCACGCCGGCGTCGAGGACGAAGACCACCATCCTCCACCTTGCCACTGTCAGGGATCGATTTGCCCTATGAGAGACGCCGCCTTGAACGTCCGCCGCGCCGCGGCGGAAACCTTGACGATGAACGGCCTTGGCGCGCGCCCCCTGATCCAGCGATTCCACCACGCCGCGGTCATCTTCGGAGTCGCCGCCGCCGGAGTCAACCAAAGATCTCGAGTCTTGAGCCCTTGGGGGCTCCGCCGTCCACGGAGACGACCAAGGGAACGACGCCCACGGCACCTCCGCGGAGATGCGAGGGCGCCCGTGGCGGTGGCTCGAAGACGACGCTCCGTAGAGCGCCGCCGCCGGAGAGGAGAACCACCGCCCGCAAACACCGGCCGCCGCGCTTCCACCTCCAGATCGCCGGCGACCTGCAAACCAAAGAGCACCTACACAAAGTACTGGACACGAGACGGGATCCCCCGGTCTCCCGCCGCCAAGGCGGCCGGCGGAGGCCGAGGGATCCGACGGATCGAGCCGGCGAGGGTGGAGTTCTCTGGAGGATCCAAAAAGTTACAAGGGAAGGAAACTTGGCAGCAACGTTGCTTCTGTCGCTATTTTGTAACAACTTAGGAGTTAGAAGTGATAACAATTGTTAAACTGGGCAGCCAGGTTGGCTGGGTGTGCCGTGAAGCTGTCGTTCTCCATGGCGGTCTGCGAGGGTGTTTGCCTGCAATTCTCTTTTCCTTAGTCAATGAAATGAGACATAACTCTTGCCTCCATTTCCAAAAATAAATGCCACAAAGTAGCAATTCATTTGAGAACATGGGAGCATCTCCCGTGCAAGAAGATGACACTTGAAATGTCCAATCTTTTTAAAAAACGTTGAACACACATGTAGATGTTGATATCCATGTTCTATATGCACTCGTGAATTTTCACAAAAAAATCTGGTGTGTGGAAAATAGATAAATTTGATGATCCAATAGTTGCTACTAAGAGCACTAGTATTTTTACGCCCATGGCACATCATATTTCCTTTCTACATGAAACTTTGCATACATGTCAATGACACCAACATGTATAATTAAAAAAATACTAGCCTTTTAAAATAATTTTACTGTTCATTTTGAAAGCATATGCTTTTGTGCGGAAACGTCATCCCGTGGCAATGCACAACTTGGAGGTAAAGATGGGAATAAACTTTTTTCTATGCATAGGGGGTTTGAACTTTGAAGTTGAAGGTAGTACCACTAGATCTAAAAATGGATGAGGACACCATAACTTTACTCGAGAATAAATGCACACACCATCAATCCCTGGGTCCCAAGAGACATGTACTGCCATTCACGGATGAGATAGTATTTCATCATTTCCGAGTGACATAGTGCTCCCGGGCTGCAAGGTTACTGAAACGACAGTAAGAACAGCAACTGAACTTAGTTTTTCTTTCTCTGCTGCCGTCGTATAAGATCTCCTAAATCACTTATCGAAGCGTCCCTATATATACTCAATGAAGTCTCTATGCCGTCAAAGGTTCGCGCTTTGCTAAAAACATTTAGGTGTAGCTACTTTGAATATACAACCAGAACATTGCCGAGTTAACTTACACAACACAACACTGTCTGCCCGACGAACATTGACTTGTTAATAAGGAGTATTGCATAGTCGAGTAAGACGACGGTGCTAGTGATTATCACCCAATACGAACATTGACTTTGTAATTATATGATGCGTACTGCGCTTAATCATAGTATATACTCCCATCCATCTCAAAATAAAAGGCACCCTTTAATTTCGCTGGTCAACGACGTCCAACTTTGACCTAATTTGTACCTATAATCTGACCACAAAATTAATATAAAAATATATGAAATGAAACAATTTTGTAAGACGAATCTAACGGCATCCTTTATATATTCCCAATCCACATAATTTATTATGTATTAACAGTCAAAGTTGAGCAGAAGAACAGCATAAAAATAGCGCGCATTATATTTTGAAACGGAGGGAGTACTACCCAGTAAGACGACGGTGCTGGAGTAGTTAGTTAATCACCCAATGCGAAGGCTGGTTCGTGCGTGGGTTACCTGGCTGGTCGACGATGGGGATGCGACGGGGGAGACGGGCGAGGCCCAGTCCTGCACGGAGAGGCAGCCGAGGGTGACGCCGGCGACGGCGTGCATGGTGGAGACGGCCCGGTTGCAGAAGTCGTAGGAGCGCTTGGGGAGCAGCGCCCGCAGCAGCAGGAACGCCGTCGACCAGAAGGCCACCCCGGACACCACCCAGCTCACCACCGGCGGCACGCCGTACTCCTCCATCCTTCTAACTCGCTCGAGCGCGCAAAGGGAAAGGGACGAGGGAAACAATGGCTGGCCGCCGAGTTATCTATGTCGTCCACGGGCGCGGAAGGGAAGATACAGTCTGGCTAGGTAGGAGGGAAGGAGGCAGGCAGGCAGACAGCGGGGAGGAGAGGGCGCAGCTTAATTTGCAGCAGCACGAGGCAGCGTGGGCTGCCCCATGTGCAGCAGTAGGCAGAATACTAGGTAAGATGTAGGCAGAATACTAGGTAAGATGGCGCGGCGGCACGCCGCACCCGTGTGGTTTTATTGATGTAGTTCATTTTAATTTTTTGTAATTTTTGTAAGGATGGAAAATAGTCATATACATTTGAATATTCTGTAGCTGGTAGAAGTGTGGAAATACTCATATACGTTAAATTCTCCAAAAGAATAAACACATTGTGAATTAGGGGGAAGTTTTGGCATTTTAAGTATGGTTAAAAGTTGTTCAATTTTGTTGTGTCAAATAAACATGGTTAATTTTTCCGACCATTCGTGAATTCGGTATAAATAAGTAGGATTTATTTTTAAAAACATTTTGATATGTTAAACATATTTTTCCCGTGGATAATGAATTAGTTATAATTTTTTTGGAAATTAATGTAAAATTCTGCGGTATTACCGTTATTTTTTGTCAGTGAATTAGTTCATTTGGGAAATAAATTGAGAAAATAATATTGCAGCGCAATATGAAATATATATGTTGCTAAAAATAATGTTAGTAAAATTAGTTTTGGAAAAATTATTTGGTGGTGATGTTACTGAATTTAGTTTGTAATATCTGGAGAACGTAAGGACCTTTGTGTAAAAGAACCACGCGTTTTTATTCTGGGAGGACGATTTATATTTTTTTTAGGAAAACGTGAGGGCTTTTTTTGCAGAGCGGGGATTTTTTTTGCAGAAAGTTTTATTCTGAGGACCGATTTATATAGGGTGGTATACAGCTACTTGTGAAATGAAAATTCAAACGGATGACCGAGTGAGACGAATTGGACAAAGTTTGTTAAATGTTTGTGTGAATCTGGATCCAAAATTAAGGAGCTAGGCTCGACCAAACTCGAAACCGATCACGGGAATGTAACCTACTCGTCGGCGCGCATATATTTCATGTATATAATTTTCGGAGAATGCGAAGTTTTTTTCGAAAAAAAAGTTAAAAGTTGTTTAATTTTGTTATGTCAAATAACCATGGTTAATTTTTCCGACCATTCGTGAATTCGGTATAAATAAGTAGGATTTATTTTTAAAAACATTTTTATATGTTCAACATATTTTTCCTGAGGATAATAAATTAGTTACGAATTTATTGGAAATTAATCTAAAATTATGCGGTATTACTGTTATTTTTCGTCGGTGAATTAGTTCACTTGGGAAATAAATTGAGAAAATAATATTGCAGTGCAATATGAAATATATGTTGTTAACAATAATGTTAATGAAATTAGTTTTGAAAAAGTTATTTGGTAGTGATTTTACTGAAATTAGTTTGTAATATCTGGAAAACGCAAAGACCTTTGCGCAAAAGAACCACATATTTTATTCCGGGAGACAGATTTATATTTTTTTTGGAAAACGCGTGGGCTTTTCTGCAAAAAGTGGCGAGCGGTGCTTTTTTCCAAAAAGTTTTATTCCAGAGGGACGATTTATATTTTTTTGGTCGGGAGGCCGATTTATAATTTTTAGGAAAACGCGAGGGCTTTTCTGCAAAAAGTGGCGTGCGGAGACTTTTTTGTAGAAAGTTTTATTCCGAGAGCCGATTTATATTGGGTGATATATATCTACTTGTGAAATGAAAATTCAAACAGATGACGGAGTGCGACGAATTGGACAAAATTTGTCAAATGTTTGTGCAAATCTAGATATGAAATTAAGGAGCTAGACTCGACCAAACTCGAAACCGATCACGGGAATGGAACCTACTCATCGGCGCGCATATATTTCATGTATATAATTTTCGGATAATGCGAAGTTTTTTGTTTCTGCCAAATATTTTTTTAAAAAAAACGACCACTGTAGCTACTGTTACACTGTAGCACGCTACAGTGCTGCGAATCTTTCAAGCTTTTATATATAGTTAGGATTGGTGTGCCGCTTCATTGTGGGAGATTTAATGGGGGTTCGTTGGAAGATCAATGCAGTAATTTAAAGAGGCAGGAGTATCTAGGATGAAACTTTTTAAAAAGGTCGCAATAAAAAGTAGGGAGTGGTGTTTTGACTCCCGGTGCATATGCATACTTTATTTAAAATGCATTTTCAAGGAGTATTTTATACTTTGCCCTATTCGACTGTGTCCTTTCGACGGAGGTCTGGCGCTGGCTGGGCTGCCCCGTCCCCGACACTATCTCGGTTTGGAACATTGCGCCGCCGATCGCCTCCGAGACTGCGCCATGGGAGCTCAGCTCTGCCGCGATCCTCTGGCAGCTCTGGAAAGCGCGGAACGACGTCGTCTTCAACAGTCGGCCATGCTCGGCCTCGAACATGCTTCGACGCGCTGCGGAAGACATTGATGTTTGGTCTCACCGGTTAGCGACCAATATTAGAGGGTTAGCTGATGCCCTGCGTGGCTTTCTGCTGCACCGTGCTCACGTGTAAAAATGTTGTGACTTTGCTCTCTCTCTCTCTCCCAACCCCCCTTGTATATGCTGCTTTGTAACAAAACTGGGCCCATTTAGAAGGGTCGCTTCGAGTTAATAAAACAAGCGGTGGGGGAGAAATCCCCTGTTATTCTCGAAAAAAAGTATTTAATATGTTAAAATTTTGAAAAAATGTTCGCGCGTAGATTTTGACATCTTATATGTTCATGAAGTCGTTTCACGAAAAATCGACATATTTTGTGGCTTGTGTAAGAAAGACAAATATTAATACTAAAATAAGGCTTTGTGAACACATAGAATTTGATAATGTATCCACGACATTTTATTTCAGAATTTTTCGACTTTTCAAAAAAAAACTACCAGGTGCATACAAAATGAATTCACAAGTAGTGCATCAATCCGATGCAGAGACCGTGGATTTGTTCCCTACCTCGAAAATAAAAAGGGAACGAGGCTTGTGGTTGCGTGCTGCCATGGAAAGATGGCCTCGCGCAAAAACTCACCCGGTCGGCGAAATCGACCGGTAACAGTACAATGATGGGAAGACGAATCATCCAACAATTCTGTAGGCTCACAACTAAATCAAGTAGATTCGGTTTAATTTCGTTCGGTGGCGACATCAGACCGGATTTTAGTACTAGCCCGAAGTAGTATATTCTCGGTTGTTGCTGAAGCGGGCGGCTGCTGCCGTCAGGGCGACGGTGACCTAGCACTGCCTAGCTGCACCTGCAAAGCGTGAGTGACCCAACGACAACGAGCGACTGATTCATCTCGCAGACGTCGATGGAACTTGTCATGTGCTTCATCTAAAATGGTGTACTTCTCAACGACCAACTTATCTTCCAACAAACCATCAGAAGTCACTAATGAAGAATCAAGATCAATGATATGCAGCTAGTACCTTCAGAGCACAACATTGTCTGAGCAAGAGTCGTATAAAGATACCAGTACAGGCAGCAATAGAGGCAAGCAGGGGACGAACCCGTCGTAAGGGAAGTTGATGGCAAGAGGCATTGTGTCACGGACGTCGGTGACCTTAGCTTAGCTGTGGTCTCGTTTCAGAGCTCAAGGCGCATGGAGGTGACGACCTTGCTGGACTTCTTCCAACAGCTGGTCCTTGAGCGCCTCGACGGTGGTCTGAGATAAATACTCACATCCATTGTCACAATGAGGAGTATCATATACTAGTATCATGCATATGATACTAGTGTATGTTACTACCTCCACAATGGATAGTAAGACTACCCATAGTGGGGTATCATAGATAGTATCATGCACTCCATGCATGCAAAAATCTGACGTGGCACTGGAATTAATGATGAGAGAGGAGGTGGTGGTATCATAGGTAGATACCGTAACATAACGGATTTCAATGCAATATGAGTCTATAACCTAATAAATGCAGTGTTATATGATACCACACATATGTTACTATCCATTGTGGAAGTAGTAACATAGCGTAGTATCATATATATGATACTGCTATATAATACTCCCCATTGTGACTAGACATATTTGTGGTATCATACAATACTACATTTATTAGCTTGTAGACTCATCTTGCATTGGAATCCGTTATGTTACGGTATCTACCTATGATACTACTATCACCTCTCTCATCATTAATTACAGTGACACGTCAGCTTTTTTTCAACATGGCATGCATGATACCACATATGATACCCCCATTGTGGCTAGTCTTAGAAACAAGCAGGGAAGCAAAGATGAGAACCAAACAAAACTAATGCCCAAATCGATTGAAACTGCAATTAACTAATTAAATCTCATGGTAAAGTCCACTACTTATATCACCAATAACAACAAAAACACTTCACAATTATGGATCTAACTTGGCAAGCACCTAGATGGCTAGATGGTCATGGTTAGGCATCCCGGATGGTCGGCGTGTTGCCACTCCTCGGCAGCAGCGGGTTAGGATGCAGGCCGCATATCTGTACCTTTTACTGAACATGCGGAGAGAGCAGGGAACTCCCATGATTGCCCAGGGAACTGCCATGGTCAACGGTGTCTGCATCCCCAACGACACAGTAGATCTGATGCGTCCTTGACGGTGTGGAGGAAGGGCGTCGGCGGCGCACAGGCACGGTGGTACCGACTCCACCCCCAGCGCGAGGAGGATGGGCTGAGGTGTGTGCCATCCCCATCCACGCGAATGAACGGCAGCGGCGGCGGATTTAGCGGCCCTGGCGATACAGATACAACCTCGAAAGGGTAGGACGCGCTCGAGCAGAACGGAGCGGCGTACGATGCCATCGGGACGGCGGAGGCAATATCTCTACTCCCTCTATTCTAGTGCTGCTGGTCCTTCTCCACGGCGGCGCGGCCATCATCTCTTTTGGCGCCGACGGTTCTCTCCCCTCCTGTCCTGACCGGCGCAACCCGACTCCTTCTCCTCCGTAGCGGCACAGCTCCGCTTACTCCCACCCGGAATGGCCCTTCCACTCCTCCGGAGCGTCCCCTTCCTCTCTCCACGGCGGTGTGCCGGTGTCGGCAGGAGCGGCAGAGCTCCGAACGCGAACTCCAGCGAGTTCCCCTGCCTTCCTTGACGCGGAGTGTTTGACCCGTCAACCAACGAGCCCCACATCCCAAACGGCACAGAGAACGCGCCAACCCACGCGCAAGCACCCGCGCCGACAGGCGGGCCCAATAAACCTTGGCCCAGTCGCAGCGAAAGAGTGTACAAAGCAAAACGAAACAAGCCAACGAGATAGGTCACTGACGTGTGGGCCCAAAATGTGGGTGAACCACAGGCCAGAAATCCTAGCTCGGTTAGATGTTGTAGAGATGATGGGCTGCTTGAGACACCAGAAATCTGGAATTCCGATAGCATGGTTGATGGGCTGCCGGGGCTACTGTTCATATGGGCTTGTCTAAGAAAAATAATTCAAAATTCAACTCCAAGACTCCAAAATAATGACAAATCAATACAATATAAAAATATATGTCATGACATGATGGAATGATATTGATTTGGTATTACAAATATTGGTATTGTTTTTCTGTAAACATGATCGAATTTAAAAAAAATGTTTGACTTAAAACAGATATACTATATGCAGAGTAAAAGGTTATCGCGTGTACAATCACGCACCCGGATTACCGAACACCTCACCCCCACGGCTTTACCCTCAACGTGTGATACACCCGAGGGCATTTGGGTTACTGTTTCCCTCGACGATGGTGGCACAGTAAAGTCTGTTCTATGGAGTGCCATTATTACAACTCTATGATCTAACAATCATATTGTGTTGACTTCGTCCCACAATACTAAACTTAACTTCTCTATCCATTTGTGCCAGACCACAACTATCAACAAAAGTCAATGTCAAACGTTGGACAAGAGATAGATGTCTACTTATCAAGACCTGCATTTTTTTATTGACAATTCTATGTTGCCATCTCAAGAATGACATCAAGAAAGTATTAAACACACTAGCGGTAGATGAAAATGGTGCACCAACTACTGAAACAATGACCACCGTATACCAAGAGGGTGCTCGATCACCTATAACAATGTGCACTTAATATTGCCCCGCAAAAAAAAAAAAAATTGTGCCTCTAGTATATTTATCAACACAACCATATTGCCTTCAAATATATACGCCGTTTACATTCAGACAGTTAAACCATATTCCTTTATTTATTTGCAGTCTTTTCACTTTGCATCGAAGGAACTAGGTATCTTATACTTCTCATCCACATGCGACTCCAAGTGAAATAGAGTCTGCAGTATGACTTCATCTACTTGATATAATCAGTTTATATTGTACATTCCCATGTATATTGCACCATCTGTTACCCCATGGACTATACCTCACCTTTTGGGCCTACTAAACATACATATTAGCATATAATTTATTTCTCTATCGTATAGAATGTTTTCTTATTTCGAGAAAAGGGTTTGCAGCCCTGCTTCATATGGAAAGCACCAACCAAGGTATACTGGTGGCATGCACTGTTTTAATCTTCGTGGTCATTGTTTTTGTCTTTGTTGAATTATGTTAAATAGTGACTATTCTATACACTTATCAGCCTATGGTTATCTTCGTCTGTGAACGACCAGAGATATTTTACTTCATTGTTGTGTTTATCATCCCTTTATTCGTACATAAATCATTTATTCTTTAGCTTTGGATTGTTTCACCGCAGATCAAGATGGGTATCAATTTTGGATTTTCTGACGGCTGATCAGCAATCATATAAATGCCTTGCGAATATCCATTAGTTATTTGATTTTGAGCCACGCGGCCACAAAACAGTGAACTATATGACGAACACAAAATTTCCAAATAATCGCCTTTGCAAAGATGTTCACGCAGCAGGGTGCTGCCACCCTCCCTTTCTAGTAGGAGGTACGGGAATACGCTATTTTTTCTAAATAATACATTTTTTTAAATAAAATCGAAAAATAATACGCATTTTGAGTAAATTTCAAAAATAATACAGCCTCGGCTGTGGCATAGCCGAGCAGGTCCTATCGGCCACTGCGTAGCCGACAAGCACTTATCGGCCGCGTCGTGGCCGATATGTAGCTGGACCAGATCGGCCGAGAGATCGACTGGCTAATCGGCCACGACAAAGCCGACTAGCCTAATCGGCCAGGGCAAAACCGACAAGTCCCTGTATGCATGCATGCCTCTCGAGTGCGATGGCAGCTAGCTGGGCTTACCCGCGGATCGTCGCCGTACGTCGCCAGGCTCGCGTTCAGCTTCGACGCCGCCCACCGCAGGTTGTTGGACGGCAGCTCCGCCACCCTCGCTGTCGTCATCCCTGCACGCATGCACGGCCAGCCGGCGAGCATGAACGCACGGCACGGCCGGCAAGCGCACACACGGCACGGTCCGGCCGGCGAGCATGCACTCACGGCAAGGCACGACCAGCGAGCACGCACGCACGGGCGCACGGCACGACCGGCAAGAACGCACGACGGCCCGGCCGGCGAGCATGCACGCACGCACGGCAAGGCACGGACATGCCCCTTTCGGCTACACCCTAGCCGAGGGTGTATTATTTCTGAAAATTGCTCAAAATGCGTATTATTTTTCGATTTTGTTTTAAAAAATGTATTATTTAAAAAAAATTAGCCGGGAATACGGGATCATGTTTTGCTTCTTTTGTCGGAACAAATTTTCAAACTGAAATATCTTTTGAACTGTTTGTCTACGAACCATTTTTCTTGTTGTGTTCCCCGCATAGATGTCTTCAAAATTATCTCCCATGTAGGTTTCGATGGAAAAATTGATGTCAAGTGTACTTCCCAAACTAGTGTACTTGTAGTTCACAAACTGGTGCATATCTACAGACCAAACTAGTGTTCAGTGTCCTACCCAAATTCTATGTGTACTTGCTGAACTATTGTACATGTACTTGCCAAACTGTGTTTCCAATACTTATGTTAGTGCAGTGAGAACGCCTCACACCCAAATTATATTTGTTGATATCGGGAAGAATATTCGTGTACTGTAGGGGTGGACCTAGGCCCACCGAAGGCGGGATTTCAGCCTTGGGCCTGTGACTACAGCCCCAACTAGTTCTTAGGTAGCAATTATATATATTTAGAAATTAGAAGATAAAAGTTCCATCATGTATGTACTCCCTCCATATCCCCATTTAGGTCTCACACATGTCTTTTAAGGACTACATTTGACCATCAATTCGACCAACGACATATGAATTATATGTCATGAAAGTTATACCATTAAATTCATCTTCGAATAAAGTTTTTAATCATATACTTTTTTTTTGAATTTTTCCGTTTTATAAATCAAGAAACAACATGTCATTACAATCAAGGTCAATCAGGCTCACCACGCAGGGGGCGCAGATCCAAATAAAACATTATCAAGTAAATCCCTACGCCATAATCTAGCAAGCTGATGGGTACTTTGTTACCAGACCGGTTAATCTTGGACACCTTGTAATCTTGCATAGAGTATAGCAGATGTTTAATGTCCATAACCAATGTCGAAATCTCCGACTTACTGCCTCCTTCACCATTGAGTTCTGAAATAAGCGAAGAACAGTCGTTCTCTAAAAGAACCTTACCTGCAAAACAGGATAACATAGCTCTGACACTATGTAAACATGCCATTGTTTCAGCCATTTCAGCTGATTTACAGTTATCAATCTTGCCCCACGCTGTCAACAAAACAGCACCAGTTTCATTTCGGAGAACAGCACCCCAACCTCCTCTGTTCTCATCTTCCCAGAAGCTAGCGTCCCAATTCAGTTTAGCCCAGCCCACCTCTGGTCTTGACCACTTAGCAGGCGGTTCCTTTTCCATAACAGCCCTGTTACGATCCTCCCAATTTAATGAGCATTTCCCTTTTGGGTTTGATAAAATCTCCACATCCCTTTTATCAGTATTGGAGTCAAGTATAGATTGCAGAAAGAAGGCAGATTGAGCTATTTTGCATTTTCCATCATTGAAAATCACATTATTCCGCAGATGCCAAGTTCTCCACCAAAGAAGCAGAAGTTTCGCCCTCATCTGTTCATTAACCTGGCTAAGCAAAATAAGCATCCAGTCTTTACCTGTATACCTGAAAAAATAATCATCCGGAAGAGACCAATCCTTCTTCAGATGATGCCGAAGCCCTCTTGCTTTTGTGCAATTTATCATAGCATGGTGACTCGTTTCTGGTTCTCTACCACAAATTTGACAAGTGGGAATCTGGTCCATATTTCTCCTACATCTGTGAGCTTGAACTCCCAGAGTATCTGTAGCCAGCTTCCACCCAAATACTCTTACTTTAGGGGGAACCTGCGCTTTCCAAATAAAACTCCAGATATCTCTATTTCCTGGAGCTCTATTACTCATACCAGCCGTATCATGTATCGATTTAATATCCACAGCAAGTTTGTAAGCACTCTTCACAGAAAACATACCTGACTTCTCATACTGCCAGGCTAAGAAATCCTCACCAGACAAGGAAGGTAGTTTAATTTGTAGGATATGTTCAGCATCGGAAGTAAAGAAAATCTTCCGGATCAGCTCTTCTTTCCACTGTTTAGTCGCTGGGTCGATAAGATCCGACACCCATTTCCATCTATTGGGTGCAGCTTTACCAATTGTTTTCAAATTCCCTCTTGGGATCCAATTGTCTCTCCATATCTTCACTTGCGTACCAGAATTAATTCTCCACACCATACCTTGTTTTAGAAGGTCAAGGCCATGCATAATACCCTGCCAAGATGGAGAAGTATTCTGAATAAATGTTGTATCAATGAGATGGCCAGAAGGGAAATACTTTGCCTTCAGAAGTTGAGCACATAAGCTGTTCGGGTACTCAATTAGACGCCATGCCTGTTTAGCCAATAAAGCTTGATTAAAGGCCTTCAAATCTCGGAAGCCCATACCTCCTTGAGACTTTGGTTTAGTCATTTTGTCCCAAGCCATCCAGTGAACTTTCCTTTGGTCCTCTTCATCTCCCCACCAAAAGTTTCTCATTATTTGCGTCAGATCCTCACACAAACCTGCAGAGAACTTAAAGATGCTCTTGGGCCATTGCTTTTATAAGAACTTCTTTAGCTGCACCTGCCATAAATTTCTCTGACCAGTCCGAGCATTTTTTCCTGAGCCTCTCTCTAGTAGGTTGAAATTTATCATCCTTCATTCTCCTTCCGGCACTGGAAGCCCAAGGTATTTCTCTTCAAAGGAAGTGTTTTGAACATTCAAAATAGATGCCACCCTAGCACCAACTTCCTCAGAAACATGCTGCCCCAATAGGATAGAGCATTTAGCCGGACTGAGTAGTTGCCCAGTGCTAGCTTCATAAGCTCGAAGGATCCTATTTATTTTGTGCTTGCTCTTCCGTAGCATTGAAGAAAAGGAGGCTGTCATCCGCGAACAGAAGATGAGAGATCCCTGGTGCCCTTCTGCAAATTTTTAAGTCTTGAATAGATCCATCCGAGATGTGTTTGTGGATGAGAGACGTCAGTCCTTCAGCTATAAACAGGAAAAGAATCGGAGATAGAGGGTCTCCCTGTCTCAAACCTCTCGATGGCAGAAATTTCTGTAACAACTTTCCATTAAACCGAACAGAGAACTTCACTGTTTTAACACAAACCATGATCCAATGAATAAATTTCTCTGCAAAGCCTAGCCTCCTCAAAGCAATCTCCAGAAATTTCCAGTCCACACGATCATATGCTTTCATAAGATCCAGCTTATATGCACAAAAGTTCCCAGCACTCTTCGATCCATTCTGTAGAGCATGGATGCACTCAAATGCAATAAAAGCATTATCAGTCAACATACGCCCCGGAATAAAAGCACTCTGAGTCGGAGAAATAATATTTTGAAGAAGAGGTCTTAACCTATTCGACAAACACTTGGAGACCACTTTATAAATCACATTACACAAACTGATTGGCCTGTAATCTTTCAGTGATAAAGGGTTTTTGGTTTTCGGAATGAGGACTATGGACGTTTCATTTACTCCTTCTGCATGATCCCTGACTTGAAAAACAGTTTAACAGCCCCAATTACGTCTTGTTTTAGAAGACTCCAATTCCGCTGAAAGAAACCAGCCGGAAAGCCATCCGGCCCCGGCGCCTTTGAAGGGCCAATTTGGAACAGAGCTAGGCTGATCTCTTCATCAGAAAATTCAGCACACAGATCTTCATTATGTTGCTCATTCACTTTCTGTTGCAAAAGTTCAGCCACAATATGAGGCTGCACTTGTGGATCTGCAGTATATAGGTCCTTGAAGAACTCCGTAGTCATATTTTCCATCGAGTTCGTGTCTGAAATTACAGCACCATCACTAGTTTGAAGTTTCTCAATATTGTTCTTCTTCTGCCTCCAGGTTGCTTTTCGGTGGAAATACTTTGTGTTTCTATCCCCGATTTCAGCCAAGAGATTCTTGAGCGTTGCCTCCATCTTATTTCCTCCTTCTCCAGCAGTTCATCCAGTTCAGCCCTTAATTTTCTAGCTCTCCATCTGCTGTTGTGATCAGTTTTAGCACTGATATTCTCTAGTTCTCTTCTCTTCTTCTCAATTAGCCTCGGAATGGATCCAATAGTCCTTCTACTCCAAGAATGCAGAGACTCCATCACACCTTTTAGATTATTTGCAATCTCTCCCAGATCGGAAGGGGTTTATGCATCGACCAAGCTGTATGAATTTCGTCAGCTAAGGCCTCCTCCCTCTCCCAGTATGCCTCATACCTGCGAATTTGAGGGGCACGTTCACAGCAGCAGCATATTCCAAATTTATTAACACGGGACAATGATCTGATCTAGACGAAGTTAAATGAGTTACCTGAGCATTAGGGAACATATTCGACCAATTTTGATCAGCAACAGCCCTATCCAAACGCACTCTGACATTCTTTTGACCCAGCTGTTTAATCATATAATTTTTATAACCAGTGAAACATCCATTATTGATCAAATTAGTTCAAACAAAAAAGCGAAGGTGCCACATGCATGGAGACAGAAGGAATAACATGTTATCTAGCCCTGGCTTCACCCAATTCTAGGTCTTCCCCACGTGGGATAATCTATTTTGCTTGAGCTAGGTCAGTAAGAACGGTAGCATGACTGGCTATTCTGAAATTTGTCATAAAGTTATTTGGTTTGGCTTGTTCCGTCTTTTTAATAACTTTATGAGATGGCCTAGTAAGACGCCATGCTAGGCTACGGAACTGTGGTCAGTACTTGTGAAATTGTGATTGTTATTCCTTGATAGTAAGCCGCCTGTGTTAGGCTACGAAAAAAATGTTTTGGCGGCAGAGGAGATGCTAACTTGTTGTTACGCTCGAAGGTTTGCATAATCCTACTTGTCATGCTGAGGCAAGAAAGGTTTGATGAGCAAACAACCACCAACTAGAATCTCTATAAGAGTATGGGAGATATATTATTTGGCTTGTTTGATTTCTTCTTTGTTTACTTGACGTCACTTATTATTGACATGTCCTAGTTGGTTAGCTGACTTCTTAAACTGATGAGTAGCATCAAGGTACATGTATATGGTTTGATGGATTTAATTTTTGCATATCCCAGTCAACAATAGACACATAAACAGCTAAATGATTTGGTTGTTGATTAAATGTCCCGTGCTAGAGTGGACGATGATAAGAAGGGACAATTGACTTTAATCATTATTCTTAAGATTAAAGTTGAGTTAGTTTTGATGGTGTTGGGGGTATTTGTACGTGAGTTGTGAAAGTATGGGATTTGTAGATGTGTGCTTATATATTTGTACGTGAGTTGTGAAAGACTGAGATTTATATACGTGAGTTGTGAAAGTAACTTATTACAGTAAGATGTCACTCCTGCATTGTGCAGGACTGCAGGGTACGATCGGTCGACACTGTATGAAAATGTCATTGGTGTCGTTTCTCTCTGCATCAATGAGGTCAATCATAACCAGAATGACCAAACGTAGCATGTGCAAGCAAACATTACTCTACTGGTTGAAACTCTCTACGCCAGTCAGTATGCAAAGCAGTGATCGCAAACTGTTTCTGCACAACAATCAAATTGAATTGCTACATTATGTATATGCATCTCTCTTTTGTTTGAAAGATGCTTGCCAATGGGAACAATTGATATGGTACAAGCATGATCATTTCTTCAAGGATCGCTCAAGGTTGCAAGCTAGCAAATATGTACATCGATCACTTGTCGTCGACTTTGGCCGCCGGCCTCTTCTTCCCGAGCTTGTACCAGACCATCCTCATGATCCTCAGGAACCAGTAGGCGCTCACCAGTTGCAAACCCGCCGCCATCGCCTAGCGAATCGAGAGACAAAAAAGGAATCAGCAGTCTCTACGCATTTATACATGTATATAGGAAATAAGGGTGGAAATAGTAGGCGAGGTAGTTGAGATTTTGGTGCGAGATCGACAGGGAGCGGAAGGTTTATTTTGTCCTTCATTTGGTCCATGGCTAGAATATACTACTTCTCTGATCCGTAAAAAGTGGCGCAAGCCGTACGTCAAAGGTGTACGTGATTAGCACATCTGTTACGAAACTTATATCGGAACGGAGGGAGTAGAATACCTTGATGAGGATCGGATAATCTGCCGTCAAGGTGACATAGACGAGGTAGGGCCCACCAACCATCCGTCCCACCGAGAAGGTCGCCGCAAACAGAATCTACATAGCCACGGCCGGAGAGATAGAAGTGAGAAACAGTACACAGGGAATTAGAGAGAGAGGAAGAAGAGCGGGAGATGTACATCGACGAGGAGGTTGAGGTCGGTGTCCTTGATGCCGATCTCCTTGAGCATCTCCCTGAGGTGCAGCAGCGGGCTGGAGATCTCGGTGATGAACATGCAGGCCATCATCTCCGTGCCGCACCTCTGGTAGGCGAGGCCGGAGACCATGCCGACGATGCTGATGAGGTGGTGCACCGTGTTGTCGAGCCGCACGTCGCCGTTGAGGTGGCAGCACGCCGCGTCGTAGATCATGTACGACAGCGTCACCGCCAGCGACTTCATCTGTGGTGACATGAGCCACGTGTACTGACAGTTAGCTCTAGACTAGGGTCTCCTGTGCATGCACTCGGGCGCGAGTATCACGGATCACGGCGTACCTGGCGCGGCGCGGAGGGGGCGTTGAGTGGGCAGACGGGGCAGGACCAGTCCTCGACGGAGAGGCAGGCCATGCAGACGGCGGCGACGGCGTGCATGGTGGACACGGCGCGGTTGCAGAACTCGTACGACCGCTTCGGCATCAGCGCCCGCAGCACCAGGAACGCCGTCGACCAGAACGCCAGCCCGGTCACCACGTAGCTCACCACGAAATCCTCCATCCTGTCAGCTGGTGCGGCGGCGCGGGGACCTCTGACTGAATTATGAGTTCGCCGACGACGAACAATCTATCTAGTCTAGGCGGAAGGAAATAAGACGATCGATGTTCCGTATGCGGAAGAGAAACCAACAATGATCTCGAGGTAATCGGCGCCGCGAGTATATAGGGGCAGAGAGAGCCGAGGTCATGGAGGCAGCGTGAGTGACAGGTGCGGAGTCGGAGTAGAATACTGTTGTGATAGCTTCTGTTTTACTACATAGTTTACATAGGGGTTTCAATGGGGGCGGTTGGGGACGGATACGGGTCCAACTCCAGTGCGTTGGGGAAATTATTCGATGCGCAATCAAAGCCGCGCCTGATTAATTCGTTCCTGACTTTGATTAGTGCCACGGGCGCGGCGGATTTCCCTCGTGCATCTTTTCTTTTTTTTCCTTTTTGACCCCAACATGTTTCGACGTGTATACACAATTACACATACGCGATTTGTAGCGGTGACCAGTGTCCTAAGTAAATTAGAAACCGGTCTGAAATTACAATTGGGAGCAGCCAGTAAAAGAAAGGTATGGGTTGTAGAGAGTATAAACATGCTAGAGTGTATTATAAATCTATAGTAAAACTTGCGTAGACCGGTTGGTTCACAATTCGTTGTTTTTACGCATGATATCTTGAGAAGGTTTTCCATGTTACGTACTGTATCATTTATGCATGTAATCGTGTTATTTCTTCTACTCCCTCAGATCGGAAATGGTTCACACAGATTTATCAAAATACGGATGTATCTACACATAAAAATATGTCTAAATACATCCGTATTTAGACAAATATTTGTCAATCATTTCCAGCCGGAGGGAGTACAATTTATTCGTTAAAGTTATCCTTAATATTCACGGTAGGTTGGAGAGGTTTATTGGTGCACCGCTATTCCAAGTATAATTATCACTCTCAACTTAAAATCTCTTCGTGAGTTAGTTAGCAAATACCAAGAAAAAAATATCTTTCACCCACTTAATAAAACATATAAGTTACTATGTCTTGCGAAAAAGTACAGTTGGTGTCATTTTCTTCTTAGTATGATTAATGTATAGCATTTCCGACGTGTAACTCCTTTGAACTGATCTTGCTAGAGGCTCAATTTGATGTCTTTTTTAACTCTCCAGCAAAAAAGAAGAAAAGTACGGAGAGCGGCGTTTTGGCTCCCGAACTCAAATGCTCCTGTTATGTTAAACGAAATTATAAAAATAGTAAAACATCTCTAAAAATTCTGAAAAAAAATCAAACATATACAAGTTTGCAACATACGTGAAAAGTTTCGGAATGAAATGGCATTTTGGGTGCTATGTGCAAAGAAAACAAAATCAGTGGCCAAAATGAAATTTAAAAATATATTTTTTGAAAGCACTGATTTTGTTTTTCCGCACAGAGCACAAAACATGTTATTTCATTCCGAAACTTTGCACGTGTGTTGAAACTATGGGCGTGTTCGGAAGTGGTCCGCTCCGCGGAAATCCACCGATCCGGCTCCTGCCTAGCGATTCCTGCGTCTCCAGTGGAGCAGAAAACGTTCGGCGCAGCTCCACCGAATTTCTGGGCCCGAAGCCCATCTTCTGTACGTCGGCCTGTTAAAAAATAGGACTTTCACCGAGGACGAAGGGATTCAGGGATGGAGCCGTCTCGATCTGGTGGAGGAGCCGAGTTGGGGGAGCTCGGGCGGATGGAGAGCTCGGGAGGACGGCGAGCTCGCTGCGGCGGCAACCGAAGCTGGGGGTAGCGGCGGCCGGAGTTGAGGGGCGGCGACGGCTCGGGAGCCTGTGGCAGCGGCTAGGTCAAGACGGGTCGGGAGCCAGGGGAGAGAAGGACTCGCTCGGGAGAGCCTCGCTCAGGACGGAAAGAATAGGATCGAAGCGAGCAGTTTCTCACTTGGCGGTGGCAATCAGCCGTAATTTTCCACTGCTCCGCGATTTTGTGCTCCGAGGATCCCTAGAAGTGCTGCTCCGCGAATTACACAGGCGAATCGCCCCGCTCCGCGGATCTAGCTCCGTGGAGTTGCCACGTTCGGCGCTGCTCCGGGCCGGAGCACCGCGGATATGGGAGCCGGAGGACATCCGAACACGCCCTATGTATATGTTTTGTCTCCAATTTTTTTCTGAATTTTTCAACGTGTTTTACTATTTTTATAGTTTCGTTTAGAGAACTCTTCCGTGGACTAGTGGTAGCCGTGCATATGCGCATAAGGGGCAGGTCTCGGGTTCAAGTCCTCACTTCTATCTTAATGACAAAGCCGGGGTGAAGTCCCCCTCCGATCTTGTTATTTTTAGTTTTGTTTAACATATCAAGAGCATGTGAGCTCGGGAACCAATGTGAATTTCTGAAAAGTACCACTATGTGACGTGTTACCTGAGCCCTACGTTGGAGTACATTATACCTCATAGGCTCACACCGACGGCAGGCCACGCATTATCTTTGCCAACCGCAACATATAGCCGTGTAGAGTGGTCACATTTCATGATTCATAGGACGATCTCAGGTGCTCTAGTATGTAATTCAAGTATTGTAAACTGCTGTGAATGACCAATCTTTTCCTTACACTCTTGATATTCATTTACTAGTATGGATATTCTTAATTAATTATACCACCACTACTAACTAGCTTCACAAAGTTTGTAAAAAGAATCGGAGGGAGTACTATTTGTACACCTTTTTAGGAACCAAAACCTCTGCTACTCCATAGATTGATGCATGCAGCCATGTTACGCGTGTACACGCGAAAGAAATCCTATGAAGTAGAAAATCAAATATCTTTTCCAACAAATGGTTAGGCACATGTTTTTTCTCAAACAATCATTGGAAAAGACTCTCCAACTAAATATATTGTTCACCTCGAAAAGTACAAGAATTATAGGGTTCACGCAAAGGGCGGAAAGAGGTAATCACGCCCTAGTTTGGTACGTGCTTTGTTAGACTAGTCACAATGGGGAGTAATTTAGACTAGTAACATGCATATGTTACTACTCTAAGTTACTACCTCCATAGTGGGGAGTAACATGGGTGTAGTGTCATATTTAATAGGTTATACACTCATCTTGCCTTGAAATGTGTGATATTATGGTAACATAGCTAGTTACCACAACCATCTCTCTCCTCATTAATTACCCGCCACATCAGATTTTTTGCCTATGTGGCACTGATGTTACTCCTATGTTACTCCCCATTGTGACTAGTCTTAGTATTAACCACGTGTGACCAGGAAATTTCAGCAATTCACTAAATGTACTCACCCGTCGTTTGTCACACAACATTAATAGTCTAATAAAGATCGGTTGCATTATGCATAGTTGTTGTCATTTCTTCGTTCTAGACCCGCCTGCGGCTCCATCTAGTTGTACTCCTCCGTGCACAAATGCAAGACATCTGAAGTTAGTTCAAAATCAAAATTTCTAAGTTTAATCAAGTTGTATAAAAAAATACGAAGTTATACAATGCTGAATATCAATACATCCACAATAAGATAAATCAATATGTTAATTTAGTATTGTAATTGTTGATATTTCCTTCTACTATATGCGTAGTCAAATATACATTTTAAACTAAATTCATACGCCACGTAATTGTGGATGGAGGGAGTAACATTTCACATGAGACAGCTCTTTGATGACTGTGACACTATTGAATCTGGCTACTCTCGTACGAACAGGTACTACTGTAATTGGGATGCATCAGCACCGAGCAAAGTTTAATTGCTGCTAAATGGAGCCCAACATTGGTTTCATAGCTATAGACGAGTCTTGGATAGACCTACTAGCTTAGCTAGTACTGTACGTAGCTAGTACTGTACGTACGTACGTACGTACGTGCTGGCCAACAATTTTTGTGACAGCTCTGAAAATTAATTCCAACCATCTGAATTAGCTAGGTATGGATTAATTGATCAACCATCTGAATGTCATACAACCACGCATGTCGCCGTGCTGAACTGGTCTCATTAAACGAGTCGCCGTTGCCGTCACCCTCACCCTTTCTCTGTCCCCCTCGCCCACACTAGCGTAGCTTTATTGCCTCGGCGCCTCCAACATTTTCATGGGGCATACCATTACACTATTCGTAGCGGTAACATATCTGAGGTCAGATATTTGAGTTTTTTTTAAAGCCTACTAGTTTTGTTTAGATAAAGGGCTGAAATGTCTAGCGTTAAATTAATAACACCATAAACAGCGAAACAGATACATAAAGTTATACCCAACTTACAACAAAGCACTCCACACACAAGAAACGATGAGATTATAAGCGAACACCAAAGGAGAGCACAAGCGTGACGACAAGCTCATCCTAGAGCACAGACACCTGACGCTGCACACCACCGAGACCAACTACATCATTGAAGGCAGCTCCACCAGGAACATCAAAGGCCACTATCCAGAGAGCTACAGACAGGATCAACAGAGTAGCCCCAAACAGAGGAACGCCGAAGTGCAGAACAAGCTACACACTTTGCGAGAGAAAGCCCGACGAAGATACCGCACAAGTACTGCATCTGTCGCCACACCACCTCCGGAGAGCAACACGCCGTGAAGATTCCAGGATTTTGGATATTCATCCGGAGCTTAGAAGGACCGAAAGAAGCTACCACGATGCCTTCAATAAGGGGACATTGTCCATGGACGTCACCGCCGCGGCCCGAGATGTCCCCAGACAAGGGTTTCCCCTCGCCCAAACCTCTCCGCCTTCTACACAGGGCACCGACCATCGACGGAGCAAGACCTGAACCACTGTCACAACACACACCGCTCGCCAGCCACCATGCCGCCCTCACGACCGTGGTCACCGGCCAGCACTTGAGTCCCAGGCACGGCCGCCAACCAAGAGGACTCCCACCGTCCAGGGTCGCCTCCCCGGTGTCCTAACTCCGCGCTCCGCTGATATGAAGATAAATGAGGAGAAAGGGTTCCACCGCCAGATCGGCGACCAGCAGGCTCCATGGCTACAAGCGACAACCGATCTAGGGCGAAGGCTGAAGGGCTCGGAGAGGGCCTTGGGCCCCTTCCCCATTCCATGCTTGATGCGGCCAGATCGTGGCCGCACTACCCTACCGGAACCGCCCGGATCCCTCCTCGCAGGTCCACCAGGCTGTTGTGCCACCTTTGACCATGCCCGCCATCCGTTGTGCTCCCGGCCTCCCACAACTGCAGAGCAGCCTAGCCACGTCGCCCACATCGTCAGCTGGGCCGGAGAGGAGCCACCGCCGCTGCCGGTACGCCAAGCCAATGCAACCACCACGCCGCCGCCGGACGACCACACCGTCGTGCCCTGCGTTTAGCGCTGCGCCCCCACCGGCCACAGCGCCCCGTGCGCACACCACCGCGCGTGGGGGAAAAGGGTCCCCGCCGCCGTCCTCCGGCTGCGGTGAGGAGGGGGAGATGGGGAGGGGCTAGAAGGGGGCGCCGTCGGGAGTGACGCTGTAACAGCCCAAAGTTCGAAAACCTAAAACCCGAGTAAAATTTTCGCTTTTGTGTTGCATTGCATCATGGCATCCAAATTGTACTTGCTAAACAACACACAAATGGTTTTGGCACCGTTTAAAAACAAATGCCAAGCTTGTTCCAACAGTTTCCAAAACAAGGAAGGCACCAAAAAACTTGCAAACAAAATAACCTTGACATGTTATATTTGTCGAGGAAGTTCCAAAAGTTCCAAAGATAATTTCGACAAACTATTTTGATTGGTAAAATAAAATAAAAGGAGAGCAACTCAAAATTGCCTGTGGGCAATTTCTATTTTATTTTCCTACCAAATGATTTTCAAATAATCTGGAAAAATTAGGGGAGCTTCATATTAATATAAAGAGACTCCCCAAAAATTGGCATAATTTTTGGAGGTGTTTAAGTTGCCCAAATAATTACAAAACAGTGGACACAGTACTAAAAAGGACCTGTCTGTGATACTTTCAAAAGTTCCAGGGACCTATTTGTAAAACCTGCGTCCCCTTCCTCTGTAGCGACCAGGAGCTCTGCTCCCGCCGAACCACCACCTCGCCGTGCGCGTGCCCGGGGCCCTCCCCCTGCCCTCACCTGCAGGAGCGCAGCCCCACGAGGCCATGCTGCCCATTCCCCCACTCGCTCCCCCCTTTCCCATCTCTTCCCCGAGCACGAACCACCGCGCCATGGCCGCCGCCCAATCCGTGCTCGTAGCCGCCGTTCGAGACGCTCCGGAGTAAATCGAGCTCCACCAACATCTCCGCCGTGGTCCACTCCCCCTCTGCCCCGGAGGAATCGAGCGGGGAGGACGTAAATCACCGCCGCCATCCGAGTTCGTCCCCGACACCGACGCCTCTTCGCCGAGCTCCGCACCGGCGCGTTGGTCCATCTCCGGCCACCCCGACCCCCTCCTCGCGTCCGTGGTGAGCCTCTGCACCCCTCCGTGCCCTCCCCTCTCCTCCAAGTTCCTCCCCTTGCTCGGCATCGCCGAGCGCGCGCACGCCCAGCACGGCGTCGTCGTCGTTCTTCCCCTCGCTAGGCCGGCCGTGGAGACGGCTTGTCCGGGCTGCGAACCGGCCTTCTCGGGCCCTTACCCGGCCTCGGAGCCGGCCCAAACCGGGCATGCGGCCGGTGGGCTCTGGAGCCTGCCCGGCCTGCCAACCGGCCCAGCCGGGCTGGAGACCGGCTGGTCTGTTTTTTTTTCCAGCTGCTTCTTTTTCCTTTTTCTCCCTTCTAGCGTATGATTCCCGCTACCCCCTCACGCCTTTAGGAACATCGTCACCGATGATTCAACGACTTGAGCCATCTCTCTCGAATCCGAGGAAATAACTTTTAATAGTTGTTGAAAATAAAATAACTAAAAGTAAACAATTAAAAGGAGGAAATTCTAAAATTAATAACTTTTTAACCGGACAGCAGAAAATTGTGTTCGATATACCAAAATGTTCAGAAAAATATGAATCATCCAGAATCATCCTCATGCATATTTGATCCCAATTATAACAATGTGCTCTAATAGTATTTCAAAATCATTAAGTTTAAATATGGGGTTTGTTCCGAATAATGCAAATAATATAATGGGGACCCCGTCTAACTTGTTGCTCTTGTTCAAATGCTTCTAGGGTGCATTTAAAAGGTCATATCATCATTTTTGTATGCATTGCACAATTGCCATGTGTTGATTGTTGTTTCTGCTTTCCGGTGTTGTTTGCTCTCCGGTAGATCACGAGTTCGGAGTTGAGCATCATTACTCCGACGAGCAGTTTGACTCCTCCGCTCAACAAGGCAAGCGTAATCCCCCCTCTGAGCATATCTTATCCTATTTTCCGCAATTATTTTCTCCACTATAATATTGCATGCGGTTCTAAATGTCTTTTGCCTGGATTAGAGTATCCTACTAGTTGCATTAGAATCCTGTTGCCAATACCTGTTTTACCTTCCTATCACCATAGGTTTGTATTGTTGGCCTGAAATAATTACTATGCTATGCAAATGCTTAGCCATGCTTAGTGAAATGCCTAGTTGTACTATGGTTGGTACATGCTGGAAACAGGTGTTGACTTGTGACAGTAAATGATGGTGGAGAAGTGTGGTGATGGATAATAAAATGCTTAAAGGTGGGGATGAGAGGCCACATGGGATGTGGTGGGTTGTCTCGTTCTCGCCGCCTAAGTGTGAGTTCTCGCCTACGAGCCAAGTTGAGCGTGCAACCATGCGTGGGGTATATGGAGCCCTCGTCGACCGACTAACTTGTGGCGGACTAGCCGAGGGTCCTCTAGTTTGGCTTTCCATTTGCGCGTGCGTTGAAGATGGTGGCCAAGACTGAGATGAGGATTGTTGTGTCAGGAAAATAAGTGGCCGCGGGACAGGGTGCGCGAAGGTACCTCTTGTCCTACCGCCACTGATGATCCTTGGATAGTCTTAAGCGAGGTAAAGGTTGTAGCCGTTTCACACTCAGCCGGCTTTCCCAGGAAGAGAGCTAATGTCTGGCAATGAGTCTGGCGGTACGCGTGGATAAGGAGCTGGGAGGTCCCTCGGGAACCTGGCGACTTTCACATTGTACACCCCTGCAGGGATAAATCTTTTCGAAAAGCCGTGTCCGCGGTTATGGACGACTTGGTGACGAATTCAGAGATCATAGAATAACTTTAACGGAATGATTAAAAACTGGGTACTAGAGGTACCATCTCAAGTTTGTAAGGTGAGCTTCCTCGAGGGTGATTCGGGGAGGTGCCTTTGATGAACCGGTACTATGAGGGTGATGATGGTGATAAATGGTGAGAAATGTGATTCAAGAGACAAGAGTTACTGCTTACCCCTCTTTTAAAAGTATTCTGATTAGACGATGCCATGGAGTCTTGTTTTATTAAATAAAATCAGCTTTATGCAAAATAGACATAAAACCTTGAAAGCTAATCATCGAGCATATATTAGCTCTTAATCTTGCGAGTTTCGTCGAACTCAACGTCGTTTGTTTTGTTTCAGAGGAGGACTTCACCGACCTCGAAGGTGGGTTCTTTGTGGACGTCGACGAGTAGTCTGGGGTTCCCAGGTGGCAGCTTGGGACATCTCGGAATAGCTGGCGCTGTGATGTTATCTGTAGGCCTCTTAGGCCATATTTGGATCTTGTTGTTAGACAACTTAATTCGCTTCCGCATGTTGTAATGTTGGGTCAGTGACCTCTGGTTGTCTTTTGCTATCTTTCTCTGTATAAGAGTTGAACTATATGATTTTGTGTCGTAGAGTCTGTGATGTGCCAGTTGTTCCACAAGTCTTGATCTTACTATTATGCTTTGATAGTTGTGCCTGTGTTAAGGCATCAATCGGGGTGTTGCGTTGTCTGGAGTGAGGTGTACCCAGCAACGCCTGCCAAAGGTTTTGGCCGGGGATTGGTAAACCCGTAACCTCCGGTTGTATCGCTTAACCGGTGACACACAGCATCAATGTATAGCAGTCGGGTCGGGGCGCCACAGACGCGAGAGCTAGGGCGAGAAGGAGTTTGTCACTTTTCAGATTGTGTGTGCACATTCTTTTCTATAATTGTACTACACTAGAAGGGGTTGGCACGCTTTGTTGCGCCCGAGGACTGCGGTTATCAATACATGACATGCTGATCCGAGTAAAGATTAGTGTCTCATACATGATCAGGGACAAATTCATACCCTTTTCAGAAAATATTGCACGTATTGGTCTACCACATGCAGTATACACTGTATATGAATTTGTTAATCTCTTAACGAGGCGAGCCCGACAACTGGTGTGTGGAGGCAGAGGAGCCGTGCGAGGCGGTGCTAGTAGAGGTGCAGCTGGAGGCAGAGCTGCCGCGTGTCGCTCGTGCTTGTGCTTGCAGGGAAGGAGGAGGCACGGTGAGGAAGGGAGGGGAGGAGGGCTGCTCGGGTGGCTCGTCAGCCGGAGCTACAAATGGAAGTCATTGATGGCCGCACATGGGAGGAGAGTGACTGTGTTTTTTTTTTGACAAAAAAGTTTGGCAAAATTTACATCAAGAGCAGTTGTCGAAGCAATTTTTTGCCCGAAATGACGTAAAAAGAGTTATGCCCTAAAATAGGGTAGCTATTGAAGATGCTCTAAGAGAGGGGCAACACTGTAGTTTCATGTACAGTAGGTAAAGAAGTAGGTTTTGTATTCAGCAGAACGAACAAATAATATTATTTCTACCTTGATCTGATATAACCAATAAAAGTTTGCCACGTGGAGCACCAGGGAGCTCTATTTCTAAGTAGCTTAGATATTGAAAGGATATATATGTCCTGTGTTCACATAAAGCTACGGGGAAAGAAAACATTTGTTTGTGGCCATTGTGAAAAAGACTTTATTTGGTGCTTCAAAATTAGCTTTTTACAGCACAATTTTTTCCTTCTTTTTCCTATGACTAATTCTTCAAAAAAAATTACGAACATGTCAAGGATACAAACAAGTAAATTGTTGATCTAAAAAAACAAGTAAATTGACAAAAATAATCAGATTATTTTTATTTTTAGGCAGTTTTTACAAGTTTAGTGTTCACGCTTGGAGCATATGCTCCAGGGAGGCAAAATGCCACCCTCGAGCACATATAGACATAAAAAATAGTATGTATCTAACATACATTTTTTGCACGGGGTATGAAGAACAAATAATGTAAAACACTATGTAGCCGAAGCCATGCTAAAAGAGATACAAGACAAGTACCGGGAAGGACATTAAAAACCCGGATATCACCCTATCTAAGGGTCATAGTCTCGCACTCTCACTAATGTATCATAAGGACCAAAAGAACAAAAATCTTAAGTTTTACTAATGCAAAACTTTCAGAAACAGATTTAGTGAAATATTCATAAATTCTTCACATTACCTTGGCAATTAAAGAAAGCAAGCAGGCTAGTATGTGGTTAGTTATCATGAAATTATACACAAATATTTACCTATATTATATGTCCAAGCTACCGGAATCAACTTTTAAGGTTCGAAATAACGTTTATATGTTACTATATTAGTGCATGTACGTATTAGCCACTCTTATATTCGCTGTCCAAGCTCTCTCAAACCACCACTGCATCCACCCATCCATTTAACGCTTAGATAATTTACTGTGTTCTGGGATATAATGTGTTAAGGGCGGGACAACTGAAGATGGTCTTGTTCAGAACAGTATTTTACAGTACTCTTCACTCTTGGTCTGGGATAAGAGAACGGGTGGGTTTATACCATACAAAACATATTACTCCAATGCGTGATAGTGTGCATCTCCGTAGAGTTCATGCTGGCGGGCCTGGCGCACAATTATCATGTGGACTGATGTGTATGTGCGCACTAAGAAACCGATATGATTTAAACCAATGCGTGATAGTACGTTGTTTGAGTTTGGCCAAAGGCAAATTGGAGATGTTGGCGTTTTAATCAGTGCTGCCGTAGCATTTCGCTGTTTTGATTTCAACATGGCCATATGGCCAGCGCGGCTAGCAAAGGATATACTTCGTCCCATGATAATTGTGCGCTGAATGCTCACCATTACGGTCCCTATTTGGATCTACCAACCTATTTATGAATTATGATGTCAATGTTCCTTTTTTGTCTTCTTTCTCCTTTCACGGCAGCAGTACAATAGTACCTTCGAACTTGTAGGCCCCATATATATGCATGCTATGCAATATAGCCATAACTTTTCCATTGATTACAATTTGTACATTTTTTTTTGAGGAAGGATCCGAATCCATTTATACAAGATACTCAGTACAAATTACAAGGAAGCCCAACAAAGATAAAAATAAAAACAACAGGACCCTGAAATATGCACGAAGCACCCTGAGCAGCATGAAGGAATTACAATCGCATCCAGAAGCCAGCTCCCAAGAACCTAGACTTCGCCGACGTCGCCGTACCTCAAACCGCCGGAGAAGGAGCGCCGCCACATGTCGTAGATGGCCGCAGAAGCCGTCCGCCGCCTCGCAACGGAACCTCGACGCGTTGAACGCGCACGGCCACAGCGCGCACTCCCCAGCACCGCTCATCTTCCAGCCGACGAGGCGTCATCCAGGCCAGCCACCACCACCTGCACCCATCCGCCACCGGCCGCTGCTCCCCTCGCCACCAAGGCCGGCCAGAGCAGACACACCGAGGAAGAAGACCAACTCCACCCGAAGCACCAAAAGCGGATCACCACCCCCCACCAGCTCCTCCCCTCACCACCACGGTCGGCCAAAGGAGCAAAGGAAAGGAAGCTCACCGGAGAACACAAACCCCAAATCCTCCACAGCAGGGTTGTGACGAAGAGAGGAACAGGGTACAGAAGCTCCACGCGAGGCCCGCCTCCTCCGCAGCGACGAGCACCCAACGAGCACACAAGGCCTCCGGCCGCAGCACGGAAGCAGAACCAAGCCGCTCTCACCTCGGCACCGCCGGAGACCGCACCGAGAGAAGGGAAGAGCCGCACCTTATTTACCCTACACGGCCACCGAGCCTTCCTCTCAGTGCCGCCTGGACCTAAACTAACCCTATCTACAAGCCAGGAGACGAGGAACCAGATCCCCACCTTCTCCCACCGCCGGAGCGACGGGAGAAGGCAGAGATCCAGCCTCGCTCCGGCGAGAAGACGGGAACCTCGGAGTCGCCCCCTTTTCGCCGCTCTCTACTGTAGAGATAAGGAGGGGAAAGGACGGGTGCTATCATTTTAATTACAATTTGTACATGTTGTAGATCAGCGAGGTGTTTGGACCAAGGACCAGTTATTTAGCTCAGTGAGTAGTCTGCCCTTCTATCATTATTTTCTACTTTTGGGGGGGCTTTATCTAAAAATATATAAAGAGTTGTCACAAGGGAAGGCCTATTGGGTCGATTCTTACGGTCAACACAGATCGGAAACGTGAGGCGAGTTAATATGTACTCTCCTCAGTCCTCACTCGTCCTGTGCGCCCCAGTTCTAACACAATCACAGGGTGCAGTGATCTGACTTATTTTTTTCAATCTGAGCTTCCTTGTTGCTATTCTTTCACTATGTCAACTCGATTTTGCAACACCTAGGTCATGTGGACAGGCGTTTTACTTGAGGTTTAACTACTACAAAAGAGAGATTTAATGTGAAGCTCTTAAAATCTGAATCTGACAAAAGGGCAGTAAAATCTTGCCAACCAACGGACTAAGACTACTCATAGTGGGGAATAACATTGAGTAGTAACATACTTATGTTACTACCTATTGTTACTATCTTTATAGTGGGTAGTAACTTATTTGTGGTGTCATGCATGATAGCATTTATTAGGTTGTAGACTCATTTTGTCTTGGGGTGTGTGATGTTCCGGTAACTAGCTATGTTATTCCAACCTCCTCTCTCCTCATTAATTACTTGTCACATCATCTTTTTTACCTACGTGGCATTGAAATTACTAGCAATGTTCCTCCCACTATGACTAGTTAACATAGTGCCTGATATGGACACAAAATAATTCGCGAAGGAAGTTGGACAAGGGTGCTTACACAAATTGGCACAGTGACCTTTCTCTACTCTACCGATCGTTTGGCTGCATGTCACATTTGCTGCGACATTTTTGTTCTAGCGACCGGCCGGCATGGTCACATGCTATGCTGCTGCGTCTGAAACTCTGAATTGGGAGGGTTTGTGGTCGACTGGCTGCGCTCGGACGAATTGGGAGGGTTTGTAGCTAAATAGAGCGTAGCTAAGAGTGTCATGCGGCGTCCCGCGACGGCCCGCTACATGCGTTTTTAGTTCAAAGCGAGCAAAATCTGATCGGAAAAGTTATAACTAGCTTTGCCTAATTTAGGTACATGCGGGCCGGGTTTCAGGTCCGCTCTGCAACCTGAAGCGTAGCCACGGCGAGGTACTGGAGCACATATTCCCAAAGTGGAGCGGGACTGCGGGGCGTAGCATCAGAGCCGGGCGTTGGGCAGCGGCGCATCGCGGCCTCCGACAGCTGTGGCTAGTTCGGCGGCGGATGGACTACAACGAGCTGTGCGAGAACGGGGCTTACAGACTCGCAAAAAAAAAAAAAGAACGGGGCTTACACCCACAGCGTGCGGGCTGCGCCGGCAAGGCGTGGCCGCGTGGGCAATGGCTGCGGCGGATCGAGGGCAGGCAACGGGACAGCAGGGAGAGAGCGATGCGCCAGAACGTAGTGATAGACTGATAGGGGCGGGTTTGGTGGCCTGCAGGATCTCCAAACAGGCCCGCCAGTTACAAAACTGGGCTGATTGTTAGTCGCAGGAGGCCCGCGTTGTGGTTGACACGCTCATTGATGCAGCGCTGAGTCAGACCCAGAAGGCACGCTCGATCGCAGCAGGCCCGCGTTGTGGTTGACACGCTCATTGATGCAGCGCTGAGTCAGACCCAGAAGGCACGCTCGAATCGAGCATGCCCATGGAGCCAGGTCTGGCGGCTGCAAAATTCGCCGACGGCGTGCGCATGGACGGAGCGCGGGAGATGCCGAATCTCCGGGTCCTTTTCGCGCCCCACATACTCTCACCTCCACTTCTATTCGGTCACCGCCCGCCATAGAGGATCCAAAAATTCCCCACTCCGGATCTTCACCGGCGGCCTGTGTCCGTCCTCTCCACCACCGTATCGTGGACGGCGTCTCCCCTGCCGGCAGGAGGAGCTCAAGAACGTGTTCTTCCGCAACACCTTCCTCTCCCCTTATCTCCGGCACCAGATCCGCGCCGTCGTCTCGAAAGCCGACGGGAGGAGCTTTACATCAGCTACTGTTCATCTTCTCCAATGTCGACGGTAAGCCACATCGTCTCTCCGAACTCGCAGTGGTTTTAGTTGAACAACATCCGGTACTAATAGTAGATCTGTATACATTTAGAGAAGACAGCTGCTCTCATAGCTGTCGTGCAGGCATGGTCATACAAGATCGTAGTTAGGCACAATGCGTACCCTCTAGTCCAGTACGGTCCTATGTTCGCCCGGGATCAAGAGAGGATAGCAAATCTGAACAACATCTACAACACTAACGATGTGGAGGCTATGCAAATGCTTCGGATGGGCAGAGCCCCCTTCTTTGAACTTGTCAAAGTGTTCAGAGAAGGCGGCCTGTTGGAGGATAGGATCCACACATCCATCGAAGAGCAAGTTTGCATGTTCCTTCATGTTGTGGGACATAATCAAAAGTTTAGAGTGATTCACAGCACATTTAGAAGGTCATGTGAGACTATCTCCCGTTACTTTAAGCAAGTCCTGTTTGCCATTGGAGAGCTCAGACAAGAGATGATCAAGCCAACTAAATCTCAAACCCCACCCAAGATCACCAACAGCTACAGATGGTATCCATATTTCCAGGTTAACACTACATGTGTTCATCTATTCATGTTGTTTGTTCATCTGTCTGTTCATGCGTTTGTTCATCTATTTGTTCTTCTCATGACAGGATTGCATTGGCGCCATTGATGATACTCATGTCACTGCTAGAGCGCCGAGATCACAGTCCGCAGCATACAGAGAAGGAATCATTACACAAGCCAGAATGTCCTTGCTGCTGTTGATTTCGACATGATGTTCACATATGTGCTACCGGGTTGGGAGGGATCAGCACATGACGCAACAATTATAGCTGACAGCTTGTCCAGACCTGATGGGATCAGCATGCCTGAAGGTAAGTTCTACCTTAGAGATGCTGGATATGCATGTCGGCCTAGAATTCTGCCACCGTTCCGAAAGATCAGCTACCATCTTAACGAGTTCAGTTCAAGAAATGGTTCGCAGAATGCCAAGGAATTGTTCAATCTCCGTCACTCTAGCCTTAGAGTCACCATAGAAAGAGCATTTGCTGCACTGAAGAATAGATTCAAGATCCTTGACCAGAAGACATTCCACCCTTTCGAGACCCAAGTAAAGCTAGTTCTTGCATGTTGCATTCTTCACAATTGGATCTTCGGGTGGGGGATAGATGAACATTTCCCCTCTGAGGAAGATGTGACGCCTGACGACACACCTCGGGGCGGCCATGGTGTCCCTCTAGGAGATAGTGAAGCTTGAAAGGCCAAAAGGATGGAGTGGGCTCAGGCAATGTGGGATGATAGAGGTGCCGCCAGGATATGAGCTTCAACAGCGATATGAAGAAGAAGAAGAAGAAGAAGAAGAAGAAGAAGAAGAAGAAGAAGAAGAACTGAAGACCCCGCCCCTTTCCTAATTATCATCCTTGCCGAACCTTTCCTAGTTAACTCTAGACTGTAATGCTATTTCATGAACTGTAATTCGTACTAGTTAGGGATGTACTGATGAACTGCCATTCGTAGTAGCTAGGACTCGATGGCAAGCTCACCATTAGCAAGAAAGGGTAAGCACAATCTAGCTCGGACGCAACCAAACACCTTACCTTGCATCGCTGCTTGCTTTTTTGGGACGCTGCTGGCTACCAAACAATGTGCTCAATCTATGCTCGTAGTGCGATGCAGTCTGCCAAACGGCATGCACAACACGGCCCAGAGGTTGGTCTCGCCAGACCAGGCCCTCCACAGCCTGGCGGGGTGCATGAGGGGCTGTAGGCCCCCAAACGCGCCCTAGAGCGATGTGTACAGGATTAGGGTACTGTTTTGACCATATCCGGGATCGGGGCATATCTTTACGGTGATTGTGATGATGATATAGGATATATGTCGTGATTTTAGCAAATCTATTTTGATTGCACACTTTAATGCCTTCCATTTATACTTGTTGATTAATGAGTATATAAGGACCGAGGACACCCCTCCGAGGGTTCATTGCAGCAATTGACTGGGACAAGCATCTGCCATTGTCTTTACCAGAAAACGTATATACACTTTAGATCGATCTTAGTAGTATCTTAGTAGACAAAAACATGAACCGCTTCCGTACATCAATCCTGCTCTCGTTTCTTCTTCTCGTGTGCTTCACTAGCCATGCACAATGTAAGTGGCATCACCTCACCTATTGTTATACTTCAGTTCATTTATCTAGGGAAATACTTCAGTATCTGTGTTTCTAATGTACTACTCTCTCCGTTCCAAATTAATTGACTTCTATTTGTCCACATGTGGATGTATCTATACGCGTACGCGTATAGATACATCCACATGTGGACAAATAGAAGTCAATTAATTTGAAACAGAGGGAGTAGTACTCGAGCAGTTGAATTATATGCATGCTGATGGATTATTGGTTTTTCCATTCCATAGGCAGGATCATGAAAAGGATAGAGAACGAAAATAAGATCAATTTACCGTACGGCCTGTGCGCCCATAGAAACTGGTATGGAAAACCAGAGTAGTGCTGTTTGGTATCAACCCATTGCTTCTGGCAGCCGGATGATTGCGATGCTGACTGTAGAGGGTCTTCTGCCAGAGACACAGCGGCGGCCATTACCCGTGCTACGCCGCCCTCCGACTAATATGATTGTATTTTTCTAAAGTGATGATTCGCTCGACGTTGCGATCTAAATAAAATAGGCCTTTTCGGGAACTGAAACTTAAGTTTTATTTCTCTCTACTTAATTCGGGTAGAAGAGCAGCGCATGCATTTTCTCCCTAATTAAGTGGGTGGGCGGCCCTTTTTTCTCATTTAAACTACTCCCTCCGTTCCTTGATGTAAGGTGTATAGTTTTTTGAATAAAAATCCATAATATAAGGTGTATTTGTTATAAATGGACAATTTGACCCATTATAAAATGAGATCTGGTCTCAAAAGAGCGATTTAATGGATTGTATTCGTTTTGTGCCTATGAAGAACTCATCTCACACGATTTTCTCCAGAAAGAAAATTAGTCCACTATACAAAATACACCATCTTAATATCCATACAGAAAACTATACACCGTACATTCAGGAACGGAGAGAGTATTTACAAAGAGTTCTTGCCATTTCTGTCACTATGACCAACCCTAATTTTATTTTTGCTATTTGACCGATCAAAATCTAAATATTGCCACTATTTATTTATACATTGCCCCGAGTAATTGGGTGGGTAACTGTTTGCCCTTTTCATGTCCAGTTGGACTCCTGTGTACTCCCTTCGTACTCAAATAAGTGGACATATAGAGACTTTAAGAAAAAATATGAAATGAATTAAAAAATTCATTGGGAATGTGCACACCACCATCTCTCTCCTTCTTAATCCCCCACCTCCAATGAGCTAAATGCATGTAGAATATGAGGATTCTATGTATTGAACATTATTGGTATTGATTCCCATGTAATGAGAGAAGAGTTTTTTCACTTCAAAGTGCATTGGGAATATAAATGTACACTCTTTAGACCTGTGCCAATGCACCATTTCTTAGCACGGTATCATATGAACAATAAATATTTAAGATACAAGTACTCCCTCCATTTAGGATTATTAGTCACTTCTCCAGAAACAGGTTTTCTCCTTCCATAGGGCGTATTTAGCAATTAATATGGCGTTTTGCTTTGTGAAAGGTTGGCAGGCCCACGAAAAATTAATTGCACATCCAATCGTTTGGATTCCACATTTAATACCTGCATCAATTTAGCACAAAATTAGGCACCTAAAGCGAATTTATTTCCTATACCTCACCCAATAGCGCGCTGCCTTGGTCGCAGAGAAATTGGAGAAGTGACTAATAATCCTAGATGGAGGGAGTAGTACAATGCATTGTTTCTTATGGGTTGTATGTAAATTTAATGATTTGAGGCTAATGCATGCATATGATTGGGTTAGAACCATTTTTTACCTATGACCACGTGCAAGAGTTGTAGCTTAGCTAAGGCATGTGTCAATGCATCGTTTCTTAGCACATTATCATAGGAGCATTAAAAATTTAAGAGACAACTACTCCCTCCATCTCGGTTTATTAGGCATATTTGGAGTTTCTCTGGGACCTAGGCAAGTGAGGATTGGCCGAGTTAATTACTCCTAAATCATGCAATTAATTAGGAAAGACCAATAAGGTTCAATTGGAAGTGCATGTATTGGCCTAATTAAATGTAGCATTAGCTAAATCGCATGCAGATTGGGGAGAGGAAGGGATTGGGAGCATTTCTAGGAGATCATTAATGCTAATTGTGCCTAACTCTTGATAAAAACTGGTTTTGGTATTGTGCCTAATAAACCGAGATGGAGGGAGTAGTACAATGCATTCTACTTAGAGGTTCTATCTAAATTTAATGATTTGAGGCTCATGCATGCATTTGATTGGGCTAACAACATTTTTTGCCTATGGCCACGTGCAAAGGTTGTATGTTAGCTAAGATACAACCCTACCCTCTCTCTTCATTTAGTACTATGCCACATAATCAAAATACCTATGAAACCGTGCTAAGAGACTTGCATTGGCATAGGCCTAAGATATTAGTATGCCACGTCAGCAAAATGCATATGAAAACGCGCTAAGAAACTAGCATTGGCACAAGCCTTAGACAAATTTCAAATCTAAACGTCCACTTATTCGAGAACGGAGGGAATAGATAACAAGCTCATATGGCCGGGTCCCCCTTCTTGCATGATACGATCCGACAACAAATCTGGCCGTGTTTGATTAGATGGAAAGATTAATATTAGTTCGCCTCCCTAAACTCATGCATATAACAAGGGCGCGTGAATACAGTCAAATTCTCACAATCAATTCTCTTCACAAACCAAACAAGGGAATGGGACTAAAATTCAATTTCCCACATCTAATCTCCTTACAAACTCCCATTCTCCTACCTTAAGTTTGTCAATCACGTTGTAAGAGAATCAAATGCTACTGACATTGGCCGGCTGTTGCCGATGAACGAGTCAAGAGGATTTTCTCGGATTTTGAAAGTATAGATTATCCATATTGAGAGTGGAAGATCTATATTTTACTTAGAAGGGAAATTATCGTTTGGAAGGCTAAAATTTATGGGGTTCCGCCAAGATGATTTTAAACTCTCTATTATGCCCGATCGTTTGGCTGCATGTCATATTTGTCGTGGCTTTTTCTCTAGCGGCCGGCCGGCATGGTCACGTGGTATGCTGCATGTCTGAAGGCTCGATCGTGTCCTCTGAAAATTAGCCACCTGTGTGAAATGACTGAATGTGAAGCTGTCAATGATATGTATCGTTAACACAGGTCTCATAATTACTTCATTCTTTTAAATTAAAATAAAAGGTTAATTTAAAAATACAATAAAGTTACTCGTGCATGGGCCGTTTTGTTTTTCTTGACTTGTACATGGGCCGTTGTTACCGACGTTGCTAGTGAAAATCGCACACGCACGTATTTCTTCCGGAATCGGAGATCACCGACCGACTCCGAGAAGGAGACCAAACCGACTAGGTTTTACACACGCATCACGTCTCTCTCGATAGTCTACATATACTACCGCCACCGCCGAAGCAATCGATCCCATCGTCGCAAGCAAAGCAAACAATACACAGACCCGTGCTATCGAAGAGTGGATTGAAGGCGGCAGGTGATTTGGTTTGGGGAAGGAGAGAAGGGATATGGCGTCGTCTCCGCTCGAGTTTGAGGATCTCTCGCAAACATGCCGGAGGGACCGCTACTTCCAGCTTTGCTTTCGCGCCTTCTGTTCCCACTGCTGCGGCTCTCATCACAGGCATCAGAACGCCGGAATTGTCATCCCCGTCGACATAGACGCCGCTGGCCGGCCCGTCTTCTCCACCACGTTTGAGTTCGGGGACTCGCCGGAATCGTCACGCCTGCGCCATGCTGTCCTCAGCGACATAGCCGCAGAGGACTATGTCACACGGTTGCCCAGGGACTCATACTGCATGATCTGCAAGAAGATCTTCTGCGCTGGCGCCTGCCCGCACCACAGGCACGACACGTACGGCCCTGGCGCCGTTCTCCGCATCGAGGAGCGTGATGGAAGGTACTGTGTCCGCTGCATGGGTTCCGAGCCATGGTTCCCCTACATAGAGAGCATCCTCGGCGACCCGGTTGGCGAGGACGTGGACCTACATGGGAGGTACCAGCTGCTTCTGCCGGTGATGAGGAGGGCGCCGGGCAGGTGCGTGCACTGCGGTGGCCAGGTACAGTGGGATTTCAAGCAGCACTGCTCGGAGACCTGTGCCACCGCCCACCGCCGGGAGGTCGCTCTGCGGAGGGAGCGTCGGGAGGCCTGGATTGCAGCAAGGGAACTTGCCTGACAAATAGAGACAGGTTCAACAATAAACCATTTTATTATTTTAGCCTTGTTTCTACCTATATGTCATACTAATATATTATCTTAGTTTGATGAAACTATGTATATTTAGCCTAAATTTTGTTTATGTACGTGATTTCTCTCCTTAAATATCCACTAGTGTGTGAAAACTCCGAGAAATGACATCATATTAAAATGTTGATAGTCTCACGCTGGCTTACCATTGCCTTGTTTGTTGGCAAGCACTGCTCGGAGACCTGTTGCACCGCCCACCGCCGGGAGGTCGTCCTGCGGAGGGAGCGTCGGGAGGCCAGGAGTGCAGCAAGGGAACTCGCCGAGCTACAAATCCATTAATAAATTTGCTAACAAATAGAGGCAAGTACAATATTTGCAATAAACCATTTTATTATTTTAGCCTTGTTTCTACCTAAGTCATACTAGTAACCTATGTGTATATTAAGCCTAAGTTAAATGCGGTTGATTGATGCAATTGATAGAAAGCTTATTTCCTTCATAATGTTCGGAGATGACTGTTTGTTGATAGCAGAAATGGATGATGTTGCATGAGACCTCCATCGAATGGAATGATGAAAATACCTAAGAGGGACGTGATTGACTTTGGTATTGAGATGAAGTTGCCTGTTTCCTACTGTGCTCAACTGAGACTTGTCGCGTAAGCCTTGACTCTAAGTTCTCTCTTATCTCTGTAATTTGCTGACTCATTTGATGATCTGTCTTCAGTACTGATTAGATTGGTGCCTGTATTTTCAATGGCCTAAGTACTGCTTATTTTGGTGCCTGTATTTTCAATGGCCTAAGTACTGCTTATTTTGGTGCCGGTATTTTCAAAGGCCTATGTTCTCTCCTAGCTCTATGTTATTTTGGTGCCTGTATTTTCAAAGGTCTATGTTCTCTCCTAGCTCTATGGATAATTAGTTGTGTTCCATGCCATTGGAATCGTTCTGAAAAAGCATCTGTATGACTGTTCGGTTGAGCAGTCCATTTTAGAAATTTCCGCGTTACGTGCTTTTTTTCCGGACAAAAAATTCAAATGCAGCGGAGTAAGTTTGATTTTTTGGGTCGAATTCTTCTTCAAGTGACATGTTACTGTTAGGTCCTTGCAGGTTGCAGCCTTAGACGTGTTTGGATAGTTGGCATTATTTTGTAGTCACGGTTGATGTGTTACTTTTGGATTTAACTTGATATTATGGTCATGTTATATATCCAATGAGTAGTGTTCACCCCCCTACATTTTAACATGAGCAAATAAATTTGTCAATCGTATTATGAGTGTTTTTTTTTTCGGGGGATAGGGATTTTAAGCAGCACTGCTCGGAGACCTGTGCCACCGCCCACTGCCGGGAGGTTGCTCTGCGGAGGGAGCGTCGGGAGGCCAGGAATGCAGCAAAGGAACTCGCCAAGCTACAAATCCATTAAGAAATCCGCTAACAAATAGAGACAGGTTCAATATTTCCAATAAACCATTTTATTATTTTAGCCTTTTTCTACCTATGTCATGCTAGTATTATCTTAGTTTGATGAACCTATTTATTGGACTGTGCTAATAACGGTATGTGATCTAGATTATCTTTTCGTGGGTACGGCTAACGGGACATGCATGCATGCACAAACCTATTTATGGTTGAATTCCTCAAATGCAAGAATAGGAAGGGGTTTTGTAAAACCATTTGTAGTTTGATCTTTGATGGCACAAACCAAATCTGAAGTTGTTTGTTCAAGACCCTTTCCCTCCCAAAGTGGGAGTCTCAATATGTTTTTCCCTGGCATGAAACACAGGGTTTGCTGATACATATGTTGCATCAAGATTATCACACCATAAACATGGTGGTTCAGTCAATTTAACTCCAAGTTCCTCGAGTAAAGACTGTATCCCAATGACTTCAGTTGTGGCATTAGCAACTGACTTGTACTCTGCTTATGTGCTAGATCTAGAGATTGTTGCTTGTTTCTTTGCACTCCATCAAATAAGATTTGATCCAAAGAAGATTGAAACCCTCCTGTAGACCGACAATCATCTAAGCAACCTGCCCCATCTGCATCTGAAAAGGCACTAACTAAACTTGAACTGGACTTAAGAAAAGTCAAGCCAACACTCGAAGTAGCTTGATATATCTTATGATATGTTTAGTTGCATTCCAATGTACTGTAGTTGGAGCATGAAGGTATTGACAAACTTTCTTTACCACATAAGATATATCAGGCCTTGTAAGTGTCAAATACGGTAGTGCTCTAACTAAAATTCTGTATTTTGTACTATCATTGAGGCCAAATAATTCACCTTCATGAGTTGTGATCTTTTCTGAAGATGAGAATGACGTTCTTATTGTTTCTGAATATAATAATTATGTTCCCGTTGATTTTCTTGTTTTGGATATTCAATGCAATGCTTCTTTTCCTATTATACTAGACTGTTTCTTGAAACTGTTGTTGCTACTATTGATATGAAAGAGGGAAACATAAAGTTTTAGTTTCCTCTTAAGAAACAGATGGAACACTTCCCAAGGAAAAGAATGAAGCCTTTTGAGTCTATTATAAGAGCTAGTTATAATCTTGGTGTTGAAGGTGATAAACTTGATGTTTTATTGTGCCTAGCTAAAATGCATTAAAGAAAACTGCTCATGGAGGCAACCCATTTATCTTTTGCTTCGGTTTGTTTCGTTTTGTTGAGTCAATGATGTTATTACCTCTCTAGTAGCTTCTTTGTATCATTTTTTATTTTATTTTGGTGCCAACAAGAGCCATAGTGTTTGAAAGTAGCTTCGATTCGTTGCTTGCTGACCGTAAACTGAAATTTTGGCATGTACTAAAAACTTCAGAGTTTATTTTCAGAAAGTCAAAATGAGTAAAAAAAAATGTGGTGAAAGCTCTGTTTGTTATCTTTCATTTTCTATCTAAAACACTCTGTTTGGAGTTACGTAAGTATGGGTTTGGACCTAATCTTCACAGCTGTCCAGTTTTGGCAGATTAATTTTTTTATTTGTGCTTGCTCTTATACAAACATGCTTTGTGATATATTTTATCTAAATTGTCACTGATAAGTTAGTATACAGTAGCTAATGTCATATATCATATTTGGAATTATTTATTGCTCTAACAAAGTGGATTTGATTTAAAGAATACTAACCACTCTAATAAAGTTTGTGAGAGCTCTGTGTGAAGGAAGTTTTCAAGTTTTCCGAGTGAGGATGATTGGAGAAGATCAAGCAGAGATTAAAGCTCAAGCTTGGGGATGCCCAAGACACCCCAAATAAATATTCACGAAATACCAAGCATCTAAGCTTGGGGATGCCCATTGCATCCCCTTCTTCATCAACAACTATCAGGTCGTCTTCCTGAAATTATATTTTTATTGCTTCTCATATATTATGTGCTGTTCTTGGAGTGTCTTTATGTTTTATTTTTTTTGTTTGTGAAATCTTGATGTCTTTACAATTTTTACACCTTGCACTCTTGTTTGGGAGAGAGACATGCTCTAGTTCCTTTTATATAATGTTTTTTATGCTTCACTTACACCTGTTGACTAATTGCTCGGTTATTTATACCTCTTTTGTGCTTCACTTATATCTTGTTGAGAGGATTGGTTGCTTATTTTTAAGAAAGGTTTAGAACTCTCTTGCTTCACTTATATCTTTTTGGAGAGCTGAATGTGAATTCATTTGGTTGCTTGGTTAATTATGTTGGAACTGAAAAATGCCATGTCTAGTAATGTTTGAGAAAAACTTGCATGGTTTTGTACATCATTGAACTTTGATAACTTGATATCCTGCAATTATTTTGAGTTATTAACTGAACTAATAATTTAAACATATTGGTTAACCTTGTTGGAGCTGATTAGTGGTGAAATGTTATTAAAACTCAGAGCCTACTCTTCCACATTAAACAACCTAAAAATGCTAGATCGTGAGGCGCTCCCAGGCGACTCGCGAGGCGACTCGCTTTCCTGCCCTAGCCGCCGCCGCAGCAGCAGGCCACCGGCGGAAGAGCTGGGCCCCTCTCCTTCTGCTTGCCGCTCCAGTGGCAGGAGGGAGGGGGACCCTGTTTTTTGCATGGTAATTAGGGTTAGAAAGTTTCTGGCATGGTGCGCCGTTGGGGTGGTGGGAGCGGCGCTCGGGCAAATAAATCTGCCTCAACTCTACTCCCACACCGGCGTTGTCCTTCATGGCGGCATCTCGGAGTTGGTGGCATTGTGTGTTTGCCGATCTTTCAGATCGGTGGCTTTAGGGTTCATGGATGGTGTCGGCGAGGCGGCGGCGACTCCATCAGATGGGTTTTTCCTCGTGCTCTGTCCCCGTTGCTGCGGCGTTGTCTCTGACGCCATGGTGGAGCAGAGAGGATTCGTCCAGGAATACATGCAGACGGTGGTCTGCACTGGTGACAACTGGAAGATGGTGTACCTTGTGGTGGGTTCGTGGTTGGAGGCTGACGGTTCTGGTTCCCTACTCCGACGTAGTCGTGCGGGGGTGCTAGTGCTGAAGTTCGATGGCGTGTCCGGGGTCGTGCTGCCCCGGTATGATTCTTTCAACGGCAATGGTTTGTCATATGGCAAACTACTTTGGAGGTCCGAAAAGCTGATGATCAGCGATGGAGCCGCGTCGAGCTCGGGTGAAGAGGTGATCTGTCTACTTTTTCTTTGGTGGCTACCACGGTGGTGCCGAAGAAGATGGATAGGCGTTGGTTTGTCACATAGGTTTATCCTATCTTTCCAGATCTGTAAGATCGGTGTATACGTACTTTGTATCTCGTCTTTTATTTATCAATGAGAATCGTATTACCATGCAAAAAAAACCCTAAAAATGCCAAGGGAATCATGAGTTTGCGAAGTGGAGAACAGATGTAACTGAAAAAGTGTTTTAGAACGTCGGGGGAAGCAAAATGGGACTTTATGTCGCCGCCACGTTCCCTCTTGGGGTGTTTTCAAATCATGCTTGAATTAAATAAACAGCTAGATGTAAACAATGTGATTATGTTGTTGAGTTCTTGGTCGGATGCACTTCGTTTCTATCATCTCAGCCCCAAGGATGAATGAGCCATGAACCAACTATCGAACATATACTCCCTCTTGAAGACTTAAACAAGTACTTGGCCAAAGCAATCTTATAAATCGGAGAGCATGTACAAATGTAATAAAGCAATGTCATAATATAGATAACATGCGCAATATGATCATAACATCACAATTCATCATATCCCAGCAAGCACAACAATACAAGCGATTACATCAGATGGATCTCGATCTGTTAGGAAGCTCACGAGACCATCGTATTGAAGAACAAGGAGGAGAGATCACCATCTAGCTACTGCTATGAACCCGTAATCCAAGGATGAACTATTCACGCATTGTCATGGAGGCAGCAAGATTGGTGTACATGCCTTCGGCGATGATTTCCCCCTTCGGCAGGGTGCCGAAACAGGAATCTAAAGCCCCAGGTTAGGGTTTTTCGCGACGAAAGCGGCTTTGTATAGTCTCTAGTAAAAATAACTTCGTCCTCGATCTTTTTAGGTCAAGGGGGAATTTATAGGCGAAGACCACTCGAGAGGCGGTGCCCAAGGGGCCCACACAGGTAGGGGCCGTGGGTCAGCCCTAACCCACGTGCCCACCTCGTGGCTCCCCGGCATCGCCCTTTGGTCTTTGGTCTTCTTTCTTGATATAAAATGCCCGTAAATTATCAGCCTTTTTTACTGTATTTTTTAATAGATTTTCTGGCACTTGGCATCTTGTTAATAGGTTAGTCCAATAAAATGTCATGAAATGATATTTACTCATAGTAAAACATGTAGTAATAATATAAAATAGCACGAAAAAATCAAAAAATTATAGATACGTTTTGGACGTATCAATAGACACATCGGATTCATGGGAAGTGTTGCAATTGATGGTTCATTGCCCAAGAAGAGAAGAAAGCCGATAAGACCAACGAAGGAGATGGAGTTTGAGGACTATGTGTGGATTCATTGCACTTTGGTTCGTTTATGCATAATCGTTGTGTGGATTATGTTTGTGTGATGCACATTATTTATGATTTGAATATGAATTTTATGTTGCTTATACATGTGTTTAAATTGTGCAAACTTTTGCTATGGCAAGAGTAAGGCTGCCGTGTGGCTGCCCTATTTTAGGCCAGTTGTTGGACCATTCGTGTTGAAATGTTGATGTATTTTAGGGCAGTTGTTGGAGCTGGACCTTTTTGGTGATCTAAAACCAGCTTTTTAGTAGTGTAAATTTTACATCAAGATGTTTTTCGTGTGTCCAATTTTATATCATGACGGGGGCCTACCCTTCGGGTGCCCCACTATGAGGATACCTGGTGCACGTACAAGCTAAGACCAAGTGGCAGGCCTGCCAGCGAGCCACAGCCAAGGCCCGCGAAGGGGGCACAAGAGGACGACGTACGTTCCAAGACAAGCAAAGCCTAAGTCGGTAAAAACGTACCTTACCTGTAAACCTAACCGGATGCGAATCCCCAAGAACCAGCCTCCTATATAAAGGTTGGGAGGACTGTCGATCAAGGTCACGCAATACTCATACCACCAAAAGCCCTAGCGAGATCGCATCTCGCCGGGATGCCATTGTAGCTCCATTGTACACCTCATACATCAATAACCAGACAATCAGGAAGTAGGGTGTTACCCTCCGGGGGCCTGAACCTGGGTAAACCTTGCTTGTCAGCCGACGATACTACCAGCGCTACCAGATCTCTGTCCCTAAAACTCAACGCTAGGTACCGAACCATGGGATTTGATGTGTTAATACCATGTCACATCACCTACGTGTTCGCTTTCAGTGTCAAACGACTTGTCTATTACAGGGAACAAGATTTATACTAATGCAGCCTGGAAACCATGGCGGTCTTCTTCGACGGCTCCTGCAGGTTTATGGTTTTATCTTCTTTGCAGGTTCAAGGTGGAGTCACATACGTTTTCATTCAAGGCATTGCTCGATAAGTTTCTTCTCCACTCCTGACGGAGGCTCATGCTCTACTCCTGGCTAGAGAGATGGCGGCTCAACTATGCATTTCCGAGCCTCTGTTCTTCACCGACTCCCTCAACCTTGCTCGCTGATGGCCCTTCACGTAGTTCCCCCACAATGGCGCCAGAAAACAGTTGCTAGCCCCTTCGCGTGGTACCTGCGTGAAAAGTAAATGGGTTAGGTTGAGACTCCAAGTGCAGAGTGTATGTAGTAGTGGAAGACAGTTTTCCCCACGAGGGGTGACTCGAGGGTTTAATATCGAACTCTCGGGGAACCAGTATTTCAGGTGTTATCTCCTTATCCTTCTCTTGAAAAACTGCAACAAAATAAATTGTTTTGTGCCCTCAACCTCACCAAGTGGTTGTCAAGCACAAGGTGCGTCACGTTCAAAAAAAAAGCACAAGGTGTGAGAATGATAATAAAATAATATGCAATGCAAACAATAAGTAAATATGCAATGATGGTAAATAAATATGCAAGGATGATGGTAGTAATGATAAATTATATTTTTAGGTTTTTTATGATGAATGCAAGATGTAAAACTGTTTTTGTATTTTCGGATTTAATAATGGCAGCAAACAAAAGTGGTGATAAAAGTGTTGGAAAGGTGTTTCTTATGATTAAAAATGGACCGGGGTTCATGGTTTCACAAATGCACTCTCTCTTGATAACGTGGTAGACAATGGAACACTAAAATTAACATGTAAGATGGCAAGACATGGTTTGACAAGTTATTAATAATATGGGCATCACGTCCTAACATAGAGATCTCAAGTATAAGTTGTTCTCTCACTTATGCTCCACCAAGATGCGAACTAAATCATAACACCTTAGTAATTAAGATAAATCAGAGCATAGCAATAAGTTCAATGACATGAAGTTAAAATAAGAATATGCTAGATCTAGTCATGGAGATAGTGGCCAAGGTCACATCCACTCTCCGGTAGCATGGTATTTTTGTTTATCCCTAGTGAGGCAACAAAGTAAGATAGAAAACTGATACGTCTCAAACGTATCTATAATTTTTGATGTTCCATGTTGAATTATATCAAGTTGCTACATGTTTTAGTTACACTTTATATCATTTTTATGCATTTTCTGGGACTAACCTATTAACTAGATGCCACAGTGTCAGTTCCCTGTTTTCTGCTGTTTTTCGTTTCAGAATATCTATTAAGGAAATATTCTCAGAATTGGACGAAACGAATTGCACCGTCAATGATATTACGAGGAGAACACGGAGTCCAAACGGGAGACGGAGTGGGGCCCCGAGGCCACCACGCCATAGCTGGGCGTGGCCCAAGGGGGGCCCGCGCCGAGCTATGGTGTGGCTGCCTCGTGCAGCCCCGACGCCGCCTCTTCGCCTATATATCGCCCCCGACGCGTAAACCCTAGTACGATTCATCATATTCGCAAATACAACTCCGTGCTCCGCCGCCATCCGAAACTCTGTTTCGGGGGACAGAAGTCTCTGTTCCGGCACCCTGCCGGGACGAGGAAGTGCCCCCGGAGCCATCTTCATCAACACCGGAGCCATCTTCATCGCCATCTCCCTCTCCCATGATGAGGAGGGAGTAGTTCTCCATCGGGGCTGAGGGCTCATACCGGTAGCTATGTGGTTTATCTCTCTCTCTCATGGTGTGATCTTATTGTGATCATGAGCATTGTAATCTAGTTGAATCTATGGATGATTTCCCCTTCACTATGATATGCTACTCAAGTGTTTTGTCATTGTAATCTGTGGAGTCATGTTAAGCACGTTATCACGGTGACAGTGTGGGTGATGTGTATGACTCCATTAATATATTAGAGGGATGTTTTATGATTGTTGGATAGCACTATTTCACTTGCGGAGGTTGTGTTCTGTCTAGGATTACCTTCAGTGACATTGGGGTGTTCTAGGTGTGTTTCACCGACCTTGAGGTGTGCTGTTATTAGCCCTACGCACTTGACTTGGTGTATGCTATGATGATGTGGTGTTCGTTTACTCAGACTTTGAGGAGTGCTGTTATTAGCCCTACGCAGAAGACTAGTATTTCTATCCAACATGAGAATAATCCGGAGTAGCATAGTGAAGAGGAGTATTTATGTATTCAATCATGATTATATATGTTGAGAGTGTCCACTAGTGAAAGTATGATCCCTAGGCCTTGTTTCCAAGCATTGAAACACCGTTTACAACAAGTTCCGCTACATGTTTGCTTGCTGCCATTTTTATTACAGATTGCATCTACTACTTGTTACCATCCATACCACTTGTATTTCACTATCTCTTCGCCGAACTAGTGCACCTATACACCTGACAAGTGTATTAGGTGTGTTGGGGACACAAGAGACTTCTTGTATCTTAATTGCAGGGTTGCTTGAGAGGAATATCTTTGACCTCTACCTCCCTGAGTTCGATAAACCTTGGGATACTCACTTAAGGGAAACTTGCTGCTGTTCTACAAACCTCTGCACTTGGAGGCCCAACACTGTCTACAAGAGTAGAAGCATTCATAGACATCAAAAACCCAAGTGGATCGCAGAACTATCTGTCACGTTCACTGCACTAGCCACCCCCGTTACTCCAACTAATGCACACGTTCCCCCTCACATGCTCTCATAAACATGCTTGATCATGACAAGTAAATAAGAACGGGGTACATAATATGCATCTACTTTCATAACTGAAACAAAACCATTGCAATCTCAAACATGTATTAACTCATAATAAAGATCCACCACAAAGGAATTACATAGATGACCGTAATCATGTTCAGCAGCTCATACGGTACTAATTAGTGAAGCTCATAGAGAGGAGAGATACATAAGTTACTTCCACAAACCCATAGTCCAGGGGTGGACTACTCCCTCTTCATCATGGTGTCGGTGGAGATGTTGTTGGAGGGGAAGGAGACCACACCGGCAGCGCCCCGCCGGAGTTTTCCCCCTCCAATCTTCAGCTCCAGTCTCTGTTTCGTGGTTTCTGTGTTTCTGCGGCGCTCTCTTTCGCGAAAGCCCGGGGGGTCTATATATAGTCGTTTTTAGGTCAAGACGAAGCTTCGGGAAGAAAGATCGACGGCAGCGGAGGCCCGAGGGCCAGGATGGGGGACCCCACGCGGTCAGGGAATCTGGCCGCGTGGGCCCACCCCTTTTGGCCTTCTGGTCTCCGTTTCTTCGATTCCTTTGCGCCTACGTTTCGTTCCTTCCAAAAAAATGATCCCCGTAAAGTTTCAGGTCATTTGGACGTCGTTTGGTCCTGAAACATCAAAATATAGAAAAAGGGGTTTTCTGACAGCGCAGGGTTAATTCCAGAAAAATGGGGAGTTGTTAATTATCCCCAAAACTCAATATAAATCATGAATATAACCCTTATATGATGCAAATAACATGGAATAACATGTAATAAAATGTAAAGTTCATGTATGCATTTTACATGCATCAACATCCCCAAGCTTAACCCATGCTCGTCCCGAGTATGAAGGTGATAAAACTAACATGGACTTTGCATTTTAATACTATCAATGGATATCAAAGGTGATTACTATTGCTACATAGAGTCAAATGATTCATTCTTCAAAGGAATAACAATATGCAAGATAAATTATGAAGTGATATCAAATACTCAATGTAAAGATGTTCAATGATAAATTCACAAAGTGTAATATAGAAGAAAGTACTATGGACCAAATGTATGCATAATGAAAAGTAAAAACATCCTATGGTGGTCATAGAGTACTTCTTATGAAAACTGAATATAAAAGGTGGACACTTTGGATAGATAAATAAGTAGAGGTAAAGCATGAATAAGTTTCATCTAACTTCCAAACACTTCTACTTAAGTTAATGCTTGCAATGTGGTAGTCATTGGTGTGGAGCTCTCATTACCCCTATCATAGCATCTTGAATGATTAATGTTTAAAGTGAAAGCAAATATGAGTGGTGTGCTTGACAATGTATTGGTTGAATGTCTCATGTCCCTTGAATACAAGTACCTACACCATGTGTTACTCACTTTGGTCCACAAAGTAAATTCAAATAAAGGTCATTGCAAGTAATAATAGTATCATCAAGAACTGCACTGGGGTACCTCTTGCCCCTTGACATGAACAAGCCCATGTCAAAAAACAAGACAAACAGACAATGAACAATCTCAGCACTCTTTTATTTACTATGGGTATAGCTTTTTATTATGAGGTGCATCACTGAATGAACATTATGGTTATGCTGTAAATTTCCACCATGAATGATGCATGGCTTAGATTAGCGGCCCAGCATTTCTCTAACCATTTATACAAACTCTTTGAACTTACTAAGTATCCACATTCATTTCACCCATGATAGGCATCCATAAACAAAAGTACATGACATCAACTAAATATAAATAAGTGCAATGTTGAAAGCTTGCCATGTGACAGCACATATGGGCTAACTCCCAACCAAAACAATTGTCAAGCCCACAACTTCATAATTTTAATCACAATGGTTCATGCTTATTAAATGCAATAAAAGTAAATTGTGCATCAAGTTCGTGAGAGCTTTTAACCAATTTTTCCCATGACAATCAATAACATAAGCATTTAAATTCAGAAATGTAGATAACACAATATAACATGATAAACATACTTGGAATAGCATAAAGCTAATAGGTAGATATGGTGGACTCACTGGAAAAACTTTGGTTGAAGGTGTTGGGAAACAAGCTTTTTACTTGTTGTAATTTTTGGGCTAGCAATAGGGAGAAAGTTGACCATCTAAATGCATGCATAAGTGTCCATAGAACTAATCAATCCATGTTAAACCAAGTAAAGTTAAAATTCAACATCTAAACATGGTAAGATAGCTCTTGACAACACACTTGCAAATTAACATTCATTCAAAGCACATGAATTATGCAACTATATGTATCTTTTAAAATCAACTCAAACATCCCTATCCCAATATATTTAATAGCATCCAACATAATTCAACCCAAACTTCCAGTAGCTCTCTCATATATAAATGATAGTGGTGGTCTTAAGAAAATAAAAATCAAACCGAAATAACAAAAGCAAAAAAACAGACGCTCCAAGTTTATACGATAAAGTGCTTTGATCGAAAAACAGAAGTTAGACGTGTGCAAACCGAGAGTGTGTTGGTCCAGTGGGGTTGTCTTGACATCCCCAAGCTTATGGTCTTCACCATCCTTGGATAGCTCTTGGTGCAGCTCCTCTAATCCCTGTGAAAAAACTTCAAAACACCGTTTCTCCCATTTCTTTTCTGTGGGGTGATATTAGTAGTGATAAACAAATAGGTTCCTTGCTGCATAAAATCCTTAGGCAAAAATTCATATGAATGTCCAGAGAGTATATAATGTTGTATGCCTACTCATAAACTCAATTGAATCAAAAAGATTCAAGCAAAAAGCTCAAAGAATGCATCAAACAATATCAAGACAGAATCTGTCCAGAAAAACAGCAGCAGCAAAACGCATTTTTCTACCCTACTTAAACTCGTCAGAAAAATCTGAAAACAATCACGTATACAGAGGATGAAAAGTTGAAGCTACAGTTCAAATTACAGCTCAATCGGAGTTACAGATAAAAAATGAAAAATCAAACCGTGCACAGACTTCGTGCAGGCAGAAAACTCTCCGAAAATGAATAGCAACTTTTCAAACCCAAAATAGGTAAAACTTGGTTCTTTATTAAAAATCCCAGAAACAAAACTAACAAACTACTCTCTTGTTACAGCAAGAGGACTCAAAGAAAATCTCAAACAAAAACAACCGGGTTGCCTCCCGTAAAGCGCTTTCTTTATAGCCATATAGCTAGGCTTACTTACTTGATAATCAAAGGGGACGTAGCTCATGAGGGAGCTTGAACCTTGGTGTGTCCCTCTTCCTTGGGAAGTGTTCCATGCTCTTCTTGTGTGGAAACTGAAACTTCACATTCCCTTCCTTTGAATCAATAATGGCACCTGTAGTACGAAGAAAAGGTCTTCCCAAAATAATAGGACTAGAGGTTTTATTCCCCATGTCCATGATTAGAAAATCAACAGGCACAAAAGTCATGTGTAACTGATGACGTGAAACACACGTTCATTGGGAGACCCCAAGAGGAAGGTATGATGTAGTCAGCAGCAAGTTTTCCTCAGAAAGAAACCAAGGTTATCGAACCAGTAGGAGCAGCAACTCTTCAGAAGGTTGTCAATGGCGCCAGAAAAATAGCTGTTGCAGGAGTCTGGACTGTTGACGTGGAATCTGCACACAACACAATCAAACTACTTTGCCCCAACGAAACAGTGAGGTTGTCAATCTCACTGGCTTGCTGAAAACAAAGGATTAAACGTATGGTGTGGAAAATGAGTATTAAATTGCAGAGAATGAAAAAGGAACAGTTTGCAGTTTGTGGTTGTTTAATCAGTGTAAAAGAATGGACCGGGGTCCACAGTTCACTAGTGGTGTCTCTCCATAAAAGATAACTAACATGTTGGGTGAACAAATTACAGCTGGGCAATTGACGAATAGTGAGCGCATGACAATGCATATACATGACATGTTGACTACTATGATATTTAATTGGGCATTACGACATAATACATAGACCGTTATCCAACAGCATCTATGACTAATAATCCACCGCCGGGTTGTCATCCGAGTCCCCCGTTGGTATTAAGTTGCAAGCAACGGATAATTGCATTAAGTAAAGTGCGTAATGTAAACAAACACATATGTCCGTGGACATAGCATCGTTAGGTTATCCCTAGTGGCAACAGCACATCCACAACCTTAGAACTTTCTGTCACTGTCCCAGGTTAAACGGAGACATGAACCCACTATCTAGCATAAATACTCTCTCTTGGAGTTACAAGCATCTACTTGGCCAAAGCATCTACGAGTAACGGAAAGCATGCAAGATCTTAAATAACATATAAGATAGATTGATAATCAACTTGACATAATATTCAATATTCATCGGATCCCAGCAAACACAACATGTAGCATTACAATAATATGATCTTGATCATGTAGGGCAGCTCACAAGATCTAAACATGATGGCACAAAGTGGAGAGACAACCATCTAGCTACTGCTATGGACCCGTAGTCCAAGGATGAACTACTCACGCATCACTCCGGAGGCAGGCATGGCGATGTAGAAGCCTCCGGTGACGATTCCCCTCTCCGGCAGGGTGCCGGGAAGAGGTTCTGAACCCTCCCGAGCTAGGGTTGACGACGGCGGCGTCTCTGGATCTTTTCGTGGATATTTGCTCAGGTACTTAGGGTTTTCGCGTCGGGGGGAATAAGTAGGCGAAAGGGCGGCGGCTGCGGACCCCCGAGGGGCCCACACCACCCTAGGGCGCGGCAGGGGGGGCCCGCGCCCTAGGTGCGTGTGGCCTCCTGGTGGCCCTCCTCTGCTGCTCCTTCGCTCCGTCAGGTGTGTTCTGGAAAAATAGGGACCCCCGTGTAGTTTCGTCCAATTCCGAGAATATTTCCAGACTAGCTTTTCTGGAATACAAAAACAGCAGAAAACAGGAACTGGCACTTCGGCATCTTGTTAATAGGTTAGTCCCAAAAAATGTATAAAAGTGATATAAAGTAGATGCAAAACATGTAGCAATTGGTATAAAACAAGCATGGAACATCAAAAATTATAGATACGTTTGAGACGTATCAGCATCCCCAAGCTTAGTTCCTACTCGTCCTCGAGTAGGTTATAAACGATAAAAACAAAATAATTTTTGAGGTGACATGCTACTATCATAATCTTGATCATATAATATTGCAAGGCACATGTAAATGAATGAAGTGATCCAAGTCAATGGTCTATAATTTGCTACCAAATAGATAATGAGTAAACAATGAATCACACAAGCTAAACGTTTTCATGAATAGTACTTTCGAGACAAGCATCAAACAGTTTTGCATAAGTGTTAACTCATAAAGCAATAGTTTCTAAAAAAGGTATTTAATCAACACAAAGGAAGAATTTAGTTTCAGCATTTGCTTCAACTTTCAACATATTTATCTCATGGATATTGTCAACACAAAGTAGTATAACAAGTCCAATACATTGCATATAACGCATGTTGTAACAAAGTTGACACTAGTGTTTGCTTGTGGAAGACAGAAAGAATAGGAAAACTGACTCAACATAAAAGTAAAAGAAAGGCCCTTCGCAGAGGGAAGCAGGGATTAAATCATGTGCTAGAGCTTTTAGGTTTTTGAAAGCATATAGAGATTGCATAAAATATTTGATACTCCTCCCAACCTTGCTAACACAAGCCATGGCTAACCGAATCCTCGGGTGCCTTCCATCAATCACATACCATGGAGGAGTATCTATTTTTGAGAGGTGTTTGTTAATTGTCAACGAATGGTAGCGGGTGAGAACAGTATTCTACCTGTCGAACGGACTTTTAAGAGCGGCTCCCATGAAGGACGTTATTTCTACCAGCAAGGCAGATCATCCCTCTTTCTCTTTGGTTTACACACATTCAGGTATTTCACTGTTTGTCATTGCTTACTGATGAATCAGGGCAAAAGTGTGAAGAGAATTAATTGGTTAAAGTTGTAATTAATTGGGACTGGGCACCCCGTTGCCAGCTCTTTTTGCAAGTTATTGGATAAGCGGATGTATATGCCACTAGTCCAGGTGTAAAAGTCCACTCGACAAATAGAATAAAGAATAACCACACTAATTCCTCATGAGCTAGTAAACATTGACACAAAAAGGGAATAATAACATTTTGAATAATTTAAAGGTAGCACATGAAAAATTTACTTGGAGTGGCAAGGAAATACCACATATAGGTAGTTATGGTGGACACAAATGGCATGGATTTTGGCTCAAGGATTTGGATGCACGAGAAGCATTCCCTCTCAGTACAGAGTTTAGGCTAGCAAGGTTATGTAAGCAAACAAGAATATCAACCCGTACACCAAGTTTTATATGACAAACATATTGCAAACGTTATAAGACTTCATACCGTCTTCCTTGTTAACCAAACCCTGTTATTAGAAAATATCTAGACCTTAGAGGTACCACCGATGCAAACCAAATTTTCAACAAGCTTTACGGTAGTTCTTCACTAATAGGCTTAACTCATGTGATGCACAATTTAATCATGATCTACTTGTTAACTCAAAACAATTGACAAGCATCAAGTTATCCATTTTAGTGATCTACAAGATTAAGCAAGTTTTTCCTTATACCAATTACCACATGCAACATTTTCTGAACCAACCAAACACCAATCAATTTATTTCATCAACTCTCCAAACAAATATAAGTGAAGCAAGAGAGTACTTTCTACAAAAGAAAGCTAATAGCTCTGACAAGAGATACATGAAAACAAGAGCTAAAAGCTGAACAGCGCTAGATATGAATACTCAACAAATATAAGTGAAGAATAGGAGTATTCTCATGAAAAAGCGGAGCGTGTCTCTCTCCCAATCAAGAATGCTAGGGTCCAGTCAAGCTTTATTGAATAAAAAGTGCAATACTGAAAATAAAAAGCACACAGACGCTCCAAGAAAAGCACATATGATGTGAAAGAATTAAAATATAGTTTCACTAGAGATGACCTGATAATTTTGACGATGAAGAAGGGGAT